>CM042415.1:17998051-18328051 GCA_023634145.1 Thymallus thymallus | reverse complement strand
TGCCCATCTAGAGGGTAGGGTCCATCCTGGTCCAGAGGGTAGTCCTCCTGGGAGTGCCAGTGGCCCCGCCCACCCCGGTACTCTCCCCGCGCCGCCTCAGCGTCTCGGTACCTCCGTGGGGCCCCACGCCGAGGGTCCCCATCCCCGTAGTCGGACGGTGATCTGGGCATGGTGCCGTCCCCCGGGGCATACTGACCCCGCTCCTCCCTTTGGTCGTATTTTTGGTTTGGATCCCTGGATACTGATGGGCTTCGTTTCCTGTCAATCAAAGAAAAATACTGTTAGTGGGCGGGTCAAGTAGGAGTGAAGATTCTCTGAGTCAGAAGAGGGTTTTAAAAGGCTGTATATTATATTATAGAATCATACTGAGGTTGAATATCATTATATCACCAGAATACAAACTCTCACTGATGCTTAGGATGAAAGATCTACAGGGCTTTCTGCTCTGCTTGCCTGCCTTCTAAACCCACTCCAAACACAACAGTTCCCTAGACAGGGTAGCCACCAGTGTGTGTGTGTTTGTGTGTACTCCACACTGCATGGGGCTCATAGACGGCTGATGAAAGGCCTAGCTAGCTGTCACATAACAGGGCTGGAGCTGGGAGTTTGGAGCTGGGGGTTTGGAGCTGGGCGTTTTGGAGCTGGGCATTTTGAGCTGGGGGTTTGGGGAGAACTAGAACTCCCGCACTTCTTTGACTCTCTTCACAAAAAATATATCAAGCCCTAAGATGGCAGCCAAACCCAAAGACAAGAAATCACTGAAAAGGCAAGGCACTTTTCAGAAACCAAGCAGCCTTTAAAAGTCTCACAACAGGAAACTGTTTCACCATCACACCTGATGTTAATCCTGTAAAGAGTCACAGTCTGTACAAATACATTCAACATGATATTCTACCGGTACACTATTATCTATTTCCCCTTGGTTACTATGTGGATACTATAGGTCATCTTTCATCTTCATGTTCATTCCATCTGATTACTGTGTTGGTGTAAGGCGGTTAAATTATGATTATTGCAATGCATTTCAAACAGCTAGATGGCACATGATTAACGGCAGACGTTGCCTGAGTATGGCCTGTTTGTGTTTTCAAATGAATAGTGTGTGTGTGCACACATACAGTACGTGTGCAAGAGAGAGAGAAAGAGAGAGAGAGAGAGAGAGAGAGAGAGAGAGAGAGAGAGAGAGAGAGAGAGAGAGAGTGAAATTACACTCTGTTAACCAGCATTGGGATGTGCTGTCTGTGGTCTGGGGAGGGAGAGGGAGGGAGAGGGGGAAGGGCCAAGAGGGAGGTGTGTGTGGGGTGTGTAGCTTAGCCATTAATAATGTGCCTAAGTTAGGAGCATGCTGGGAAAAAGGGATTATTAACAATCTAATTTCCAATTTGAGAAGACGAGTAGGAGAAGAGGAGAGGAAGAAAGCAGAAGAGAGGTGGAGAGGAGGAGAGGATGAGAGGATGAGAGAGGGGGGAGAGGAGGGGAGGAGGAGAGGAAGGAAGGAGAAGAGAGGGGGAGAGGAGGGGAGGAGGAGAGGATGAGAGAAGGAAAGGAGGAGAGGGGTAATGGAGGAGACGAGAAGAGGCTCCTTCCCTAATTATATCTGCCCCCTCCATCCCCATGGAAAGCCACTGCTCTGCTCCACACACAGCCAGTAGAGTCACATAGACAGACGCAACTAGCATTCTGTAGTTGCTGCACTGAGCTAGAATACTGTGAAGGAAGGACGGGAGAGCAGGATCATATGAAACACTCAACTACTGTATTCACGCCTGTACTGCACTGTTCTAATCATATTTTCCCACCAGACATCAAGTATTATCTATTGACAGTAAACATAGAGCAGCAGCCACCATTTTGTTTTTGTCACAATGTTATTTGGGCCAAATGTAATATGTCATAACTGGTTCAGGATTTGTGATATGTTACGTACTCCGCCATAATCCCAAAGACAGTGTCTACGTCCCAAATGGCACCCTATTCCCTTTATAGTGCACTACTTTTGACCAGAGTTCTATGGGCCCTGTTCAGAAGTAGTGTACTATATAGAGATTAGGGTGCCATTTGGGACATTTGGGACACTACAGTATATCCAGCAGTCACTGAAGGCGAAACGGGGGAAGTAGGATGTGGCTGAGGAGGTCTGGCTGTGAACAGCCCTGTATGTTAATGCAGTCCTTTTGTCCCAACCACATTTTTCACAAACCATACCTGGTGTTCTACTATTTACCTCTGAGAAGAAAGGAAGAAAGAAAGTAACATGTTACGACTCTTAACTTTGTATGTGACAACCTTCCATACATTTCCAACAGCAGGTTCATTAATGGTCATGTTTTTGTACTGTACTGTACTCTACAGGAATGATGATACGGCAGAGTATAGTAGACTGGCTGAGTGACACCATGCCTGTGTGTGGGGGGGGGGGGTATTGGATTGTAAACATGTCTCTGTAAGACAGGCATGGTGATGAAGTGTGTGTGTGTGTGTGTGTGTGTGTGTGTGTGTGTGTGTGTGTGTGTGTGTGTGTGTGTGTGTGTGTGTGTGTGTGTGTGTGTGTGTGTCATGGAGGGGGGGGGGGGGTATTTGGGGGGGTTGTACTGACTACACTTAGAAATGCTTCAGCAAGAGTTATTAGTATGTCCTAATGACCCCTCAGGACTGCTACTGTTGTGAAATACTACACACACACACACACACGCACACACATGCACGCACACATACACACGCACACACGCACGCACACTACAAACATTACCATACCGCCCCTTGACAAGACCTGACTCTACGTGACACAAACATCCCATAATGTGTTAGTCCTGTTCAGCCCTGGTTGCCCTTTGTGTCCAAACAGCAGCTACTACTTCTACCACTGTGTTCTACATCTGCCTACAGCTTAATGCTAATGTCATCAGCGCAGGCCGTAGATCAACACAACACCACTCTGCTGTGGATGATCTGTATATTATCTCCCTCCCTGTAAATACATGTTGTATAACAAGACATACAGTATATTGACATGTCTTTTCTTTCCGTATAGGATCTCTGACTGACTGGCTGTGGTAGTGGGATAGGTTTTCTTTGGTGATGTTGCTCTGTGCTCTCCTGCTGCTCCCAGCTCCCATATGACACAGTCCCATGAGTTTACATTTGCATTCAAACCCCTATTCAAACTGCTGATGGACTGAGGGACGGATTGTGGGACGGACTGAGGGGCTGACTTAGGGATGGACTGAGGGACTGACTGAGGGGCTGACTGAGGGACGGACTGAGGGACGGACTGAGGGGCTGACTTAGGGACGGACGGAGGGACAGACAGACTTGCAGACATACATACAGACAAATAGACATACAAACACACAGGCAGACATGGGGAGAGACGGGAGTTCAGCTCTCTCATAGAATATCCGGTAGGATACAGTGGCAGTGAGCATCGTGCATTCAGAGAGCATTGTGCATTCAGAGAACATTGTGCATTCAGAGAACATTGTCCAAAACCCAAGCTGCCAGTGCAGTATGGGAGCTAGGAGGATGGGATGGTGACGTCATTCAGAAGCAGACTGATTCATCCACCAGCCATTCAGCCTACCATCTGAAATCTGAACTGCGTAGCGTAGTGATGTAAGTACTAGCATGGCATTGAACTGCATTCACACTGCATAAGGAGCCTAATCTGCTGCTGGCCTGAGTCTGGGACAGCCAGTGAATTATGGCCACTGCCTGGCTTTTCCCTGTCCTGTTTCGTTCTGTGTGTTCTGTACTAACATAGGTCTACAGATGTTCTAGAATGGTTTAGAATGTTTAGATATAACATTATATTGATTGTTCAGAGGATAACATGTTAAATGTGGTCCTCTTTAACATGGTGATGCATGTGACTGGTATGTAGGTTGTGTGTGTGTGTGTGTGTGTGTGTGTGTGTGTGTGTGTGTGTGTGTGTGTGTGTGTGTGTGTGTGTGTGTGTGTGTGTGTGTGTGTGTGTGTGTGTGTGTGTGTGGGTATGATTAAGTGTTTTCTGGGGCTCCAGCAGGACGCCCTCTGCGCTGACAAATCATTAACGTTTGATGCAAGTTAACATAAAAACGGGGTTATGAGACATAGATTATTGGGAGCATTTGCAAAACACAGCCTCTGACTGATTTACAGTGAGAGGAGGGGAGAGGAGAGAGGAGGTGTGTGTGTGCTGTTCCCAGAGCTATAAGCTCCTATCTCTCTCTCTCATTGTTTTCCCGACCTGATCAACCCAGAAGCCACACAGAAGATACTGTGTGGAACCTTTTTTACACGTCAAAGCTGGGAGTACAATGTCAAAGATGGGAGTATAACGTCAAAGATGGGAATACAATGTCAAAGATGGGAGTACAATGTCAAAGATGGGAATACAACGTCAAAGATGGGAGTACAATGTCAAAGATGGGAGTATAACGTCAAAGATGGGAATACAACGTCAAAGATGGGAATACAACGTCAAAGATGGGAGTACAACGTCAAAGTTGGGAGTAAAATGTCAAAGATGGGAGTACATCATCAAAGATGGGAGTACAACGTCAAAGAATGGCAGTGCTGTACATGCTGCTCTGTTTACATGAACAACATATTGTATTTTACCATTTCTGTCCTGCGTTTGTTTTTGTAATGTCTTTTCACATTTACACAATGCCACAAACTATCCTGATCTGCCCTGAAGGGGACAATAGCAATAAAGCATTGATCTTTGCAACAAGGATATCGCATAACAAGGGCGCTATAGTTAAGTTTCACTAAAGATTCATAAGGTGTTCTTAGATGACAGAATTAGAGAAGGCTGGCCGTTTTCACTGTGTCCCGGGGCTATGCTGATATTCCATTAAAAACCAAAGGAATTCCACAACAGGAAAGATCAATAAGGGAAAGTCAATGAGAAAGCTTTCAGTGACTGATGTACCCTTCATGGTTACTGCTTGTTTCACACTCGCAATCACATACATACATAGGCACACAGACACATACTGACACGTACCAACACTGACACACACAGAGACGCACACAATTCCCTACCTCAATAACTATGAGGGGTTTGGAGGTTTAACCCCCTGCGTTATGTCAGAGCAGATATAAGTCTATGTTCATACTGCTATCAGTGCTGGGATAATAATCATCATCTCAACTGTACTCGAGCATCTCACCAACACACTTTCACACTGCTGAGGCCAGCCAAGAGGAGCTGTACTGGGCTGGCCTGGTTACTAGTGATGGGGGGAAAACCATACAGTTACATATCGCAATATTATTTTTGACAAACTTGTATTGATACTTTGACTCCAATTATCGATTTGTTAAAATTTATATATAAATATATATAAATACTATTTTTCATCCTTTTGCTTGTTCTCCATTTTCTTTTTTAAATAGTGAGCCAACATGTTTTCAGCACTTAGTGAGCAATATATTTGTAACATCAAATCACAATAAAATCACAGTATCGAATCGCAATGCATATAGAATAGTGAGAATAGCAATACATATCGTATCGTGAGGTCCCTGTCAACTACCAGCCGTACTGATTACGCATCCTTCATAGTGTTTAGAAAGGAATATGTGAAAACAAAATATTCACAGTAAAGATTGGGACAGCAAGATAATAAGAAAAGTGTCCAACAGTCCTAGTTGAGACTGATAGCACTGAGGACTGATATACAACAACAGATCATGAAAACCTTACTGTATTCTACTGTCAGATCCAGGGATGCAGTTCATCTCAAAGCGCTTCCTCGCTGCTCCACGCTAACACATGGCCTTGGTCTCTCACTTTTAGTTTTCAGCTCCAAAAACATCCAAAATAATTCTGTTTCAGACCGAGACGTTTTGCGGTTTGTTTCAAATCCTCTGTCCTTCTCGGAAACGACCTTGTGTTATTTCCTTGCTATAGTGAGACTGAGCTGGAGAGAGGCTATGCGTGGTCTTTGCACTCCGGTTCCAACTGTGTGACGCACCACCACCACCACCACCAGCAGCAGCAGCAGCAGCAGCAGCACAGGATCAGTCTGTGGAAGTGCTGAAACAAGTTAAATAAGAGAGTGAAAAGCAATCAAGGCGAAAGCGCGAACCTGCCCCCCGTGGGGATGGTGCCACCTCTACTTCACGGATAATGGAGAGAAGTCAAATGAAAACAAATGACTAGCTCTGCGTAGCTAGAGCTCTCCCTCTTAGAGCAAATTTGGTCCGCCTAATGACGACAATATATCGTCGGTGGGAGGGAACAGTCTTTATTGAAATGAGATAAGTGTTCATGTCTCAAGCAAGAGGAATCAGAGACAGACAACCACTCTGGGAAGAGATAGAAAGAAAACACGACTCAGAGAGTCCATTTAGAGCCCATGCATCGTCACAGAGACTAGTTCCAAGACTGAGTCAGCCGCCCACCTGCCGCCTGTCTGGAGGCCCCAATCCTCCAGTGGTGTTACTACAAGGCTAACACAAACCCAGCCAATCCTTAGTGGTGTTACTACAAGGCTAACACAAACCCAGTCATTCCTTAGTGGTGTTACTACAAGGCTAACACAAACCCAGCCAATCCTTAGTGGTGTTACTACAAGGCTAACACAAACCCAGTCATTCCTTAGTGGTGTTACTACAAGGCTAACACAAACCCAGCCAATCCTTAGTGGTGTTACTACAAGGCTAACACAAACCCAGTCATTCCTTAGTGGTGTTACTACAAGGCTAACACAAACCCAGCCAATCCTTAGTGGTGTTACTACAAGGCTAACACAAACCCAGTCATTCCTTAGTGGTGTTACTACAAGGCTAACACAAACCCAGCCAATCCCCAGTGGCCTAACTACAGTAAAATCCAAGACTCCAAGATTTCAAATTTCGCAGCAAGAAACCGAGACTTGTGGCCCCTCAAAACGCCGTAACGCAAATGATCCAAAATGACATCCGTCCATAATTAGTGGCTTTAGTTTAGAGAAACATCTCCCTTTCATCCTCCCTGTGCAGTCTGCCTGCTGTGTCCTCTCTCTCTGCCCACTGCTGCCGTCCTGGGCACACTGCCGGACAGGGGTGATGGGCACAGCTTACAGCATGACCTGCTGCTGTTGCAAAGGCTGCTGGGATGGGAACCGTGGAGGGTGGAGGCCGGGGAGTTATGGTTTAATACCCTGGTGTGTGCCTGCGTGTGTGTGCCTGGAGGTCGAGCTATGGCGTCCTCTCCAGGAGAGGATTACAGTATTGGATGTTAGCTCCTCTCCTCTCCTCAGCTGATTACTGTCTGCCAGTCGGTTATCACCTAATGAAACCCAAGCAGGCAGGCAGCATACACTGTAGATCAGACTGACCTTTAATCTCATTCAACAGAGTTGCGCGTTGACCAAAATGATCCTCCTGAAACTGAACAAATTATGTCTGTGTCCCAAATAGCACCCTCATCCCCAATGTAGTGCAATACTTTAGTAGTTCTCTATTTAGGGAACAGGTTGCAATTTGGGACGTGTCCTATGTATGTTTTCTCCCTCCCCAAAGGGATTTCAGGGCATCAAACAGGAGAGAGAGAGAGAGAGAGAGAGAGAGAGAGAAAGAGAGAGAGAGAGAGAGAGAGAGAGAGAGAGAGAGAGAGAGAGAGAGAGAGAGAGAGAGAGAGAGAGAGAGAGAGAGAGATAATCTCTATCTATCTACCATTATTAGTGAGCATCACCAAATGGATCAAATAGTTTTTCTGAAGCTGCGCCACCATGATGACGTAGCCTCATCCAATGACCTGTTTTAGCTGTGCCCTTCTGTGGTAGTGGAGTGAGAGAAGGAGGTGGATGGGTGCAGTAGTACGGAACATGGGTGTATGGGACTCTGCATGGGACTCCAGTAACTGTTAAACTGGGTGAGTGAGGACACACAGAGGAAGGAAACAGCAGTACTCTTACTGAAGGAGCTGGTCTTTAAAGGGAGTGTTGTGCCAACCAGCCCAGCACATCTCCCACGCCCAACCCCCAGTAAACCCCTGGCCTGCTCTGTCTCTGTCTCTCCCTCAAAAACATCTGGGCTGTGTCCCAAATGATACCACAGTGCACTACATAGGGAAATGAGTGCACTATATAGGGAAAGGGTGCTATTTGGGACACATCCGTGCAGTGTTAACACATGTAAACCAGAGGGAGACCTAAGACAGTCTCTCAAAAGGATGGCATGGATTGTTCTAATGTGACATTCAATAACATTGTAATTGTAAACCTATACAGACCTCTCACACACACAGTGGTGGGACAGCTGGCAACGTTCAGAACATTCTGGATGGAACAGAGCAGACAGGATGTCCCGTAACACCACATTCATCACAGCCTGCACAACACACACACCAAACACACACACACACACCTCTAATTGACCATGGTTCCAGGGCTGCTGCAGGTCTGTGTGTTTATGCCATGTTTATAACATACTGCTGACTTGAAAGCTAAACAGACGGCACACTGCCAACTATGTCTCCTGTTAAGCAGCTAGCGCCACTGCCAAGCTATGTAGGCCGAGCCCAGCAGAGAAAGCATTAAGATGATACACTAGTCTATGCCACTGCTTCTACCTGAAGAGAAAATGTTATTGTAAGTATCTAACTAATTGTTAAAAAACAGCACCTAGACACAAAACAGATATAGATAAAACAAACATCTATCTGTCTGCCAAACTGTCTGTCTGTTCACTGGGGTATTCTAGGAGTGTCACTCGGAGCACACACACACACACACACACACACAGTCACACACACACACACACACACACACACACAGTCACACACACACACACACACACACACACACACACACACACACACACACACACACACACACACACACACACACACACACACACACACACACAGTCACACACACACACACACACACACACACACACACACACACACACACACACACACACACACACACACAGCAAAGCACAGCAGACGGCTGACTGAAAGTAATCAACACCAGAGGCACACCCAAAACAGGCCAACACCCAATGCTGCTATGGCACTTTTAGATATACTCTCTACAGGAAGAGAAAAACTTCAACAATGTACTTTACTACATTGAAGAGAAATAAGTACAGTGCAGTACAGAATAATGCAGTACAGTGCAGACCAATGCAGTACAGTACAATGCAGTACAGTACAGTGCAATACAGTACAATGCAGTACAGTGCAGTACAGTGCAGTACAATGCAGTGCAGTACAGTGCAATGCAGTACAGTGCAGTACAGTGCAGTACAGTGCAGTACAGTGCAGTGCAGTACAGTGCAGTACAGTGCAGTACAGTGCAGTACAGTACACATAAGGCATAACAATAAATAGCAAGCCTCTTTGTTTGTTAAGCAGCGAGGTCAGCTCTGGACCAGGGTCTTCTCTTTTATAATGATTTAATCATTTGAGTTCTATTTTCCAAGTTCTATCTTCCTAGTTTACTGCTGCTACTGCATGTTGAGTTCTTGTCAACCATTGTTCATCTCCATACGCCAGGCCCTGTACTGAGCATATTGGGATGTGTCAAGCTATTCATAACAGCACATTTTCATTGTAACTCCAGAGTATTGTTTTCTTTCAATGGTAGAAAATGTCTTTCCATGCAGGCAGACCCACTGCCTCCCCACCATCTTCTCTCTCTCTCTCTCTCCATCTCTCGCACTCTTTGATTCTCTCTGAATCTATGTTGGATTATTTCTGCTTCTCTCTCTCTTTCTCCTTCCGTCACACACACACACACACACATTTCTTTCTGGTTCTGCTAAGTTTGCATTTTTCATTCCAGTGAGCAAGCTGCATTTGAAATCAAAGGGAACACGGGGCAGCTGTCTAGCTCCATAGAAAGTGAGGAGGTAATGAAAAAGCAGTGGTGAGTCAGAGGATGGTTTAATAATCCCTGCTGCCCAAAATAACATCTCAGGGATGGGGATGGAAAGAGAGAGGCTGGGGGTAGCTGGGGAGAGAGGCTGTGGCTGGATGTAGGGATGGGCCTGAGGATGGAGGTGGGGTAAGGCAGAGAGAGTGGTGATGGGGTTGAAGGATTGGGGTGGAGGTGGGGTATAGAGAGGATGGGGCTGGGGCTGTGGTAGGGAGAGAAGCTTGGGCACGATGTGGGTATGGGAGGGAAACTGGAGCTGAGGCTGGAGGTAGGGCTGAAGCTAGAATGTAGCGCTGGGGCTGAGGCTAGAGTATTGGGTAGGGGTATAGGGCTGAGGCTGGAGCTGGGTCTTGGGTATAAGGCTAGAGCTGGGGTTGAGGCTTGAGTATAGGGCTAGGGCTGGGGTATAGGTGCTGGGGCTCCTTTCCACAGGGGATGCACTGCACACATACAACACCTACCCCTACTACCAACCCCTGTGCATCTAATTATCAACAGACAAGGCTGCGTCCAGGCCAACCTCTGTCTATGTCCCACCCACTCCACTGACGTCCCGATAGAGGAGGGGGAGAACAGGTCCTTTACAAGTGAATTGTATGTCATTATTCATATTTTAATCATCATTGATAAACAATGATGATGGCCGTTCAAAACAGACAGCAGGTTCAAGGATGGGCTGCTAGCTTCCCCCGCATACATTCTCTCTCACTAGCCTCTCTCACAACATGCGTTTCAATAGAGGCACTAAATACAGTTCAGTACAGTAACCACGTGAGAATCTTGAGGTCTTACCTACTTCCACAGCAAACCAGTCCATTGAGCGAAGCTTCCACAAGGTCATGTGACTCATCTCCTCCTTATACACACACACCAATGGCAGCTCAGCAAGTACCAAGGTCCCTCGCTTCTAACAAAAACACCCAGGCAACAGCCACATACACCACACAGCATACACACTCTGTTCAGCAACGCACAGTTAACGCACAGCTTGAAGGTTCCTAAATAAATGATATGTTTCTTTATTTACCAGTTCCTATGGTGCCCTTTGGAGCACACTCAGAATACCACTACTGAAAATATATGAATAAAACGTCACTACTGCATCTAGTCCACATTCCAGTAGAGAACAGGCAGTCCAGGAGAACCAACTAGTATGAGAACCAGGAGAATCAATTGGTAAGAGAACCAGGAGAACCAACTAGTATTAGAACCAGGAGAATCCACTCGTATGAGAACCAGGAGAATTAGCTAGTATGAGAACCAGGAGAACCAGATAGAATGAGAAACCACCCTACAAGGTGAATGGTGACTAGCTAGTGCTGTGTAGTCAGTCGAGATTATAACACACTAATGTTTCAATGGATTTTTCCAGCTTTGGAAAATCATGAACTAAAATAAGGAAATGTTTGTCCTGATTGGTACTCATTGGTTTGGTTTGTTAGGATAAAGTATGGGGCCAGTTACCTCCATACTGCCTCACGCTTACGTCACTACCATGAGATACAGTATGTTACAAACCCTATCTCTCTGGCTGTGGGACAGAGAATCTTCTAGAACCTTGTGTGATCTGATATATGAGCCTTCTAGAACATTAGCTCTTCAGTATGGCAAAGACCTTTAGTAAACAAACCATGTTGGTGCCCATATTCTGCAGGAGACTGTGAGTAGTAACTAGCAACTCATATTGAGGAAAAATATACAGCAATTATGCAACAAAGAAAAAACATATGAGGAAAACATGAAGGACCCCATTTCATTTCAGCGTTTTCATTTTAAATTTAGCCTTGTTCCACACCAGTAAGCATTGGATATTGCCTCGGCCCTCTGCCTCAGTCACAGTTCAAGATAACCACTACAGGATCTATTTTTAACAGCCATCAATTATAAAAAATGAATTCTAGTAAGAGTGACTGGGGAGTGTGCTTTCCATGCTTTTCCAAAGGTGTATTGGAGGACAGTGTATTGTCCGGTCCTCCACTTGCCAGTTCAGACCACACTTACTTTTCAGATTTCCGAGACTCTTTCATCAACAAGGCATGGTCAAGTATCTCTCTAAAAGATGTTTCTTAATTACACACTATAGGAATTACCGTGATCTGACTGTATATTGAACGTCACAAATACAGAGGTAGTTGTATAGTGCTGGAGGCCAATGAAAGGAAGGTTAAGTGTGTGTCCCAAATGGCACTGTACTCCCTACATAGCGCACTACTTTTGACCAGAGCCCTAGGGAATAGGGTGCCATTTGGGACGCACTCAAATCACTCTCCAATTACATATAGAGGGTCAGGGAAGCTAAGGCCATCCATCCAGACCCGCTTGGGCAAGCCAACACAATGCATCTCTCTGAACGCATTATCAAATAAAAACATACAGTGCTAACAATATAATTTAATGATTCCATCTTAACCCTCTCACTGTGCAAGCTGCAACAGCCTGAAGAAGGCAAACTACGGGCCTTGGTCAAAAGTAGGACTAAATAGGGAGCCATTTGGGATGCAGGCAGGGTGTGTGGGGTGAGGCCGGACATACAGGAGAGGGGATGAGGGAAGGTGGGGAGTTCCATCCACATATATCCTAGAAATCACTTTTGAATGTAAGTGTGGTATATTTTATGTGAGTTTTATACTGTATGTGTGAGGGTTTGGCTGTGGTTAGATCTTACTCCCTATAAGCAGCGAAGGTCCGCAGCCCGGAACCTCCAGCAAAGGTCAGCAACCCGGAGGCTCCAGCGAAGGTCCGCAGCCCTGAGCCTACAGCGAAGGTCCGCAGCCCGGAGCCTCCAGCGAAGGTCAGTAACCCGGAGCCTCCAGCGAAGGTCCGCAGCCCTGAGCCTACAGCGAAGGTCCGCAGCCCTGAGCCTACAGCGAAAGTCAGCAACCCGGAACCTCCAGCGAAGGTCCGCAGGCCTGAGCCTCCAGCGAAGGTCCGCAGCCCGGAACCTCCAGCGAAGGTCCGCAGCCCGGAACCCCCAGCGAAGGTCCGCAGCCCGGAACCTCCAGCGAAGGTCCGCAGCACGGAACCTCCAGCTAAGGTCTGCAGCCCGGAACCTCCAGCGAAGGTCAGCAACCCGGAGCCTCCAGCGAAGGTCCGCAGCCCTGAGCCTACAGCGAAGGTCCGCAGCCCTGAGCCTACAGCGAAAGTCAGCAACCCGGAACCTCCAGCGAAGGTCCGCAGCCCTGAGCCTCCAGCGAAGGTCCGCAGCCCGGAACCTCCAGCGAAGGTCCGCAGCCCGGAACCCCCAGCGAAGGCCCGCAGCCCGGAGCCTCCAGCGAAGGTCCGCAGCCCGGGGCCTACCGCGAAGGTCCGCAGCACGGAGCCTACAGCGAAGGTCCGTAGCTCGTAACCTCCAGCGAAGGTCCGCAGCCCGGAACCTCCAGCCAAGGTCCGCAGCCCGAGGCCTACCGCGAAGGTCCGCAGCCCGGAGCCTACAGTGAAGGTCCGCAGCCCTGAGCCTACAGCGAAGGTCAGCAACACGGAACCTCCAGCGAAGGTCCGCAGCCCGGAACCCCCAGCGAAGGCCCGCAGCCCGGAGCCTCCAGCGAAGGTCCGCAGCCCGGGGCCTACAGCGAAGGTCCGCAGCCCGGAGCCTACAGCGAAGGTCCGTAGCCTCCACCAGCAACCGCCCCAGTACTCCGCCTTTTCCCCCCTAGCCCGCCTTTTCCCGCACCTTAGGGGGGGGGAGTACTGTGAGGGTTTGGCTGTGGTTAGATCTTACTCCCTATAAGGGGAGTGGTAGAACCACAGCCGAGCCCTCACACCCTAACTAGGGGAAGTAATGATCCTCAATCAGAGACAGCTGTACAGGGTTGTCTCTGATTGGGGATTGCATTTAGGCACCCCACACATCCACCTGTGTGTGGGTCATTATCTCTACAGTGTTACGGTCAAAGTAAGTGTGTTTTCGTTTTGTTTGGATCGTGTTTTGTTTGTATAGTTCGACAGTGTTGTGTACACTTCTATATCTATATAATTAAACATGTCGAACTACTTCAACTGCGCTGCGCCTTGGTCTCTGTATACACCCGATCGTGACAGAATGTCATTCTATATGTAGTTGCAGCCCTGTCACAGCTCCAGTAGTGGGCGGTTGGGCGGCCGTGGAAGTTTCTCTCCTGGAAGGCCACCAAGATGGCCCCTGCTGTATGGCTCCAGGGCAGGCAGCCATGCATGCATAAGGCACATCCCGACCCTCACACTCTCTCTGTCTTTCTGAGAGATGGTAGCTCCCACATGCTACAGATGGATATCACTCGAGGAAACATCGAACATCCTCAGCTGAATACATATTTCGCCCGGTGCCAGAAGGCAAACAAATACACTGATATGGCATAGGCTGGGGTTTGGAAGAGACATGTATACATGGATTCCTCATGAGATCCAACTGCTATAATCCAATAAAGGTGAGGGACCTTCAGTCGCATTTCACATTCTGATGGACTGTTAATTCACTATGTACCTGTGTGATCATCATGTCAAACATTTGGTCCTACTGTACACTCAAAGGCCATAATGACACATTGACTCCTGTGTCCAGCAGTCCATAAGCCTGTTCCCAGCACTGTTTGTGCTGTCTTGCAAAATCCTATGACAAGGACTATAGTTGTTGGCAAAACAGCATAAACTGATAGGTGAACAGGCTAGCAGTCCACTGCCTGAATCAGTGAATCCTCCGTGCCTTTCCAAAGCCCTTCCAGTGCCCCACACTACAGAGTACACGGCAATGGCCTGTACATGACATGTTAATGGTAATTGTTTGGGACAGGACCTCTGATACATGCTGGCTTGCAATGATTTTAAAAGCCCTGGAAGAGAGAGGCTGGAGTTTGGAAATCGTTTTATCTTTGACAACAGTTATCGTCAAATTCCAAAATGCCCTTGAAATCTATTTCCGCTATAGCCACCTAGAACAGTGGAGTAGTCTAGCGGAAATAAGTTGAGTGTAGAGTAGGTGACAAGAAGATTATTCTTTTTTTACTGACAAACTGTGCAGAGAACATCGCCATAAAGCAGAGAGGGGGATGAATAAATGGGGAGTTTGCCTGCATGGTAAAATAATTAATAATAATCTTCAAAGACTGCTTCCTTCCTTCCTCCCTCTCACCACCACCACCACCCCCGGAGATCAAATCAACTGCTATCCAAAAACCTAATGAACTAGTAAACACTGAATTAAATTAATATTATATGCAGCTTCATTAATGCTGGGCAGGCAGGCAGCAGTCTCCAGAAATAACAGAGAGGGGAGTGTAGAGGAGAAGAGAGGGGAGGAGAGGAGAGGTGGTGTTGCTCCCTCCATGTTTACTCAGCATAAGCCTGCCAGGAAGAGGATCTTTTGATAACTTTTCAGCTGCTCCTCTCACCCTCTTCCCTCTCCTCTGACACCCAGGCTCATTGAATCCTCTCACAGACCAGTTAATTTGCAACACAAACGGAGAACGGAGTCTTAATGTAAACGTGCTGGGGAGACAGAGACAGAGACTGAGACAGAGAGCCTACCACAGTGCATCATGGTGGCAAAATATGGCAATTATTAGTGTCATCTATTTTACCAGGGAAGACATACTGAGACCTAGGTCTGCACAATACAAAACAAATATACACATTATGAACAAAATATACATGAATACAGTGCATTCGGAAAGTATTCAGACCCCTTGACTTTTTTGTACATCTTGTTACGTTACAGCCTTATTCTAAAATTGATTAAATTGTTTTTTATTTTCATCAATTTATACACAATACCACATTATGACGAAGCAAAAACAGGATTTTAGAAATTTTTGCAAATGGATTACAAAACAGAAATAACTGAAATATCCCATTTACATAAGTATTCAGACCCTTAACTCAGTACTTTGTTGAAGCACTTTTGGCAGCGATTACAGCCTCGATTCTTCTTGGGTAGGACGCTACGAACTTGGCACACCTGTATTTGGGGAGTTTTTCCCATTCTTCTCTGCAGATCCTCTGAAGCTCTGACATGTTGGATGGGTAGCGTCGCTGCACAGCTATTTTCAGGTCTCTCCAGAGATGTTCGATGAGGTTCAAGTCCGGGCTCTGGCTGGGCCACTCATGGACATTCAGAGACTTGTCTCGAAGCCACTCCTGCGTTATCTTGGCTGTGTGTTTAGGGTCATTGTCCTGTTGTAAGGTGAACCTTTGCCCCAGTCTGTGGTCCTGAGAGCTCTGGAGCAGGTTTTCATCAAGGATCTCTCTGTACTAGTCTCCCACCTTAGGGTTCTTGGTCACCTCCCTGACCAAGGCCCTTCTCCCCCGATTGCTCAGTTTGGCCAGGCAGCCATCTCTAGGAAGAGTCTTGGTGGTTCCAAACTTCTTCCATTTAAGAATGATGGGGACCTTCAATGCTGAATGCATTTTTTGGTACCCTTTCCCAGATCTGTGCCTCGACACAATCCTGTCTCGGAGCTCTACGGACAATTCCTTCGACTTCATGGCTTGGTTTTTACTCTGACATGCACTGTCAACTGTGGGACCTTCTATAGGCAGGTGTGTGCCTTTCCAAATCATGTTTAGAATCAGGCTGTAACGTAACAAAATGTGGAAAATGGGAAGGGGTCTGTATATACAGATTAAAATACACAGTAATAGGAAGCACAAGTAAAACCTCACAAATCACCCAGAAAAACAGTCACATTCCTCCACCAATAAGTCCCCAATCAATACTCTAAACTGCCCAAACAACACCAGAACATAAGATTAAATGTATTTAGAATTTAGTTCCAGCAATACGGTGCTTTAAAACTAAAAGCAGATGAAGCTCACTGGATGGAAGCAGATGTTTAGATAAAGCTTTCTTGATTATTTCTTTATCACATCGGGTCACGTGTATTTCTGGGTAATTGAAAAAATCTGAGCATGAAATGAAAATGAAATTGGGTCAAAACCAGAGAATTGTGGGTATTCGTCAGCCAACAAAAAATATGATATTTCCGCCATTAGGTACATTGTGAATTTTTTAAAGGGAGCAGTGTTTAAGTGTAACACACACACACATAAACACACATACTGCCACACACACACACATATGCACAAATACACACACACACAAACATAGTTAGTGTTGATTATACACTCTTAGAAAAATAGGGTTCATCGGCTGTCCCCATAGGAGAACCCTTTGAAGAACCCTTTTTGGGTCCAGGCAGAACTATTTTGGGTTCCATGTAGAACCCTCTGTGTAAATGGTTCTACATGGAACTTAAAAAGGTTCTGCCTGGAACCAAAAGGGGTTCTTCAAAGGGTTCTCCTATGGGGACAGCCGAAGAACCCTTTTAGGTTATAGATAGCACCTTTACTTCTAAGAGTGTATTTCATGTGAACTAACGAGGCTTGATGTGGCGATAACTTTCCACTTGGTAGGGGCTAAAGTGTGTCAGATGTGTCATGGGTGTGTGTATGTGTGTGTTTGCAATAATTACGTGTGAAGAAAGATATAGTTAGAACAAAATAATAATAATAATAATTTAAGAAATCACACACACACACAAAAAAACATTAAAAACTTTATGCAATTAAAATAAACAAAAATGTATTTTCCTTATGGGGAAAAAGTTAGTATACCCCTACCTTTACCATCACATAAAATGGCTAAAATTTAAATTAGGTACCAAAACAAGTGCAAATGATTAGAAAACATTAGAGAGAAGGGTTCAGCCTTCCATAAAGATAAGAAAATTGGCCTGGTTTGCTCTGCTCTCTAAAAAGCCTCTGCTCTCAAAAAAGAATATCAAGACACAACTGACTTTACCCAGGTGTTGTCTGGCAAAAGTCAGTTGTCTCTTGATATTATTTTTTGAGAGCAGAGACTTCTTCCTTCCTGACCTCCCATGTAGGCCAAGTTTGTACAGTCTCTTTCTGACAGTGTACTCATGCAATTCGACATTGATTGTGGCAAGAGAGGCCTGTAGATCCCTTGATGTTACCCTGGGGTTCTTAGAGACTTCTATGAGCATCTTTCGGTCAGCTCTTGGGCTGACTTTGGTGGGACGACCTGTCCTAGGTAGTTTGCCAGTGGTCTGGAATTTTCGTTGGACAGTGGAATTATGTACTTTGAATTGCTTGGAAATGGAAAGATGTACTTGAATTGCTTGGAAATGGATTAGTAACCCTCCCAGACTCACGGGCATCAATAATCTTTCTTCTGAGGGCCTCAGGTAGGTCTTTTGATCTTTGAATGATGTGTTACCACACACCTATATGGTTAAGACCAAACCAGACCAATTTTCTTATCTCTAATGTTTTTTAATCATTTGCACTTGTTTTGGTACACATAATTCTAATTTTAGCCATTTTATGTGATGGTAAAGGTAGGGGTGTACTAACTTTTTCCCCATAAGGAAAAGGCATTTTTGTATATTTTAATTGCATAACATTTTCAAGGTTTTTTTGTTGTTGTGTGACTTGTTAAATTGGGTAACCTTTATCTAACAATGGTGTTGAAGTGAAGATGACATATCTGTCCAAATATGTAAAAAATAAAATAAAATAAAAAAGAAGAGAACTTTCCAGGGGGTGTACATACTTTTTCACATGACTGTATATATTTAGTCCTGAATTGGAATTATTATTATTTTTGCATTATCCCACTCCCTTTGAGACACCCTTGGTGAGTGGGGTCACGGCCAGGGTCAACCACTGTCGAAGGTGACCCATGGGGTTAACTGCCTTGCTCAATGGCACATCGGCAGATGTTTTACCTTGTCGGCACGGGGATTCAAGATAGCGAACTCTCGGTTAATGGCCCAACGTTCTAACCGCTAGGCTACCTGCCACCCTATATTAAGTAGATATATCATAAATACCTTTTGACATTGACAATCAATTTCACGTCAACACATGGTGGTACTGTAATTACACCACATCCTTACATGCAGTGTATGCAATTTCTCTCTCTATTTAAGAAAAAGAACAAGATGAAATCAGACATCTGGTTCACAGCTGAAATAGAAGCTTTTCAAAGAAGAAATGCCTCTTTGGGACGGGCTTCAAATTCATGAACACACACGCAACTTGGAGATCCCCCTCTCACACACACACACACACACACACACACAAATGCACACACCACTTTGAATGCCACTCAGCCACCCTCTTTTCATGACAGTCCCATCAGCCAGATGAGACAGAGTTTGGGACCTCAGGCAGTGGAGGAGATGGATGTCCATACAGTACACATCCACTAAAGAAGGCCGCCGTGCTGGGCTTTACTAAAACGTTACTATTCCTGGCAATTAATGACATGATAAAGCTGATGCTCACACAAACACACACACACACACACACAAACACACACACACACATGCGGTCCTTTTGAGAGAATCAGTGTCGCTGTGTGAGCATGAAAGAGCCCAGATGTCCCTGTCACATTCAGAGCCTGTCCTCTGTTGTCTATCTTGTTGTGCTCCCTGTTTGCCCTACGACCCCTCTGTGTGCTTCGCTTTCCTTGAGGAGAATGGCCGTTCCTAGGTGCAGCAGCACTATAAGTATTTTTGTTTGGTGTGTGGTGTGCATTCCTGACATGATTACATCATGTGTACCCTACTACCCGAGCACTGTTATCCTGTGACCAAATACAAACAGCAATTTAACCTCTTATTGCTTTAGGGCGGCAGGAAGCCTAGCGGTTAGAGCGTTGGGCCAGTAACCGAAAGGTTGCTGGTTTGAATACCCGAACCGACAAGGTGAAAAACACGTCGATGTGTCCTTGAGCAAGGCACTTAACCCTAATTTGCTCCAGTGGCGCCATACTACTATGGCTGACTCTATAGGTAGGCCATCAACATAAATAAGAATTTGTTCTTAACTGACTTGCCTAGTTAAATAAAGGTTAAATAAACATAACCCTTGTTGTTGTTGTGCCTATGGGAGTCTCTCTCTCTCTCCATCTACAGTGCATTCAGAAAGTATTCAGATTCCTTCCCTTTTTCCACATTTTGTTACGTTACAGCCTTATTCTAAAATGGATTAAATAAAAACATTTCCTCATCAATCTACATACAATACCCCATAATGACAAACAAAAACAGGTTTTTAGAAATGTTTGCTAATTTATTAAACATAAAAAACAGAATACCTTATTTACATAAGTATTCAGACCCTTTGCTATAAGACTCAAAATTGAAGGCCTTGGTCAGGGAGGAGACCAAGAACCCAATGGTCACTCTGACAGAGCTCCAGAGTTCCTCTGTGGAGATGGGAGAACCTTCCAGAAGGACAACCATCTCTGCAGCACTCCACCAATCAGGCCTTTATGGAGGTGTGGCCAGACAGAAGCCACTCCTCAGTAAAAGGCACATGACAGCCCGCTTGGGACTCTCAGGCCTGAATGCTCTTTGGCCTGAATGCCAAGCGCCACGTCTGGAGGAAACATGGCACCATCCCTACGGTGAAGCATGGTGGTGGCAGCATCAAGCTGTGGGGATGTTTTTCAGCGGCAGGGACTGCGAGACTAGTCGAGGGAAAGATGAATGGAGCAAAGTACAGAGAGATCCTTGATGAAAACCTGCTCCAGAACGCTCAGGACATCAAACTGGGTCGTAGGTCCAACCACCACTCCAGCCACCTTTCTCCCTCAAGCCTCAAAACCCTGATGCTAAGATAGGACTATATGTGAGAGCAGAGCATATGGATTCTCACCCCATTTCCTATACAGTATAGTTCACTACTTTTGGATTGAGTCCTATTACGTAGTGCACTATGTAGGGAATAGGGTGCAAATGGGTCTTGTTCACAGTCAGACTACAGAGTCCCACAAGCTCCTCTTCTTATTTTACTTCTCCTCATCCTCATTATGTCAACCTCTCTGGACTCAACCCCAATACCCTGATCCACACACTGTGCATTCCCCTGCATCCACCCACTCACCACTTCAAAGAGAGAGAGAGAGACAGAGAGAGAGAGAGAGAGAGAGAGAGAGAGAGAGAGAGAGGGAAAGGGAGAGAGAGAGGGGGAGGGCTTCCCTGGTTCCAGACCAGACTAACACAATGATTAACAGATGGGGGACACCTCATCCCCTCTATTGATTAGTGCTGAGCGATTAAGCAACATTTTGGTTATTTGGAGGGGTTTTAAACAACTAATTGACCAACATCAGTTCAATTATTTGAATTCCATTTCATTCGTTTTTTTCTGTGATCTCAAAGCTCTATAGAGATTATTTATTTATTTTCTTTTTAATTTAACCTTTATTTAACTTGGCAAGTCAATTAAGAACAAATTCTTATTTACAATGATGGCCTACACCGGCCAAACCTTCCCCTAACCCGGACTACGCTGGGCCAATTGTGCGCCGCCCTATGGGACTCCTGATCACGGCCGGTTGTGATACAGCCCGGGATCAAACCAGGGTGTGTCGTGACGCCTCTAGCACTGAGATGCAGTGCCTTAGACCGCTGTGCCACTCGGAAATAATAAAGTCATCAAATAAAACAAATATACACAAGAACTGAAATATTTTATTCAAGTGAAGTAAATGTGAATAATTGCTGGTTAATGAGTGATAAGCAGTAATGGGCAGTCACTACCGCCATAAGACTTTTATTAGTTGGCAACCCCATCACTGTATTACTATCAGAGAAACTAAAATGATGATTGATGTCTATGACTAAGTGAGTGACTGAAAGCACAGTGAAGAGCAGGCCATGCTGTCTGGACTGTCTAGCGATGACACTGTTCATGGCTTCACGTGACGAGAAACATTTTTTATAAAATGTAAAAAAAAAACGGATAACAAACATAACCTGGTACATGGTGAGGTTGCAATCGTAGTAGTATTAAATTCCAATAATGCTGCACAACCTCTATTATGCAATGATCAGGCTTGACGTCAGTTTCAGGTGTTGCTTTCTGTCAACCCAACGGGTTGAGATAGCCCACAGCAGAGCAGAGAAGAGGAGAAGAGCGACCCCACACCACGCCATGGCACAGAAGCGTTCAGTCAGGACTTCTAAGAACAGATTGTGGACACCATTAGGACCTCTACTGACATACACATGCATAATACATAGAGATGGATCGAAATGCATAATCCATTAGTGAGCCAGCAGCCAGCATGTAGCGAGAGAGAGGGAGAGAGAGGAGAGGGAGGGAGAGAGAGAGAGAGAGAGAGAGAGAGAGAGAGAGAGAGAGAGAGAGAGAGAGAGAGAGAGAGAGAGAGAGAGAGAGAGAGAGAGAGAGAGAGAGAGAGAGAAGAGAGAAAGAGAGAGAGAGAGAGAGAGAGAGAGAGAGAGAGAGATGGTCTGCTGTAGTTGGTCAGTGGTTGTCATCAGTACCCTGCAGTCAGTCCCACTACAGTAGTCTCTCACTTGGCAAAAACTGGTAGAATTAACATTGTTTCCATGTCATTTCGTTAAAAAAAATGGTCATGATTTAGTTGGCCCTTTAATATACAGTACTGTATGCTGACAGGGCGATGTCTGTCCTGTCCTGTCTTTCCTGTCTCTCCACTGATGTGTCTGGATGGATATGGGTTAGTTAGACTACTATTGTATCCTCATATCCTCCTTTAAGACTTAAAGGGATACCTTGGGATTCACAATGGTATCCACGTGTTCATCTGACGCTGGAGAAGTAGATAAAGGGCCTCATCCCTTTAAATAGTATCAAATCAGTAAAATGTGATGATGATGACGATGATGATGATAATAGGCTACTCTAGGAACACATATAGGCAGCTGTCTGTGTAAACCACACCACGCTGAGTGAGTGTGCTGTGCTGTTGGGTACATGTAATGTGAGGGGGCAGAGAGCTAGCGAGGCCACATTGTTAATTATTTCTGGGGGAGAGATAAGACAAAAAGGACACGAGGGAAGGACCCACAATTCCTAGAGACATACGATGCATGTTGTATCTATAGGCTTGTTTCTGGGCTACAAAATGCCTGCTGCTCTTTCTCTTTCCCTGGACGACATCCCATCCTCCACTCCGGTATATCACATACACATTATATTACATTTACTGTAATTCTATTTAGTAAGAATCCCAGTTACTGGAGGATAATAGAAAACTGCTGACATGGCTAAGGGAAAAAAATATCCAGTATTGGTGTGGGTTAGGATTGGAGGTAATTACCATAGCATAGTGTATGAAAAGGAGAGTCACAAATTACTCAAATGATTCGAGGCTGGAGTAATATTACGACATACCGTAATGTTATCCGCGCACGCAGGCACAGCAGCCTATGACGGCAGCACACACATGCGGCAGCAGCGGTACATCGAGACAGAAACACACACACATCTCAGCATTATCACGTTTTAGCCGTATTGTTTCACACCGTTCCATCCCCCCTCTCTCTCTCTCCTCTCTCTGCTAGGAGGAATATCAGCTGCAACTCCCCGGAAGGAAGGCGACGTCTTCGCAAAGGCTGCTGCGGATGGATCGATAAGCGAAACCCCCTCTCTTCGAATGCTCCTTTGACATACCAACGGGGGAAGCCCATCATAAATCACACATTCTTACAAAGGAATCACTCACCCGATGTTGCTCAACGCCTGCTCGAATAGCTCCGTCTGCAGAATGTTCTGAGGCGGCGTAAAAGC
The DNA here is from genome assembly GCA_023634145.1 of Thymallus thymallus. Lineage (NCBI taxonomy): Eukaryota > Metazoa > Chordata > Actinopteri > Salmoniformes > Salmonidae > Thymallus > Thymallus thymallus. The sequence continues at coordinate 18,304,631 of CM042415.1, read as the reverse complement.
CTCATTAAAATGGGATAGAACGGAGCTACAAAATTGACGCAATGTATCAAACTGCATTTTCCTTCTTTTTCCTCCGTGTCTTTTATCCTCAGTATAGCCCTTTTCCTCACACACAATACATCCACCTGCGCTCCCTCGCTCTCCTGTCCGGACCCGTGTCTGTTTATCTCCAGGGACGCATTAAACGCGCAGACGCCAATCAAGTTCCATATTTCTCCTGATCTTGGTAGAAAGGGTCCTTAAATGAAAAGCAGTCGAGGCTGGATTGTACAGTCATAATGCTCCGAACTTAACCCGACAAAATGTAACTGGCTGTAGCAGGATCTCTTTGCAGTGGAGGTGAGGGAAAACGGAAAACGGAAAAAAGTGGTAGCGAGGCATCTTCCTGCAAAGGTAGCTTCCCTTACCAGTGCATCAGGGGCAGCCTCTTACTCAACTCATATTTCTCTCTGCCTATTAGAGCACGCATACACAAACACACACAACACTCAGGCATTCGTTCGCGCACACGATTGCTGTATCCCTCTGTTTCTCATAATCTGGACCGCGCACGCAGATACAATACATTGGCGCGCAGAGATGCTGTCGTCAGTGCTTTTGCCATATATGACTGCCAACCATCAGCTCTCATAAGTAATAAGGGAGGAGGATAAGACATTCTAATTGCACCGGAAGAGAGGGAGAGGGGGAAGAGAGAGAGAGGGAGAGAGAGCAAGGGAAGAGAAAGAAAAGGTGGACAAAGGGAATCAAATCTAATGGGCCTGACAGAGTTTACTCACAAATCAGACTGGATGATCCTGAGTGGGAGGATAGGGGAGGTTGTCTACTAACTCTAGCACTCTCATAAGGGAGTTACAGACATTAAGCAAAGGGCCATTTAACACAGAAGACAAGTAAGTGGCGAGACAGGAATGGCAGGGGTGAGTGAAGGGCGAGCACAGATGGATGGATGCACAGTGTCTGTATAATAAAGGTATGTTCTATTCTAGTCTATCTTATCCTAAAGATGATCAACGGTTTATATAACGATCCGAATAAACACTAAGCATACAGTTATTCTGTCATTTACACAAAGGTTCATTTGATGAACAAGTGGTGGATTTAAAATAATATTAGGTAACTTAAACCATAACCCCCAAAACATCCAAATAAACAGGACTGAGGACTCACTACGCCCCCCATGCTGCTGCACTATCAGGCACACAGTAATGCATCTCTGCAGGTGTCTCCACTAGCTTGGGTGGGGAACACCCATCTCACTTCAGGACACCAATGTAACAAATAAGGGCCTGGCTTGCTGTGTTTCTCTTGTCCTGCTTACTAATACAATTCTAATGTGCTGAACTGGGTTGGGGCTGGGCTGGGGGCTGAGGCTGGGGTATAGGGTTGGGGCTGGGTCTGGGGCTCAGCTGGGGCTAGGGTTGAGGCTGAGCCGGGGTTGGGGCTGGGTGGATAAACGTGGGGAACCTTGAGAAACACAAGTAGGTAATTACATTCGAATCCCCAGCCTAATTATTGCTGTTTCATCAGTGTCTCCACACCCTGACAACCTCGTCGTCCTGGACGTTGTATATCTGTGTGTTCATTCAGATGACACCTCCCAGACCAAGATAAATTAGACCCTTTCTCAAGTTATTTCACCTTATTAATAGGCTGTCAGCTGGGTTTTTTCCCCTCGCTCTTTCTCTTTCAGTGGAATAGATTCTGAGTTAACGTACACATTCTTTAGATTAATGAAAGTGTTTTGGGGTGATTATGCAGTAGGAGTTCTATTTTATCCATCATCACCATTATCCCTTGAGTTCTCAGACAGGCCGGTTCCGGTTTTGTGTTGCTGCTGAAGCCAGAATCACTCACTGCTACCACCCCCCCCCCCCCCCACCCACCCCCCTCTCTCAGCCATAAAGTCAATTAATATAGAGAGAGAGAGCCATTGAACAACACAGTGCGCTCTGAGCTCACATCCCACAGCCTGATCTAGCTGGTAATCAAATACAACAACCTCAGAATTAACTAGCTGTATTTGCTGGCTGCGAGATGCTGTGAGATGCTGTGAGATGCTGCGAGATGCTGTGAGATGCTGTGAGATGCTGTGTGCGTGTGTGCGGGCGACTCACTTTATTTAGCTGAAACAGTGAGAATGCTCATTGTTAAAATGCAGACTGCTTCATAGCGGCTAGTTAGTTGCTGCACATTGATCCTTTAAAACCTTAGAAGGTAAAGCAGTTTCAATAAATTATACTCTGCGAGAGAATCCCAGAGTCCTACTCCAATATCTGTTTGAATATGTCCTAAATGGCACCCTATTCCCATTATACTGAACTACCTTTGACCAGAAGTGCACTACGTTTGACCAGAAGTGCACTACGTTTGACCAGAAGTGCACTACGTTTGACCAGAAGTGCACTACGTTTGACCAGAAGTGCACTACGTTTGACCAGAAGTGGAACACCATCACAGTTCTCATTTGAAACTGCCAAGTGAGCAGAACATTGTCAACATAGTTCTCTCTCTCCTACAGTAATCTTTCCCTTACTGTGTGTCTGGGAGTAAAAAGAGCCCAACACAAGGTCGTAATGGGAGGGAGAGGACACAAGCTTAATGAGTTGTGTCTCTAACCCCACAGTGGCTACAGTACGGTCAAGGCTTGTTTGTCCCGGTGCTAGACTAAGGGGGACGCGGGCCATCAGGTACACCTTTGTAAGATCGACAGAGGAACAGGCGCGGAGTAGGAATGGGGCCGAGTGAAACACACCCCCTGTGTGTGTGTGTGTGTGTGTGTGTGTGTGTGTGGGTGGCTGCATGTACAGTATGTGGTGTGTGGAAAGCCTCTCTGTGAAGTGAATCACCCACTGGGCCCACAGTGCACCGGACGACACAGCAGCCACCCACACACACACACACACACACACACACACACACACACACACACACACACACACACACACACAGGGGGTGTGTTTCACTCTGGACAGGGAGGAGCAAAGAAAAGCAGAGAGGAGCAGAGAAGAGTAGGGAGAAGATAGATAGATAGATAGATAGATAGGTAGGTAGGTAGGTAGGTAGGTAGGTAGGTAGGTAGGTAGGTAGGTAGGTAGGTAGGTAGGTAGGTAGGTAGGTAGGTAGGTAGGTAGGTAGGTAGGTAGGTAGGTAGGTAGGTAGGTAGATAGATAGATACTTTATTGATCCCCCGGGGGGGAAATTTCATTGTCAAGCAGCTACAACACAACACAGGGCAGGTGCAAAATGCCACAACGAAAGTACACAAAAGACAGATACACGGTACATGATACATAGAGCGGCAGTATGGAAAAAGTATAGAAATACAAGATATCTGGAGAGCAAAAAAAGCTATAAAAAGACATTGCATAGTATGGGTGGCTGGCTGAATATGTACACTATACATTGGTGGATGTTGGATGGTTAACTATACTATACAGTTCGATGGCAGAGAAATACTTCAATAGCTAAAAATGCATATGATATGAGCGAGGGTAATAATAGTTTACTTAATAGACAGACTGGTTAAACGAACAGGTAAGTAAATATTTTGCATGGTTAAATTAGCTGTACAGGTAAATATACAGTTATATTTATAGATAAGTGAATACTTGCAAGGGAGGAGCACGGAAGAGTAGGGAGGAGCAGGGAGAAGAAGGGAGAAGCAGAGAGGAGCAGAGAAGAGTAGGGAGGAGCAGGAGGAAGAAGGGAGAAGCAGAGATGAGCAGAGAAGAGTAGGGAGGAGCAGGAAGAAGAAGGGAGAAGCAGAGAGGAGCAGAGAAGAGTAGGGAGGAGCAGGAGGAAGAAGGGAGAAGCAGAGGAGCAGAGAGGCAGAATTGCAGGATAGCAGAGGGAGTGGGAAGAGGACATCTGTTCCTCCCAGGGCAGCTCACCAGGACTGACCCCTGGGTTATGGAACTATTGGAACTACCGTCCAGTCCTGCCTGGGTTCAAACAACATTCGTTTTTTTACACTGAGCATTTGATTGAACCTATCTAGAGTTGTAGATGAGCAGGGTTTTGCACATTTTGGACTATTCTTTTGGTTCCTTTTGAACCAGTCAATCTCTCTCTCTCTCTCTCTCTCTCTCTCTCTCTCTCTCTCTCTCTCTCTCTCTCTCTCTCTCTCTCTCTCTCTCTCTCTCTCTCTCTCTCTCTCTCTCTCTCTCTCTCTCTCTCTCTCTCTCTCTCTCTCTCTCTCTCTCTCTCTCTCTCTCTCTCTCTCTCTCTCTCTCTCTCATATAGTGAGGAAGGAGCCATAGTGTGGTCATAAATGGAATTACAATAAATCGCCCAAGCTGTGATGACGCAAGCAAGCCAAGGCACAGAGAAAAAGTATTCACAAGCACAGCATAGAAGTGTTATCCAACAGCCAGTCTATTTTCTTCTTCTTTATTTAAACGGGTAGATCATAGATCTATTTTGCGCGAGAGAGATCTCAAATGCAGCTGTTTAGCAGAAACACAGTACAGTCTCCATCTTTCCCTTGTGACAACAGTGACATAATACAGCTAGGCAGACCATCTATAGCTCTGCACTGACGTTGACTGTGCATCTTTCCCAAACCATCCTGTACTATCTGTGCCTTTTAAAAACATACATAGAGAACAGTGGGATCTAGTTATTGTGATGAGTTGCAGCCAGGGGGCTTCTTCAGCATGTCTGGTTTCTGCTGCTTCAAAGGAAGACAGTGAATGCAGTTTAATAGTCATCAGTTAGTTCACCAGCTAGGGAATCCCTCTAGCTGAGTTTGACTTAAGGGGAAATATCAAAGACTCTAGTCATCCAGTGTGGGTGGGTGCTTGTATGTGTGTGTCTGTGTATAAGTACTGTGCTTATGTGTGGTTGTGTGTGGGTGTATTTGAGTATATTTACGTGTGTGTGTGTGTGTGTGTGTGTCAATGCTGAACTTATTTTAGGTAGCGGTGTCCATGTGTCTTTCCCGTAGCATGGGCCTCATACGTACACGTCTGGATGATCAAACTGTATAGCGTTCTCAAAAAGTAAGTCATTTGCTGCTAGTAGCCATAACAGCATAACAGCTCCAGAGGCATTTCTACCTAGGCAACCACATGACACAGCGTTCTATAGGGAAGACCGGGGTACGTTAAGCCATTGTTTATTTATTTTAGCACCACTATGTCAACGGAAATATAGTGTTCTTTCTAATAAAGTTATCTACATATATTTCAGGATGTTGTGTATCCCTGAAAATCAGAATTAATGTAAACGTAACAGTTTTGAAAACACACAAAAAAAGTGGTCTCTTGGCACAACTTACCCTGGTATGGGGTACATTGAGCCTAGGGACAGGGTACATTGAGCCTAGGGACAGGGTACATTGAGCCTAGGGACAGGGTGAATTGAGCCTAGGGACAGGGTGAATTGAGCCGAATTGGGGTAAGTGGGTGATAGTGTCCTGTGACATTGGTTAATGGTGCTTGTAGGTCAAAGTTTAATTCATGGAATGGGGGTATGGTATATTGTATATCTTAAATGTATGCCAACATTCAGATATTCAGTACAGTGCCTTCGGAAAGTATCCAGACTGTATTGTTATGTTACAGACTTATTCTAAAATTGATTAAATGAAAACAAATCCTCAGCAATCTGATCACAATACCCCATTATGACAAAGCAAAAACAGGTTTTTAGAAATGTTTGCACAAAACAGAAATACCTTATTTACATAAGTATTCAGACCCTTTGCTATGAGACTCGAAAATGAGCTCAGGTGCATCTTGTTTACATTGATCATCCTTGAGATGTTTCTACAACTTGATTGGAGTCCACCTGTGGTAAATACAATTGATTGGACATGATTTGGAAAGGCACACATCTCTCTATATAAGGTCCCACAGTTGGCAGTGCATGTCAGAGCAAAAACCAAGCCATGAGGTCAAAGGAATTGTCTGTAGAGCAGGATTGTGTTGAGGCACAGATCTGGGGAAGGGTACCAAAACATTTCTCCAGCATTGAAGGTCCCCAAGAACACAGTAGCCTCCATCCTCGTACTGTAGATGCCTCTGTTCAATAACACTTACCCTTCCATTTCTTGACGAGTTGCTCTAGGACAGGGATGTTGTTTCGATGGCTCAACTAACCCTTGGCTCAACTTACCCCACTCTCCCCTAACAGGTTTCACCTTTAACAGACAGTTATACTACACAATAACGATCAAAATGTTAACTCCAGCTCAAATCCCAGAGAGAATTGTTCAAATGTGTTTAGCACACACAATCTTACACACACACACACACACTGGACTCACCTGTCTATGTCCTGTCCTGGACCCGAGTGCCTCAGCCCTGAGCCGTTGTTGAGGGAGCCTTGTCTGGGGAGCCCGGGAGGTCTGCTTCTGTCTGCTGATACGTCCCCTGGGGGCCCCTGGTAGAGGAGGTCCTGCTGCAGTTTGGCCTTCTTCTCCTGGGGGGCCTCCTCGTGACGTCGACCCCGGGGGCCCTCAGACACGCCACGTGGCCCTGCGGCGCCGCTGTAGAACCACTCCCCCGACTTGGTGAGGATTTCTTGTTGTTTTCGACACAAGTTGCATACCCACATAACCTGTACACAGAGGAGAGAGGGGGTTAGATGTCTGCAGTGGTGGGGATGGTGGTGGTGGGCTTACAGCGATGAACTACAATGGAAGGAGTCATGGAATGGATCAACCCCTAGAGGAGTTGTGCCAAGTATCATGAAATAAGGATACTTGGACCTGCTAGATGTTGTAGGAAACATGAATGATATGAATGATTTGATAATATTGCATACACATACAGTAGCCTTGGGTAATTGTTTAGGAGGATTGTATCTAGGACCATATCTAATTGAGGGCGTCGTTTTTAGTTCACTAGACAGTCTGTGAGTATTATGAGGAATCTGAAGTTCATATGATCTACATTCCTCTACCCTCTTAGAAAAAATGGTTCCAAAAGGGTTCTTTGGCCATGCCCATAGGAGAACCCTTTCTGCATCCAGGTAGAACCATTATTGGTTCCTGGTAGAAACTTTTTGGGTTCCATGTAGAACACCATGTGGAAAGGATTCTACATGGAACTCAAAAGGGTTCTACCTGGATCCAAAAGGGTTATACCCGGAACCAAAAAGGGTTTGTCAAAGGGTTCTCTTATGGGGACAGCCGAAGAACCCTTTTAGGCTCTAGATAGCACCTTTTTTTCTAAGTGTGTACATACCTACACCACTTGCTTATATGGGGTACCAGCCATAGAAATAAAATCACTAGAATGGGTATCCCCATTCAAGTCAATGGGTTGGTAGTGGGTAGTTACAGAGTCATTAATGGGTGATTCTATTTCTATGGATCTAGCTTTGTGGTGCACAATACTGTAAGTAACTGAATCTAAATAGGAAGCTAGCTGCAGCCCTACTGTTTAAACCAGCTGTGTATGTATAACAGAGGGATGGAGAGAGACTGTGTTCAGCAGCTCTACAGAGGGAGGAAGCAGCCCTAACTGTGATCTGCTACCCCCTCCCTCCACATTATCCTCATAAATCCAGGAGCCGACAGAAGCCCTGGTCATGCCGCCTCAGACGCAGCACAGCCGCACTCAAAGCCCTGGGCTGCTTCGCAAATGGCACCCTATTCCCTACATAATGCACTATGGGCCCTGGTCAAAAAGTAGTGCACTATATTTAGCATAGGGTGCCATTTGGGATGTAACTTGATTACTCTGTCTCAGACGGGGCTCATCCGGCCTCACTCTCCCCTAACAACCGCCCTCCCTAGTCTGGAGGAGGAGCTAAGCCCGGTGGAAAGGAAGAAATGGACAGCCACCTGAGCTGCCTGGCACCTCTCTCTCTCTCTCTCTCTCTCTCTCTCTCTCTCTCTCTCTCTCTCTCTCTCTCTCTCTCTCTCTCTGAGGGAGCATGGTGCAGGGCATCAGGGTCCATGAGGATCTCAGCCTGGAGGCTGATGGCCAGTGACTGACAGACTGACTGACAGCTGTGACGTACAGTAGAGAGGTAGGCAGCTGCACTCAAGCCAGCAGCAGTGTCCTCCAGCCCCTAGCTATAGCCTGCTCTCTGGCCCTGGTTCTGGTCCTGTAGTCAGAGGATTGAGCTGACTCAGTACTGGAGTACATTACTGTGATTAATATTGGCTGGGCTGGGCTGGGCCTACAGAGCACACTGACTTAGTGGCTGGCTGGCTAACTGGCTGGCTGGCTTGGAGTGGGAAAACTGGGGGTCATAATCGGAAGGTCACGGCATGGCCAATGAGAGGTTGTGTCCTTATCAATCCAGGCAATCAGATGTAATTTCCTGAACCACCGGGGCGGGGCGGGGCGGGGCGGGGCTACACTGTACTTCCATACTTCTCACGCACACACACACACAAACACAACCTCCATACCAGTCACAAGCATGCGCACGCAACCTCCACACCAGTTCCCACTTCCTGTTCAATACCCCAATATCTCCCTCTGTGCTCATACCCCCCAGATAGAGAGAGCCTTGTACATCAGCCGGTATGGCACGACGTGACCTACTTATTTACTGCTCACAAGTGCAATTTACATATAGTCAGTTCTCCAATCTGCCAATAATAATGAACCACGTTCAGAGCTTCAGACTGCACATGCAGTGGGCTCTTTTAAATCAGCACATACCTAACAGTACATTAGTATTCCAAAACAGACCATGAAGACGTACACACATAGGCCAGATGAATACTGAGCAGGGCATGCTAAGCCTAGCTCAGCCTCACACGTCCTTCCTATACAGGGCTATGTGGTGTAGTATCTGATCTGCATGCATCCAAAGATGACTAACGCACTAAAAAGTGAAAACGGTGAAAAATTGAAGCAGTGGTTGATCACAGTAGAGATGATTAAATGATAAGGTTTTTGGTCGAAGCCATACTCTTTAGTCACATAGAAGTGGAGTCAGGACACACACACTCACACACACTCACACACACACTCACACACACACATACAAATACACACACACACACAGCATGTGCACTCTAACAGTCCGTCCAGTGATGCAGCAGAGAGCGTGAGTGTGACCCACACTGACAGACTACGGTTAGCATCTGTAATACTCCCTAAACAACACACGCACACACACACACATACAAATACACACACACACATACACACAGATGAAGCAGCTGTGCTGATTGCCAGAGGTGTGTTCACTGCAGCCAGACTGCAGTCCCTCCTCCCTCCTTCCCCACCGCCTAACTCTTCACAGCTGAGTGCAGTTAGAGGGACGGGGTGGGGGGACGGGGTGGGGGACGGATTGGGGGACGGGATGGGGGATGGAGTGGGGGGGGGGGGCTGGGCCATTTCTCCCTGTGTTTGCACATTTCATAGTCATTGAACCTGCACCCAAAAATAGAACAGTGCTCCAAACATAGTGGACGAATAGAAATGGCATATGTAGCCCACTAAATGTCCCAGCAAACAAGGTATGTCCTGAGGACATTCAGCGACGTTCCCATTAGGTAACTTAAGGGTTTTGGCACAACGTTATACCACTGACGTTCTGAGAATGTTCTAAGAAGTCCCAAGGGAACGTTCTCTGAGGGACCTTTGTCTAGTTCCCTGTACGTTCCCAGGACCATGTCAGGACCTTTTTAGGACGTTCTCAGGACGTTCTCAGGATTTTACTAGTCCTTAGGATATTGCGTGATGGTCCCATGGGAACGTTCTCTGGGGAATCTTTTTATAGTTTCCGGTTTGTCACAGGGACCTTTTTACAACGTTCTTGGGACGTTGGCCATGTTCCCCTGAATGTCCCCTGAACGTTCTTGGGACTTTGTGTCATGGTCCCCTGGAGGTTTTGTCTAGTTCGCGGTTTGTCCCGGGAACGTTTTTAGGACGTTCTTTGGATGTTGTGTCATGGTCCCCTGAAGGTTTTATCTAGTTCCCGGGTTGGCCCAGGAAAGTAATGAAATGGCATGGGTGTTTTAAGGTAAGTGGTATGCTGTTCAGATAAAATTGTGTAAAATCTTTAATCAGGGAGATACCTAGTCAATTACACATCTGAATGCCTTCAACCAAAATGTGTCTTCCACATTTAACTTCTGAATCAGAGAGGTGCAGGGGACTGCCTTAATTGACATCCGGTGAGCAGTTGTTTTTGGGGGTTAACTGCCTTGCTCAAGAGCAGAACAGCAGATTTTTCAATCTTGCCATCTCGGCAATTCAAACCAGCAACCTTTCAGTTACTGACCCAACGCTCTTAACTGCTAGGCTACCTGCCGCCCCAATCAATGACATCAATGAGAACATGATTACATTTGATATGATCACTTACTACTAACTTTTCAATAAGACCCCACCTGGGATTTGAACTCACAACCTCTGGATTTGGGGTATGCTGATCTTTCTACTGTACCACAAAGTCTGTAGAGTTTCAGAAGTCCCCTACACATTCATTGCTTATAAAACAGCTCTGCACTTAGCAAAAGAGTGCCATCTGCACTGCTATTTTAGCTCATCTGACTATTCTCTCATTGATTTCATTTACATATTTCAGGAATTTGAGTTTGGGTTTTCAGTATAGTTGTCTAATGTTGGTGGGACATATATTTATGTTTTAATGTTACTCATGAATCACTATGATAAATATAATAGTTTTTCTTCTGTGTAGTTTTAACAGAGCTGAGTGCAAAGTGAGGAATAGGCCTACAAGTGAAACCAGTCATTGATACAGACATCGTGGCGTAGCAGGAATATCAGAAACTCCTACAAACGTGCTTGGGGAGGTCCCCAGCTTCCCCCAGGTATCATCATGCTGTTTAGATTGATATGTCATTTGTTATCTAATGTTTTTTCATTTAAACTCAAGGTGGGTTCATATATCCTTATCATCTTTCTCATTTGCATTTGGTCCCATGCAAATATATTATACTCCATATTTTACTCCATCTATTTACTCCATCTAATCTATCTGGACTTGAATAAATAACTACTATCTAAGACTAGTAGGCCAAGCGTTCAGACAACCTCTTGTGTTGCAAATCTCTATAGCAAAACACTGTTATAGCCTATTACAAGGGTGGTGCTGTGGTGGTGCTTTCGATGACGGATGTAGTGTATGTTCATCACTTTCTAAAAGACGATTTACAGCATTGACTGAAACTGCTTTAAGGTGGAGAGCAGCCTTCAGCTATCCCAGTTTGTGCTGAGCTGTGTTTAGCTGTCGAGCCTGTGGCGCTGCACTACATCAAAGTAAAGTTAACGGGAGGGAGGAGACGATCACCTCTTTCTGATGCGTATGTCCCAGTAGCCAATACGCAGTCATTGAGCTCCCTCTTGTGGCCAAGAAGCAGCACTACACCACAACAGCATCCTACCAAAACGGGGGGAACATGATATTATCAAACTTCAAAGCTATAGGATTTAAGTTTAACTAAACGTAACAATGAAAACACCACGGCGACCATTTTTAACTATTAAAATGATTGCAACCATTGTTGCATTACTTGAGCCCAAATAGTCACTGTTCTTTTGGGAGACAAAAACACACACTTGGTTTAATATCCTTCAGACTAAATGCATTCCCAACCATCAGATGTTACTGTATCTTGTTCATAGGATGCATAGAACAAAAATATCACATACATAGATGAGATGTGCGTCATGGTCAAATATTTATGTGATGTTGAATGAACTGTCATAGGTATCATATTGCCTGTTTCCCTCTCAGTCTCACCTGGAGTGAACTAAACTGAGCTCATTAAAAACGAATTGTTTAAGGGAACATGTCTGGGTTCATATTGGCTTTGAAACGGAGTTTGCACTTGAGTCGACTGTGTCTGAAACATACAGAACCTATTCAATCATTCTGCACTCCTTTTTCCCCACACACAACACAGGCTGTTTTGTGTGTTGTTAAAAACATGTGTGATAAAATATACATAACCGATCTAAGATTAATTATAAAATGGGTGGTTCGAGACCTGAATTCTGATTGGCTGACAGCCGTGGAATATCAGAACCTATACCACGGGTATGACAAAACATGTATTTTTACTGTTCTAATCATGTTGGTAAGCAGTTAATAATAGCAATAAGCCACCTCGGGGGTTTATGGTATATGGCCAATATACAACGGCTAAGGGCTGTATCCAGGCACTCCGCGTTGCGTTGCGATTAAGAACAGTCCTTAGCCAGTGGTATATTGGTCATATACCACACCCCCTCGGGCATTATTGCTTAAATATATCACATTCTTCTGAATCTGTGTGTGTAAAGATCTCAAAAGTACAGATCTAGAGGGAAACATTTCTTAAAGTATATTTCATGAAACGGTGTAGCCTAAATCGAGATGAAAGAAGAACCGACACTCACATGCTCAAACACTGCCTGGCACGTGGTGCATTACATTTTAATGAGGTTCTAAATTTAGTGTGTCGGGCGCGAGGTAATAATAATAGACTTGATGCATAAATGTATGCCCCTTTATTTTTACCAAAGTTCAGAATGACGTGAGAGAGAAAGATGAGAGCGGCTTGAGAGATGGAGAGACTGGATTCACACAGAGAGATGGCAGATGTCTTTCACAGACCCCCCTAAGCCCTGTGACATTATTTACAAAGCCAAGATCTATTTTTGGTCATACTTAAGCATTTGGCATGCAATGTCGGCTTATCAAAGAGCTGTTCACCGTTTCACATACATTTTAGAAATGACCATATCTATTCAGAATTTCAGAGAACATGATGTAATGAGAACTTTCACCAATAATGAGCACTACATAGCCTAAAAAAAATCTATGTTAACGTCTTCAGACTACCTGCCCTCACCTAGGCTATAACAAGGTGCTTATAACATGTAGGGCATTCATAATAGCATATATAATAATTCATTAATCATTGACTGCTTATGCAAACAGTGCACAATAGTCTATAGCCTACATGTGCATTGTAAATGCAGTATCCAAACGGCTGATTGTGAGCCAATCATATTGAATGACTTCCAAGCCAAGACAATCCATTTTACATTTAGCTTACCCATGGTAACGACGGGGAGCATCGTGTCCGTGCAGAAAAAACAACGTATGTAATCCTAATTTGGTGGAAATGTTACGGGGCAGCGTGGAGTACAATCATGAAGAACAGAGGAGACAGACAGAGGCGCCGACCTTCAGCACCGTTCAGCACCGCGGACAGCACCTACTCGGACAACAGGCAGGCAGCTAGCTCTGCTCAATGTAGCCCCCGTGAAGGTTACGCGATGCTAATAATGTATGTGATGTGTCCAGGCTGCAAATAATACCACCCAGTCAAACAGTCTTATGTTCCAACCATAATTTTTTTCTAAACCAAAATCCGTGTCTGCCACGATGTCAAATAGAAAACGCTACAGCCCCTTCATAAATGCAGTAAAGGATTCCAATTTGGAAACGAGACCAAAAAAAGAACCATACAGAAGCAGCTTCATGGGAGAAAAGACGTTCAAGATCGAGCAAGAAAGAGCGCAATCAGATTTTTACCGCCGCTGTATTAGGCCAACTAGTTAAGACTTCATTACTAATAGATGCGGGCGTGAGTCTCCCGCTACCGGGGCTTATTCGAGCTCATAATAAATGCAGCGCGTCCCCCGGTGGTGCTGGGCGGCCCAACTGTGCTAAAAGAATCCAATGTGTGCAGTTACACGGCCGTGACGCTCAGGGACTCATCAAACTATTTCTGATGCGCCACAACAACGTGCTCTTCTAAATTCACTGGTATAATAGGCTAATTTTACATTGATGAGGCCAGAAAGATCCAATACGTGTGAGTTATGTTAGTTTGCAGGAGAGTGAATGAGAGCTGAGAGCCAAGAGCACATGTGATGTCCTCAAAAGTCGCTTTAATCACGAATGACTTGGTCTCAGGAGACTGTTTATTCCAGAGGCATTATTGAGCACCATCAGATGAATTGAAATGGTGAACAGTCCTGCTATAAGGACTGAGGAGGGAGGAGGATTCTGGGGGTTCAGAAAATATCTCCAAAATCATTCCTGGTATATGGTTTGTCTACCTAGACTAGACTGACCTGTGTTGGTTGCACATAAAGGCCCTCAGTCTAATGTCACTCTAGTCCAGCTGTCTAATCCAGCTGTCTAATCCAGCTGTCTAATCCAGCTGTCTAATGTCGCTCTAATACAGCTGTCTAATCCAGCTGTCTAATGTCGCTCTAATACAGCTGTCTAATCCAGTTGTCTAATCCAGCTGTCTAATGTCGCTCTAATACAGCTGTCTAATCCAGCTGTCTAATCCAGCTGTCGAATCCAGCTGTCTAATCCAGCTGTCTAATGTCGCTCTAATACAGCTGTCTAATCCAGCTGTCGAATCCAGCTGTCTAATCCAGCTGTCTAATCCAGCTGTTGAATCCAGCTGTCTAATCCATCTGTCTAATGTCGCTCTAATACAGCTGTCTACTCCAGCTCAAACCTTCACTCCTTCTGTTTCTTCTCCTGCCTCTCTGTGAAACTCTCAGCAGCCAGTCTGCCCTACAGTCTGCCCTACAGTCTGCCCTACAGTCTGCCCTATCGTATTCCTGTGTCCAACAGCTCTGCTAGAGGCCCCAGACACTGAGGCGTGTAAATATTGATGCTGTTTCACAGAACAAGAGATCTCTCGTCACGGCTGCCCCTGTTTGTGGGAAGGAAAGAGAATACTGATGGAAAAAGAACAGATTTCACCACAACCACCTCTTCAATCTTTCAGATGAAACGAGCTACTGTAGGTGGTTGGGTTTACCAAAACATCCCCAACTGAGCTATATAGTCTTAGTTAATGAACTTGCAATAACATAACATCTATTCTTATTATGAGACCATGAAAACTGTTGTGCGTGAGTCTGTGTGCATGTGGCGTGAACATTCGTCCGTGAACATGCGTGTGTGTGTAAACATGAAAGTGCTTTATTGTGTCCAACATGTGTAGGGCTCTGCTCAAACGTAGTTCACTATACAGGGAATAGGGTGCCATTTGAGACTTCTATTTAGGTCCATGGGCCCCGCCCTCAGAGGCCCAGCAATCGGGCCCCCAGTGACATCACCCTCCTTGGGGTGAAAAACTATCTGGTCACCCAGCCCTGTCTGGGAACCAAACCCCTGGATCAGCTGGCCCTGAGGGCTCCGTGAGGGCTTGGCGCCCTGCAACCAGATACAGGGGAGGCAGTGTCTGTGTCAACGGTGTCCCTCTGGCTGAGACAGCAGCACATCTACTGAACGTATGTACACCTCCACCCCCACCATCCATCCATCCATCCATCCATCCATCCATCCATCCATCCATCTCCATCTATCTCCATCTCCATTCCTCGACTTTACCTCTCCACTTCCAGACCTGTAATAACAACTGTTTTCCTTTCAAATATTTTAGCTGCATGTGCCATTTGGGAAGCAACCAATGTATTTTCATGGCCAAGAAGACAGATAGCTACAATAGCAGGAAAGCAATGGGCAGGGCAGCACTGGGCCTATCCTCCTATCCTCTGATCTGATCCCAGGGCAGATCTGCCAACACTCCAGCTACTCATCACCCTGTCTCAACCCTGCTGCTGCTGCCAGCCCACAGCCACTACTCAACACCATCTGTAAGCTACAACTCTGGAGGAAACCCATACTCCACCCATTATCAGAAAGCAACAAAGACAGACAGGCAGCCTTGGCAGCCGGCGGACGGACGGTCCAGTGGAGGTGGACTCTCAACTTTGACAGGGATCTGGTCCAAACTTTGCATTGAAAATGGAACAAAGATACCAAAACATATTTTCTGCCATGTACTTTATATGTCCTTGGGTCATACCAATGATACATTTTGGTCTGGCCTTCAACATGTTATGTTTGACTCACAGATGTGATTGGTATAAAATCATCTGACATTTGTAATCAGGGTACTGTATGTGTATATTACAGTTTGAGAAGCATCTTATGGGGTGAGGGACTGATGCTTCTATTTAGACTTTTCTTAGACGAGATGCGCAAAAAGGTTGGAAAAGGATTTGCTAACCACTTTGTCCTCCTGTTGCAATTCCATGAGAGCAGGAATGCAGCAGACAGAGATAGAGTGAGTGGAAGACAGGGACAGAGAGAAAGAGAGAGAGGAAGACAGGAAGGGGGGGGAGAAAGATTGTGAGTGACATTAGTACACTTTGACACATCGCATTCCAACAGTGAGGGTATCGGACGGCACCAAGCATGAACACTCAGCCACATAATAACACGTCAAAGCTAAGTGATCTGAAAGCTAAAACTTACTCTGTAGAAGGGATTTCACAACAGGGTTAGTTAGTTAGACAGTGGAGCAGCATGGTAATACACAGCTGCCATGAGATTTAGAGCTAAGCTCCCCCCAGAGGTAAAGAAAGAGATTTACATTTGACATGTTTAGCAAGACCCTCTTATCCAGAGCAACTAGGGTTAAGTGCCTTGCTCAAGGTTACATCGACTATGGTATATGAACCAGCAACCTTTCAATTACAGGCTCAACACTTTTAACCACTAGGCAACCTGACGCCCAACTGAAAACAAGACCTGAAGAAATCACTGTATCTAGAATCAGCCCTCACCACATTAACAGTCAGAGTCTAACAAAGTAATGCAGAGAGTATTTGAATGGGATAAACATTGGAAGGAGTTGGTATATGGTATAGATGGCCAGTAGGGATGTGTTGTGAAACGCACCACTGTCTGTATCTGGCTTGAGGCCCCATTTCTGATTTCACACTAATGTTTCATAACCCAGTGGAGTATTTGATTTGAGACAGAAATGGATGAACTAGTCCGGCTATTTTTGGGACCCAAGAGAGAGAGTAGCAGCAAAAAAGCACTCTCTCATGACAGCTGGACTGGACTGGCCTGGATGTGATTGTATAAAGTGTGTTGTATTGACAAATTACTTCCACCCTCTCACTGTTATCTTACAAGAGGACAATAATTACAAAACATTTTTCCAGGTATGTGTGTCTGTGTGTGTGTGTGTGTGTGCGCGTGTGTGTGTGTGTGTGTGTGTGTGTGTGTGTGTGTGTGTGTGTGTGTGTGTGTGTGTGTGTGTGTGTGTGTGTGTGTGTGTGTGTGTGTGTGTGTGTGTGTGTGTGTGTGTGCATCATGCATGTGTGTGTGTGTGTGAGTTCATAGACTGAGACAAACAGAGGTAGCTAGGCTCAACCTCCTCACCTTATTTGACCGCAGAGACACTCGTCCTCCACACCGAGCACAGAATTTTGTTTGGCAATATGAACAGAGGTGGCCACAGCCGTCAGCGAATTTGGTTTTGTGGCAAATCCCGCAGGTAGGAGAGTCGTTGGGGTTCTTCTGGGGTTCTCCTGTCATCCCCGGCTGCGGGGTCGTATCGTCCCCCATCTTCTTCACCTGGTCCTTGTAGCTCTCAAACTGCTGGTGCAACTTCCTGCAAGGAAGGAAGGAAGCAAGAGAGGAGCGCAGTTAGGAAAAGAACAGTTCAGAACAGAAATGCTGTCCTAAATGGCTCCCTAGTCCCTAGTCCCTAGTCCCTAGTCCCTAGTCCCGTTAAAGTGCACTAATTTTGCCAGAGTATAACAATGCACTTCAGGGGATAGGAAGTCATTTCAGATGTCTTTGTGCTGTAACTAACTGCAGGATGTTGTGTGATGTCCGTTAGTGTTGGTAGATAGCAAAGCAAAGTGGTGTATGTAGCTCTGATTCCATTCAAAGAGAAATGCAGGGAACACGTTCTATGGAGAACATGCTTTAGAACCTCCTTGATTACATACACTCATGGAAAGTGGAACCAAAATGTTTTGGAAACCAAATAACCTACAGTTTGTTACATACAACTGTTAGAGTTGGAAAGGTTTAAGAGTATTTTCAGCATTGCATATTGTTGTACTGTTACTATAGATCTCCATTCACATAGAGCTCCACCCATCTTTACTGAAACAAGGCGGACCGGGTAGAAAGGTATAGAGTTTGCATTGCAAGTCTAAGAGCCTAACTTAATTCCACTTACTCAGGTTCCCGGCGTTTAATGAATCATTTGTACCTGTGTTTCTATTTCAGGGCGGGGCCGAGACGTAAGCTAATACAGCCCTCCAAATCTCAACGGCCACATTTCACACTTGCCTAGTTAAATATAGGTTAAATAAAAAAAATAAAAAAATAATTCAGTGGAAAGAACCCATCAAATCTGTTTTTCACAGCAACAACATCATGACTGGGTAGCCTACACTACAGCATCCATCCAACCATTGGCTAACAGTGCCTTTAGACAGTGCAGAGGAATCAGATTATTGTGTAGGCCTCCATGTGGTTTACTGAAACAACATTCAGTGTCATCTTGTCCTATACTAGACTTGTCCTATACTCTCCCAATACACCCACCCACCCAGAAACCCCCACATATGACAGGTCCAACTGGACAGACCAGCATGCATTTTGTATGACACATGTCAAACGGGTGTATCCTTGAAAACAATAACCCTGGCTGATTTCACAATATAGCAATTAGAATTGGTTTCGTCTCCACATTTTCCCCTGCAACATTCATTAGTCACGTGAATTATTAACCAGAGCTATCGTTTTACCCTCCGTATGCATGGCTTGGTGTCCGTATGCATGGCTTGGTGTCCGTATGCATGGCTTGGTGTCGTGTAGGTGATAAACATGCTGCCTTTTCTTATTTAGATCCCAAATGTAATTGGTGCATGACTCAATGTGGCTGGGCCCTGTCTGATGACTATCACCCAGCCGGCACCCTGGTTGGCACCTCTCTGTGTGCCACACTGCTGTAGCCACACTGGATGAACAACACTGGGCTACTAGTGTCACTATACTGAACACAGATTAGACCTGGGAGGTGGTGGTGTAGTCTTGTTTAACACACATACACACACAAACACACACACACACACACACACACACACACACACACACACACACACACACACACACACACACACACACACACACACACACACACACACACACACACACACACACACACCAGAACAAATCTACGGATAGAAGACTTGAAATGGTATGTGCATATTCAGTAGCAGTGTCTGCTGTTTAGAGCAGGGGTTCTCAAAGTGGGGTCTATAGTACTGCAAGGTTTAACAGATTAAATTTGGGCCAAGTGATCCGTGGAATAAGTTTAGAGGGTGATAATACAGTACAATAAAATACAATGTAATATAATTCATCTACAACTTATGTTCTTAACCCTGGGTCACATGGGCCTGGGAGGCTCACAGGGATTTTGGAATCCACAGTGATCCACCAATTCAAATGTTTTCAACTTAATACTATTTGTATTATGTTCTTGTATTCTGTAAAAATGTAATTTCAAACTAGAATCCTAAATTGCTACATCCATTTTTGGTATGGAATACCATGATATACCCTTTGAGTCTTGAAAAATATAACCTATAAATGCCTCAACTGTTTAAACCCATCAGAATCCAAAATAGCTTGTTTTACTCCAATGTTTGCACACAATGTAAATGTAAACCAACAGTGTATTGCCTCAGAACATTGGTAAAACTATCATTTTGATATTATGGTTAATCAGTCCTTGCATTCATAACTCTGTCTATGATTTTGAGAGTGGTTACATTTCTCCAGTCCCATCCCTCAGCTTTTTACCAAAACAGAGGCAGGATGACAAAATGTCTAAAACTGCAGGGAATTAGCTTGAAAACTAATTTTTTTTTGTCTCCGATGCCAAGAGGTGGGTCTATAAAATGTTTCTTCCTAGGGCCGAGACTTGGTTCTTCTGGCAATGCACTACCGAAGTCATAGTAAAACTCCTTGTTATTTTTGTCTCACTCGAGTTATGAGTGGGTCCCTGATGAATTTGCTATCACAAAAGGGGTCCTAGGCCCAAAAGAGTTTGAGAACCCCTGGTTTAGAGGGTCTATAGACGCTCCTAGAGAGGTAGTAAGAGAGAGGGGTAGAGAGAGAGGTAGTAAGAGAGAGGGGATAGAGAGACAGGTAGTAAGAGAGAGGGGATAGAGAGAGAGGTAGTAAGAGAGAGAGGTAGTAAGAGAGAGGGGGTAGAGAGAGGGGTAGAGAGAGGTAGTAAGAGAGAGAGGTAGTAAGAGAGAGGGGGTAGAGAGAGGGGTAGAGAGAGGTAGTAAGAGAGAGATAGCAAGAGAGAGAGGTAGTAAGGTAGTAAGAGAGAGGGGGTAGAGAGAGGTAGAAAGAGAGAGGGGGTAGAGAGAGAGGTAGTAAGAGAGGGGTGGTAGAGTGAGGTAGTAAGAGAGAGGGGGTAGAGAGAGAGGGAGTAAGAGAGAGGGGGTAGAGAGAGAGGTAGTAAGAGAGAGGGGTAGAGAGAGGTAGTAAGAGAGAGGGGGTAGAGAGAGAGGGAGTAGAGAGAGGTAGTAAGAGAGAGGGGGTAGAGAGAGAGGGAGTAGAGAGAGGTAGTAAAAGAGAGGGGTAGAGAGAGGTAGTAAGAGAGAGGGGGTAGAGAGAGGGGGTAGAGAGAGAGGGAGTAGAGAGAGGTAGTAAAAGAGAGGGGTAGAGAGAGGTAGTAAGAGAGAGGGGGTAGAGAGAGGTAGTAAGAGAGAGGGGGTAGAGAGAGGTAGTAAGAGAGAGGGGTAGAGAGAGAGGAAGTAAGAGAGAGGGGGTAGAGAGAGGTAGTAAGAGAGAGGGGGTAGAGAGAGAGTGAGTAAGAGAGAGGGGGTAGAGAGAGGTAGTAAGAGAGAGGGGGTAGAGAGAGAGGGAGTAAGAGAGAGGGGTAGAGAGAGGTAGTAAGAGAGAGGGGGTAGAGAGAGAGGGAGTAGAGAGAGGTAGTAAGAGAGAGGGGGTAGAGAGAGAGGGAGTAGAGAGAGGTAGTAAAAGAGAGGGGTAGAGAGAGGTAGTAAGAGAGAGGGGGTAGAGAGAGGGGGTAGAGAGAGGAAGTAAGAGAGAGGGGGTAGAGAGAGGAAGTAAGAGAGAGGGGGTAGAGAGAGGTAGTAAGAGAGAGGGGGTAGAGAGAGGTAGTAAGAGAGAGGGAGTAGAGAGAGGAAGTAAGAGAGAGGGGGTAGAGAGAGGAAGTAAGAGAGAGGGGGTAGAGAGAGGTAGTAAGAGAGAGGGGGTAGAGAGAGAGGAAGTAAGAGAGAGGGGGTAGAGAGAGGTAGTAAGAGAGAGGGGGTAGAGAGAGAGGGAGTAGAGAGAGGTGGTAAGAGAGAGGGGGTAGAGAGAGAGGGAGTAGAGAGAGGTAGTAAGAGATAGGGGGTAGAGAGAGAGGTAGTAGAGAGAGGTAGTAAGAGAGAGGGGTAGAGAGAGGTAGTAAGAGAGAGGGGGTAGAGAGAGAGGAAGTAAGAGAGAGGGGGTAGAGAGAGGAGTTAAGAGAGAGGGGGTAGAGAGAGGTAGTAAGAGAGAGGGGGTAGAGAGAGAGGAAGTAAGAGAGAGGGGGTAGAGAGAGGAGTTAAGAGAGAGGGGGTAGAGAAAGTGGTAGTAAGAGAGAGGGGGTAGAGAGAGAGGAAGTAAGAGAGAGGGGGTAGAGAGAGGTAGTAAGAGAGAGGGGGTAGAGAGAGAGGGAGTAGAGAGAGGTAGTAAGAGAGAGGGGGTAGAGAGAGGGGGTAGAGAGAGAGGTAGTAAGAGAGAGGGGGTAGAGAGAGAGGTAGTAAGAGAGAGGGGGTAGAGAGAGAGGGAGTAGAGAGAGGTAGTAAGAGAGAGGGGGTAGAGAGAGAGGGAGTAAGAGAGAGGGGGTAGAGAGAGAGGAAGTAAGAGAGAGGGGGTAGAGAGAGGTAGTAAGAGAGAGGGGGTAGAGAGAGGGGGTAGAGAGAGAGGGAGTAGAGAGAGGAAGTAAGAGAGAGGGGGTAGAGAGAGAGGAAGTAAGAGAGAGGGGGTAGAGAGAGGGAGTAAGAGAGAGGGGGTAGAGAGAGGTAGTAAGAGAGAGGGGGTAGAGAGAGAGGTAGTAAGAGAGAGGGGGTAGAGAGAGGGAGTAAGAGAGAGGGGGTAGAGAGAGGTAGTAAGAGAGAGGGGGTAGAGAGAGAGGTAGTAAGAGAGAGGGGGTAGAGAGAGGTAGTAAGAGAGAGGGGGTAGAGAGAGAGGGAGTAAGAGAGAGGGGGTAGAGAGAGAGGTAGTAAGAGAGAGGGGGTAGAGAGAGAGGTAGTAAGAGAGAGATAGCAAGAGAGAGAGGTAGTAAGGTAGTAAGAGAGAGGGGGTAGAGAGAGAGGTAGTAAGAGAGAGGGGGTAGAGAGAGGTAGTAAGAGAGAGGGGGTAGAGAGAGAGATAGTAAGAGAGAGGGGGTAGAGTGAGAGGTAGTAAGAGAGAGGGGGTAGAGAGAGGTAGTAAGAGAGAGGGGGTAGAGAGAGGTAGTAAGAGAGAGGGGGTAGAGAGAGAGGTAGTAAGAGAGAGGGGGTAGAGAGAGATAGTAAGAGAGAGGGGGTAGAGAGAGGTAGTAAGAGAGAGGGGGTAGAGAGAGATAGTAAGAGAGAGGGGGTAGAGAGAGATAGTAAGAGAGAGGGGGTAGAGAGAGGTAGTAAGAGAGAGGGGGTAGAGAGAGATAGTAAGAGAGAGGGGGTAGAGAGAGATAGTAAGAGAGAGGGGGTAGAGAGAGGTAGTAAGAGAGAGGGGGTAGAGAGAGATAGTAAGAGAGAGGGGGTAGAGAGAGATAGTAAGAGAGAGGGGGTAGAGAGAGGTAGTAAGAGAGAGGGGGTAGAGAGAGATAGTAAGAGAGAGGGGGTAGAGAGAGATAGTAAGAGAGAGGGGGTAGAGAGAGGTAGTAAGAGAGAGGGGGTAGAGAGAGATAGTAAGAGAGAGGGGGTAGAGAGAGGTAGTAAGAGAGGGGGTAGAGAGAGATAGTAAGAGAGAGGGGGTAGAGAGAGGTAGTAAGAGAGAGGGGGTAGAGAGAGGTAGTAAGAGAGAGGGGGTAGAGAGAGAGGTAGTAAGAGAGAGGGGGTAGAGAGAGGTAGTAAGAGAGAGGGGGTAGAGAGAGAGGTAGTAAGAGAGGGGGTAGAGAGAGATAGTAAGAGAGAGGGGGTAGAGTGAGAGGTAGTAAGAGAGAGGGGGTAGAGAGAGGTAGTAAGAGAGAGGGGGTAGAGAGAGGTAGTAAGAGAGAGGGGGTAGAGAGAGAGGTAGTAAGAGAGGGGGTAGAGAGAGAGGAAGTAAGAGAGAGGGGGTAGAGAGAGGTAGTAAGAGAGAGGGGGTAGAGAGAGAGATAGTAAGAGAGAGATAGCAAGAGAGAGAGGTAGTAAGGTAGTAAGAGAGAGGGGGTAGAGAGAGAGGGAGTAAGAGAGAGGGGGTAGAGAGAGAGGGAGTAAGAGAGAGGGGGTAGAGAGAGAGATAGTAAGAGAGAGATAGCAAGAGAGAGAGGTAGTAAGGTAGTAAGAGAGAGGGGGTAGAGAGAGAGGTAGTAAGAGAGAGGGGGTAGAGAGAGAGGGAGTAGAGAGAGGTAGTAAGAGTGAGGGGGTAGAGAGAGGTAGTAAGAGAGAGGGGGTAGAGAGAGAGGTAGTAAGAGAGAGGGGGTAGAGAGAGAGGGAGTAGAGAGAGGTAGTAAGAGAGAGGGGGTAGAGAGAGAGGGAGTAAGAGAGAGGGGGTAGAGAGAGAGGAAGTAAGAGAGAGGGGGTAGAGAGAGGTAGTAAGAGAGAGGGGGTCGAGAGAGAGGTAGTAAGAGAGAGGGGGTAGAGAGAGGTAGTAAGAGAGAGGGGGTAGAGAGAGGTAGTAAGAGAGAGGGGGTAGAGAGAGGTAGTAAGAGAGAGGGGGTAGAGAGAGAGATAGTAAGAGAGAGATAGCAAGAAAGAGAGGTAGTAAGGTAGTAAGAGAGAGGGGGTAGAGAGAGAGGTAGTAAGAGAGAGGGGGTAGAGAGAGGTAGTAAGAGAGAGGGGGTAGAGAGAGAGATAGTAAGAGAGAGATAGCAAGAAAGAGAGGTAGTAAGGTAGTAAGAGAGAGGGGGTAGAGCGAGAGGGAGTAAGAGAGAGGGGGTAGAGAGAGAGGTAGTAAGAGAGAGGGGGTAGAGAGAGGTAGTAAGAGCGAGGGGGTAGAGAGAGAGGTAGTAAGAGAGAGATAGCAAGAGAGAGAGGTAGTAAGAGAGAGAGGTAGTAATAGAGAGGGGGTAGAGAGAGAGGGAGTAGAGAGAGGTAGTAAGAGAGAGGGGGTAGAGAGAGAGATAGTAAGAGAGAGATAGCAAGAGAGAGAGGTAGTAAGAGAGAGAGGTAGTAATAGAGAGGGGGTAGAGAGAGGTAGTAAGAGAGAGGGGGTAGAGAGAGGTAGTAAGAGAGAGGGGGTAGAGAGAGAGATAGTAAGAGAGAGATAGCAAGAAAGAGAGGTAGTAAGGTAGTAAGAGAGAGGGGGTAGAGTGAGAGGGAGTAAGAGAGAGGGGGTAGAGAGAGAGGTAGTAAGAGAGAGGGGGTAGAGAGAGGTAGTAAGAGTGAGGGGGTAGAGAGAGAGGGAGTAAGAGAGAGGGGGTAGAGAGAGAGGGAGTAGAGAGAGGTAGCAAGAGAGAGGGGGTAGAGAGAGAGGTAGTAAGAGAGAGGGAGTAGAGAGAGGTAGTAAGAGAGAGGGGGTAGAGAGAGAGGGAGTAGAGAGAGGTAGCAAGAGAGAGGGGGTAGAGAGAGAGGTAGTAAGAGAGAGGGAGTAGAGAGAGGTAGTAAGAGAGAGGGGGTAGAGAGAGGTAGTAAGAGAGAGGGGGTTGAGAGAGAGGTATTAAGAGAGAGGGGGTAGAGAGAGAGATAGTAAGAGAGAGATAGCAAGAGAGAGAGGTAGTAAGGTAGTAAGAGAGAGGGGGTAGAGAGAGAGGTAGTAAGAGAGAGGGGGTAGAGAGAGGTAGTAAGAGAGAGGGAGTAGAGAGAGAGATAGTAAGAGAGAGGGGGTAGAGAGAGAGGTAGTAAGAGAGAGGGGGTAGAGAGAGAGATAGTAAGAGAGAGAGGTAGTAAGAGAGAGAGGTAGTAAGAGAGAGGGGGTAGAGAGAGGGGTAGTAAGAGAGTGAGGTAGTAAGAGAGAGGGGGTATAGTGAGACGTAGGGAGAAGGAGGAAGAGAGGGAAAGAGGGGGTAGGGAGAGGAGATGGCCAGGGAAAAGAGAGAGGGGAATAGAGGGAGGAGGAGAGAAGTAGAGGAGAGAGGGAGGATGAGAGAAGGGTATTGAGATGTGCAGGCAGCTGATGGATGGCTCCCGTTCCCCATCCGTCTCCCCCCTCGGTCAAACGCGCGTGACACAGCTGACGTGTAATCATATGCTGTTCATTGTCCCAGCTCTGACTGTCTATCCGACCCTTCTTACCTCTGAACCACACCAACACAGGCTGCATAAACAGGCTGAAACATGAGCCTTGACCTGGCCTTTACTGTATACTGTATGACAGAGTCAACATAGTATCCCTACCCAGCCAAGCTCGGCAACTCAATACGTGTACCTGTTGGCCTGAAGTATGAACTCAGAAGGTTATCTTATCAAAACATGCCTTTTAAATGTTTAACGTTGTGTTCCTTGTGGATGTCTGACTGGGTGACATAACATTGATGTCACCGTCAGTTTCTGTGATATAGCACAGTCACAGTGCACCTCAGATGCATTTTTTCAACCCCAATGCAATATTGATATATTATTTAATTTTTAAAATGTAAATGGTTGTCACAGTTTTAAAATATAAATGGTTGTCACTTAATCAAATGTTATAGATATAATTTTACCATAGTAAAATGGTAAAATAATCCTAAAGCTTCAGCTGTCCAAAAGTATCCTTTGAAAGCAGACTCGACTGTTGGCCATAGGCAGCACATCCATAAGGTTTACCCTAAAGTAAATTTAATTAAATTGCCAAAATGATATAGCCTTATTAGCCTAATCCTGTCTATACAGAAAATCAGCAAATCATTCAAAATAAGTTACTACACCAGAAATCATTAGCTTCTTTAAAAAAAGAAAACGGTGGATTATTTTCAATCGTATATCCTGTCAGAAGGGCCTGCAATTTGGGCAAATGACAAATAGATGATGTTGAGTTGCGAATGTCAGTGAAAGAGATGCCCAGCTAGGCATATCGCAATATTTCCAAATAAAATTGCGGGGAAACATAGTTTAAAAAGCAAATGGCTATTGCTGGAAGGAGAAGACCATGAAAAGACTCTAATCTGTCTGTTATCAAAATTCTCAACTTAATTGAGCAAACCATTTTTTGGACAATAAATACCTCCTCCATATTGTATTTCCATCTCCTCTTTTCGTAGGCCTATTAGATAGTTGTAGACGTCGTTTTTATTGACCTGTTTGTCAGTCAGCAGAGTATAAACTACCCTGTAATTGTGGGCGTTTTAAAAAAGATAACTCAAGCTCTACACTGAAGGCTCTTGACTGTGTATCATGCAACCCTTTGTTTTGTCACCAATCAGAGATGTCTACCTAACTCACCATGGTGATCAGTCAGGTGACATCACTAGCAACATGCAGGCTCTAACACTGGTACATTCTAATTTAGAAGGTCATTTGAGGAAGACTGCCATTTTATCTATCCTCTCTTCTGGCTTGAAATAAAAACACATTGTTTTAGGCTAACAGTCACAACAATTTGAACTGAGCATGGAAAAAGGTTGTTTCATTACTCTGCCAACCTAAAACCTGGTGTCCCTGGAGAAATGGACAAATACATGTATTTATTTGATGGTTGTTGAGACATGTAATTGTTTCTAGTTGTCACCCGATGTCAATATTTGGCGTTGATTTATGTAAGGAAGAACATTGTTTTCTTCACACACACCACACACATGCATGCACACACACACACACACACACACTCAAACACACATCCACTGTTTGTTTGCTGTTGTATTTGTGCTGTTGCCAGTGTCTTCTGTCTGTGTTGTCCGTTTTGTCTTACATATTTAAAAATATTAATAACAATTATCCTAGCCCAGGAGGCCTTTTGCCTTTTGGTAGGCCGTCATGGTAAATAACATACTGGACAGACCACACTAGTCAGCAATACTGTATGTTTAGGCCTACTACAGTAACTGTCTGGTTCAGGGGCAAACAGTACACATCTTACTTACGTCTCAGTCTCAGTCTCAGTCACAGTCTCAGGCTCAGGCTCAGGCTCAGGCTCAGGCTCCTTCTCATTTTGGGACTTTAGCTGCGGTTGCAGAACGTTATTTACCAGCTCAGTGATCCCACTAAAGGGACTAAACCACCTGTTTGAATAAGTAAGCAAACAGCGTGACTGTATACCACACCACAGAAACACGAAGAATCAACACATTGTCTGGGCTGGCTGAGACAAGGGAATCCCCAATTAAAGCACACACACCCAGCAAGGGTCACACAAAGTCAGAGTGGCGGTACTGTACGGAAGCCTAGCAGGGACATTCACTGTGATCACAGCAGACTAAGAAAGAGGGACAGTCAACCACAGCCACAACCACAGAGAAAGAGGAGGAGAGGAAGTATAAAAGCAGGAAATAAGCTACAGCCAATGGGAATGGGAATCGCATCGAATGGTCAGCCAATAGATAGGAAGGTGGTAGTAGTAGTAGTAGTAATAGTATAACGTTTCCATATAGATCAGATAGTTGCTGTGTTAAGAGGTAGATTTGGACACAATGCAGGACACAGAAGGTAGCTGAATAGAAGCATCCAGTTCACACATGGATGAGGAAGTAAGGAGCCGATAGGTGAAGCTCTCTTACAAGACAATCAGAATGCAAATGACACACCAGGGCAAAGGGGCAACGCC
This sequence comes from Thymallus thymallus, assembly GCA_023634145.1. Taxonomy (NCBI): domain Eukaryota; kingdom Metazoa; phylum Chordata; class Actinopteri; order Salmoniformes; family Salmonidae; genus Thymallus; species Thymallus thymallus. The sequence goes on along the minus strand of CM042415.1, from coordinate 18,277,037 downwards.
CGCTGAGATATGTAGCCACATTGACCAACAGGAAGAAGTGTCAAAGCCTAGAGCACTCTGGGTAATGTGTTACTTACTGTGCCGGCTGAGGCTTTTGTTCTTCTTTGACCCTAAAAAGATAATTGTGGACAGCTCAGTGCTTAGTGCATACACAACCCAAAAACATGAAGAACACACACTAAACAACCCAAAGACATGGAGAACACACACAAAACAACACAAAGACATGGAGAACACACAAAACAACCCAAAGACATGGAGAACACACACAAAACAACACAAATAAACACATACATAAACGATGATGATGAGTATTATTATTACTGTATATTGTAATAGCTTTAAGGCATATGATCAAGATATCAGTGATAATGATGATGATGATGATGATGATGATGACAAAAAACACAACAATAAAAATCATAACATTTAAAATGACAGTAAAACATAAATAAAAAAAGTTTGTGCTGTCATGATGTTTGTGCTGTCATGATGTTTGTGCTGTCATGATGTTTGTGCTGTCATGGTGTTTGTGCTGTCATGATGTTTGTGCTGTCATGATGTTTGTGCTGTCATGATGTTTGTGCTGTCATGGTGTTTGTGCTGTCATGATGTTTGTGCTGTCATGATGTTTGTGCTGTCATGATGTTTGTGCTGTCATGGTTTTTGTGCTGTCATGATGTTTGTGCTGTCATGATGTTTGTGCTGTCATGATGTTTGTGCTGTCATGGTGTTTGTGCTGTCATGGTGTTTGTGCTGTCATGATGTTTGTGCTGTCATGATGTTTGTGCTGTCATGGTGTTTGTGCTGTCATGGTGTTTGTGCTGTCATGATGTTTGTGCTGTCATGATGTTTGTGCTGTCATGGTGTTTGTGCTGTCATGGTGTTTGTGCTGTCATGGTGTTTGTGCTGTCATGATGTTTGTGCTGTCATGTCACACCTAAATTGATTGAATAAGACTCTGGAACTCTAGCTGAGGGTGTCACCACTTCCAAACTTCCAAACCATTCACCAATCATTTCTAAACACATTTACAGCAGCATACACATCCTGTTAGAAAAAGTCCTCTTTGGTGCAGAGCCTGTGGTATAGCGGTAATGCTCCCAGCTCCAGTCACATACAAGTATATGCCTCTCTTCACTGGAAACCAGGTTTTAATCCCTGTATCCACTCTGCCTACTTGTAATAGTAAGCCCCACATCACCCCTCAAAATAAAGAGGTCAGGTGACAAGGTATTGACAACAGTCAACAGTGTGACAACCAGGCCCATGTCCATAGACTGTTTACCAAACATGATGTCTACAGAGAGACAGTCTAAGACCAGTCTCACACACACAGTCTGTCTATATATATATCTTCATATCTCTTTTTCTGTGTCTTTTTCTAGTTTTCACCCTCTCTGTTTCACATTATATGTAACCAGAAACCTCCAGGTTTGACTGTCTTTGACTGAGGCTACACTGCTCTCCAGTGGACAGAATTGTGGTGCCTCTTCTAAACGTAAGAGGGGAAGAGACAGTAAACACAGAACAGTAATAATAATACATGTCCAGTGTAGCTGTTGAGTTGGAGCTGAAGTTGACTTGGAGTTCTGAGGTCATAGGTGGCACAACCCACTCCCCAGCCCCAGCCCCAGCCCGATACCCACCCTGCAGCCGTATACCTTATCTCCAGCCGTATACCCAACCCCAGCCTCAAATCTATACTCACAGTCCCAGCTCCAGCCCTATACCCAACCCCAGAACCAGCCCCATACTCCAGCCCTATACGCCAGCCCTATACACCAAACCCAGTACTATACCCCAGCTTCAGTACTATACCCCAGACCAAGCCTTATATACCAGCCCCAATACTATACCCCAGACCAAGCCTTATATACCAGCCCCAATACTATACCCCAGCTTCAGTACTATACCCCAGACCAAGCCTTATATACCATCCCCAATACTATACCCCAGACTCAGCCCCAGCCCTATCTGAGAGCGAGGGGAGTTGACGTAGCTCCTGCCGTGCAGACAGACAGCAGGATAATTACACAACGGCCTGTCACTGAGAGTTTGGTGTTTAGGGAAGAACTCCTAGATATAATGAATGTGTCTCCTTGAAGCAGCCAGCTTCCCACAAAAGGCCAGACTGAGAGACCTAGCTCACCTCACCTGCAGACACACTACAACATTAAGTGAGTCCCAAATGGCACCCTATTCTATATAGGGAATAGTTTGGGATGCACACCAGAAAGTGAACATTCTCAGTGTAGTGGTGACACACATCCACCAGGGTGAAAAGGATGAATAACCCTGACTTCAGTTAGACACAATCTTGTATGAAATCTTGAATGTTCTGTTGTGTATATACAGTCAATTTAGATACAATTCAGTCTATGACTGCAAGGTAAAAAAAAAAAAGGCTAATACTACTGCGACCCTGTGCAACTCTTCGGATGTGCAGCTCTACGACACAGTGTCAACCCTCTCTAGATTGTGCCGCTCTATGGCACAGTGTCAACCCTCTCTAGATTGTGCGGCTCTATGGCATGGTGTCATCCATTTCTAGAATTTAAGCTCTATGGCATGGTGTCAATCCTCTCTAGATTTTAAGCTCAATGGCATGGTGTCAACTCTCTCTACGTTATGGCGTGGGCCAGTCTTACATCATGGAACCGAAGCAGGAAGTGTCTGTGAGCCCTGGGCCAAGCCCACTGTTCACACCACAGGACTTTACCAAGACCACCTGCTCCTGCTTCACACCTTCTGTAGCTGAACAGGACCAGCTCTCTTTGCTGTTTTATTCATACATCTTCACTCCCTGTCCCAAATGGCATCCTATTCTCTATACAGTCCACTACTTTTGACGAGGGCCCTTAGGGAATAGGACACGATTTGAGACGCACCCTATATGACCGATTGGGTTCAAACCCAGGTCTCCTCCTGCACACCACAATGCTGTGTTAGCCTGCTGAGCCAAAGCCTAGGCATCAGCTCGGGGAACTAACTCAGGTTAAGTAATGCATGTCTCTCTCACTCTCTCTCCCTCTCTACCTCCTCCTTTCACACTTTCTCCCTCTCTCCTTCTCTTTCTGCCCCCATTTTCTCATTCTCTCCCTCCCTCCCCCTCTCTCTTTCTCCCCTACTTCTCATTCTCTCTCTCCCTCTCTCTCTACCCCTCAATAACCTGCCTGTTCCTAAGTCAGGTCAGAGTAGGAGAACCACATCGATGTGACATCTATACAACGAGACCTGAATCATCACATTCTCACCATGCAGCCAGTCAGAAGAACAAGCGCTGTATCCCAAATGGCACCCTATTCCCTATACAGTGCACTATGTTTGACCAGGGCCCATATGCGGTAACGCAAGATAAGGTTTTCCACATGTCATAGGTGTCTGGGCAGGCAGGTCCAATAGCAGCTAAAACCCTTCTAATCGCTTTTGATTGGTTGAATACATAGAAGCACAGTCTGCCTATCCTCTCTATCAGTCACAGGCTGACGTGGCGTAGCTAGAAGAGATCCAGTACACAGTCATGAGTCAATGTACAGTACAGTGAAGGCACACAAGGAGTGTGCGATCACTCACTGACATCCAACAGTCTGAGGATGTCACACAAAGTTAAGGACGCAAAAATATCTGCACAAATAGAGACTATTTGTAACATTTGTTGATTATGGCCGAGAAAACAAACACACTGTTGATGCAAGGTTTCAGAAGCAAACCTATTTTACATATTTTACACTGACATTACATGTGACAGTAATAACTTCCTTTGAGATGGTTGTTGTGTTATGGTTGGCATGGATACATGACGCAGAGGACATGAAGCGTCCATCTGTCAGTTACATCCATCCCATCCCATTTCACACAACAGACAGCATGACAACACATACACGCCAGTCCCACGGATGGAAGCCATGATGGAATCATATAACAGGTGCGGCAGGTAGCCTAGCGGTTAAGAGTGCTGGGCCAGTAACTGAAATGTTCCTGGTTAGAATACCCGAGCCGACCAATTGAAACATCTGTTGCCCTTGAGCAAGGCACTTAACCCTAATTACTCCTGTAAGTGGCTCTGAATAAGAGGGTCTGCTAAATTAATCAAATAAAATAATTAAATAAATTGAATAAAACAGAGATAGTTATGATGTAAAGAGAAACCAGAACAACTAGGCCACACACCAACTCTTACACTTCCCTCTGGGATTTCAGAGAATACACTGTGAGAGTTGTATAATTCATTAAATGATACTGAGCAGGCCGTGCACAGCTTTCTCTGTTACATTGCACTGAGCTTCTCCACACTGACTCCACCCAGAGCATAAATACTTCCCTACCTCCCATCCGCCTCCCTCCCTCCCTCCCTCCCTCCCTACCATCCGCCTCCTTCCCTCCCTCTCATCCGCCTCCCTCCTTCCCTCCCATCCGCCTCCCTTCCCTCCCTCCCATCCGCCTCCATTCCTCCCTCCCATCCGCCTCCCTCCCTCCCTCCCATCCACCTCCCTTCCCTCCCTCTCATCCGTCTCCCTCCCTCTCATCCGCCTCCTTCCCTCCCTATCATCCGTCTCCCTTCTCTCCCTCCCATCCGTCTCCCTCCCTCTCATCCGCCTCCCTTCCCAGCCTCCCATCTGCCTCCCTTCCCTCCCTCCCATCCGCCTCCCTTCCTCCCTCCCATCCGCCATCCTCCCTCCCATCCGCCTCCCTTCCTCCCTCCCATCCGCCTCCCTCACTCCCATCCGCCTCTCTTCCCTCCCTCCCATCCGAATCCCTCCCTCTCATCCGCCTCCTTCCCTCCCTCCCATCCGCCTCCCTTCCCTCCCTCCCATCCGCCTCCCTTCCTCCCTCCCATCAGCCTTCCTCCCTCCCATCAGCCTCCCTTCCCCTGCCTCCCTACATCTCCCTCATATGCCTCCATTCATTCACTGCCTCGCCTCATGCTGCGTACCAAATAGCACCCTATTCACTATGGGCCCTGGTTAAAATTAGTCCATATACTAGGGTATAGGATGCCATTTGAGACGCTGTTTCTGTATAGTAGTGTCATGACCAGCCCTAACCACTAACTCTTCCCAAGGCTTCCAAATAATTGGATGAAGGGATCATCCTGAGGCTCAGTAGGAAGATACCACATACAGACAATTAGCACAGAATGCTTATGACTGACAGAACCATAAGTCAGTATACAGTCGGAAGTTTACATACACCTAAGCCAAATACATTTAAACTACATTTAGCCAAATACATTTACGTTTTTCACAATTCCTGACATTTAATCCTAGTAAAAATTCCCTGTCTTAGGTCAGTTAGGATCACCACTTTATTTTAAGAATGTGAAATGAATTTATTTCAGCCTTTATTTCTTTCATCACATTCCCAGTGGGTTAGAAGTTTACATACACTCAATTAGTATTTGGTAGCATTGCCTTTAAATTGTTTAACTTGGGTCAAACGTTTTGGGTAGCCTTCCACAAGCTTCCCACAATAAGTTGGGTGAATTTTGGCCCATTCCTCCTGACTGGTGTAACTGAGTCAGGTTTGTAGGCCTCCTTCATCGCACACTCTTTTTCAGTTCTGCCCACAAATGTTCTATAGGATTGAGGTCAGGGCTTTGTGATGGCCACTCTAATACCTTGACTTTGTTGTCCATAAGCCATTTTAAGACCAGAGGACATTTCTCCCCCAAAAAACGATCTTTGTCCCCATGTGCAGTCGCAGACCGTAGTCTGGCTTTTTTATGGCGGTTTTGGAGCAGTGGCTTCTTCCTTCCTGAGCGGCCTTTCATGTTATGTTGATATAGGACTCGTTTTACTGTAGATATAGAAACCTTTTTACCTGTTTCCTCCAGCATCTTCACAAGGTCTTTTGCTGTTGTTGTGGGATTGATTTGCACTTTTTTTTCTGCGGTCTTGGCTGATTTCTTTAGATTGCCTATGATGTCGAGCAAAGAAGCACAGAGTTTGAAGGTAGGCCTTGAAATACATCCACGGGTACACCTCCAATTGACTCAAATGATGTCAACAGTCAACTTAGTGTATGTACACTTCTGACTACTGGAATTGTGATATAGTGAATTATAAGTGAAATAATTTGTTTGTAAACAATTGTTGGAAGAATTACTTGTGTCATGCACAAAGTAGATGTCCTAACCAACTTGTTTGTTAACATGAAATCTGTGGAGTGGTTGAAAAATGAGTTTTAATGACTTCAACCTAAGTGTATGTAAACTTCCGACTTCAACTGTATGAGCATTTATAAATGGATATAATCATGTATGCAGGTAGCCTAGCGGTTGGGCCAGTAACAGAAAGGTCACTGGTTCGAAACCCGAGCCGACTAGGTGCAAAATATGTCGATGTGGCCTTGAGCAAGGCACTTAACACTAATTGCTCTTGTAAGTCTCTCTGAGACTATACAGAGAGACTTACAAGAGCAATTAGTGTTAAGTGTCTTGCTTAAGGGCACATCGACAGATGTTTCAATTGGTGAAACAGCCATATCCTTTTGAGATATTACAACAACAAAGAAGATACTGCAAACAATGAACACTGTTTTCCCCTCAGACATCATTGCACCCGCGATAGAAGAGCACAATATGTACTGCCATTGTTTTTACCCTGCTGAGCAACGTCCTCAGCTCGGCAACAAAACCAATGACAACAGTGGTGGGGTGGCCAGTGGCGCTGTTTCCCCCTACTGCAGATTCCATCTTTAAAGTATGTTATTAGAAGGCTTATAATATGTTGTGTCTCTATGTTGGACTCAGAATATTTCAGCTGACTCAAAATGGCTGTTATTACTAGACATTAGAAGGGGGTCCTACATAGTTTCTTAAAATGTGTTATAACAGCATCAGTATTCCTAATACCTACAGACTTAAAATCTTACCCAAATCTGTTTTCCCGGGTTGTAGTTGAGTTGATTCAGGGCCTGTTATTCCCACAGGAACTGTGTGTGTGTGTGTTTGGTTTTATTATCCTTGTGGGCACCACAAAGATAGTTAAACAAGGAAAATTAGGACAGGGGGGGAAATTTCACCCATTCCCACAAGGAAAAAGGCTATTTTAGGCTTAGCGGTTAGTTTTTGGGTTAAGGTTAGGGTAAGGTTAGGTCCACACAAGGATAGTAAAATGAATGTGTGTGTGTGTGTGTGTGTGTGGGTGGGTGTGTGTGTGTGTGTGTGTACGCGTACATAAGCGTGTGGAGATGTAACATCAACACGGGACAACGTCAGCTGCCTAGAAATTGCTGATCCAAGCCACAATGAAATGTATCCATGTCAGGTTGTATAATGTAGGCAGGCAGGCGAATACTCGCACACACACACACGCAAACACACACACACACACACGGTAGTATATATAGACTTACAGTACAGAGTTCACACAACACTGACTACCAAACACTCACAAACACCAATGTAGAAATGAGTGTCCCTTTCATTTGAACTTCATTATTGAAGAATTGCATATTGGTCCTACAGTATGTACTGTTGGTAACGCAGAGCAGAGCATGAGCACAACAGTGTGTGGATACAGATGAATATGATGAACTTATGAATGTGTTGAATGTGTAGGATGCTGCTGGGTAGTTAGCTGACTCCGTGCCACTAGGAAACATCTCAGAAGGGGAGCTACGATTTGTGGAGGCTCAATTGAATCCTGGTAGGTAATCTGTTCAAACAGATGAGTTTTAAGTTATATTTGGCCACAGATTAGTGAGTTCCCCACTGCTCGGAGAAATCCTTCTGCCAACTCTTTTTGACAATCACATGTGATTATTAGTGCAGTACTCTGGTCAGGAAGTCTAGGGTTGCAATCCTATCACTATAACTGTGGTGCACAGCTTGTTCCTCAATGCATAGAAATGCATAGATCTGATGTAGCTACTCAAGCAAACCCTCTCCTCCTCACAACGACCAGTTTCCTGCTCTGCTCCCTATCACAACGTGGCAGAGTGAGCTAGGCTGTGTCCCAAATAGCACCCTAGCCTGGGCCTTGGTCAAAAGTAGAGCACTATATAGGGAATAGGGTGCCATTCGGGATTCCCCCCCAGAGTGCAAAAGGAAGTTATCAGCTCACTCTCTCTCTCTCTCTCTCTCTCTCTCTCTCTCTCTCATCCCCTACCCATAATCCTCTTGGAGTGAGAAAAGTGTTAAGTAGCAGCACACACACACACACACACACACTCCCTTCACAAGACGAAAGGTGTAATGAACAGGTGTCTCTGGACTTAATCTGCTGCATGTCTTTAAATGAGCTTCTATTTTTAGAACAGCTTCTTCTTCTTCTTCTTCTTCTTCTTCTTCTTCTTCTTCTTCTTCTTCTTCTTCTTCTTCTTCTTCTTCTTCTTCTTCTTCTTCTTCTTCTTCTTCTTCCTGTTCCTCTCAGACTCATGCAGGTAGAGTCTGCCCATGCAGACCATGCAGATGGTCTGCCGTGGTCACAGTACTCACTATTGCCAGTCTGTTTCTATCATGGCTTGACAATGACAAATGGCTCTGGAACCAGGCTACACTCACTGCTTCGGTTTAAAAACTGCAAAAAAAACGTCTTCATAAATACATTTGACTTGATTTGATTACTGTACTGTACACACTGTACATGTTTTATAATCTTTGTTGCTTTATAACCCTTGTTGTTGTGCCTATGGAAGCCTCTCTTTCCCTCTCTCTCTCTCTCTCTCTCTCTCTCACTCTCTTTAGTTCTCTCTCGCTCTCACTCTCTTTTTCTTTCTTTCTTTCTTTTTCTTTCTTTCTTTCTTTCTTTCTTTCTTTCTTTCTTTCTTTCTTTCTCTCTCTCTCTCTGTCTCTCATTCTCTTTCATTCTCTCTCATTCTCTCTCTCTCTCTTTCTGTCTCTCATTCTCTTTCGTTCTCTCTGTCTCTCTCTCTCTCTCTCTCTCTCTCTCTCTCTCTCTCTCTCTCTCTCTCTCTCTCTCTCTCTCTCTCTCTCTCTCTCACAGTAACTTATAATAATAGCCTGCATGGCTAACAATAGAGAGGTAATGGATACCCTGGCTATTGTTGTGCTGTGCAGGCTGCATCCCAAATGGCACCCTATTCACTATATAGTGCACTACTTTTGACCAGAGCTCTGTGGGTGCCATTTGGGACCTAGTCACAATTACCTGTCTCAATTAATCTCTGGCATGTACGTCACTATTGGCTTGCTTAACTAAATAGCAAACATATACAGGAGCACACACTGGGGACAGCCAGGCCACTGATACCACTGTGACAGCACTTAGACAGATACACACCCATCGGTGGACAGAAATACTGCTGCACAGACATTAATACAAACACACACACACACACACACACAGGGTTTAAAACCACCCACACAGGGATAACGTCCGTCTAAGCTAACAATATTAAATGTAACCCTGCTGCCTCACTGTAAACAAGCTGAACCAAAACAGCCCTGTAATACCCACTGCCTAAATCAATCTGGTAACAAACCTGCTCCAAACATCTCTTGCCTCACAGGACGGAACTAAAATAGGAGTAGTCTAGGTTTCACTGGGGAATGCTCTATCTGCAACACATACAACACATCCCATCTTAGTGTAGTCATGGTAACGGTGGCAGCATCTCAGTGGGGTGTAGTGATATTAAGGTATTAGTACTAGATCCCTTCACCATCAAACATCAGTCCAGGAGGTCGGGCCCAGGATAAACACACACACACACACACACACACAGACACAGATACAAACACACACAGACACAGATACAAACACACACAGATATAGACACAGACACACACACACATACATACACACACACAGACACAGATACAAACAAACACAGACACACACACACACACACGCACACACACATACATACACACACACACCGACACGTTGTTGTTGTGTGTGCGTAGATGTACACACAGCATGCAGTATGTCCTAATGTAGCTTACAGAAGGTCATACATTCATTACCGGTGATGTCATAATGACTATTTATCCTCCGTATTTGTGTCAATCACCAGCCCATTATAATCTAGCTAAACACTGTCCAACCACACACACACATACACACACACAATACACAGTGAGCCCTCATCATCTCCATGGTGTATCCAATGACAGATATATAGACCACACCATGGCAGTATGTAGGGGCCCAGCCTGCATGCCAAAAACACCCACCTGAGTTGAACTGTCAGCCACACCACTCTGCACTAGGCAGCTAGCCCACCTGAGTTGAACTGTCAGCCACACCACTCTGCACTAGGTAGCTAGCCCACCTGAGTTGAATTGTCTGTCACACCACTCTGCACTAGGCAGCTAGCCCACCTGAGTTGAACTGTCTGCCACACCACTCTGCACTAGGCAGCTAGCCCACCTGAGTTGAACTGTTTGCCACACCACTCTGCACTAGGTAGCTAGCCCACCTGAGTTGAACTGTCTGCCACACCACTCTGCACTAGGCAGCTAGCCCACCTGAGTTGAACTGTCTGCCACACCACTCTGCACTAGGCAGCTAGCCCACCTGAGTTGAACTGTCTGCCACACCACTCTGCACTAGGCAGCTAGCCCACCTGAGTTGAACTGTCTACCACACCACTCTGCACTAGGCAGCTAGCCTACCTGAGTTGAACTGTCTGCCACACCACTCTGCACTAGCCAGCTAGCCCACCTGAGTTGAACTGTCTGCCACACCACTCTGCACTAGGCAGCTAGCCCACCTGAGTTTAACTGTCTGCCACACCACTCTGCACTAGGCAGCTAGCCCACCTGAGTTGAACTGTCTGCCACACCACTCTGCACTAGGCAGCTAGCCCACCTGAGTTTAACTGTCTGCCACACCACTCTGCACTAGGCAGCTAGCCCACCTGAGTTGAACTGTCTGCCACACCACTATGCACTAGGCAGCTAGCCCACCTGGCTCAGCTAGCAGAGGATTGATCCTATATGAATCATCTACAGTATGTACAGCAGACGGGTCGTAAAGCTACTCACGTTGTGGCTACTGTACACATCTCTATAACCATGTCCTGTTCATCTTTGGCCAATTATTTGTGATGGTAAAAGTACAGAGAAGCCACAGACCCCAATAACAAGGCTAATGTTGTTTCTAAATGATGTGATTAGGGGTTGCATAAGCACATGTAAGGTTTTCCAACGCTAGCTAGCAACCACACACACACCAGCGGCTATTACATAATGTCTGTCTTTGGTCAGGCCTCCTCCACAAGCTAATGCTAATGGGCATTATTTACCAGACATTGTATATGTAGTGTGTGTGTGTGTGTGTGTGTGTGTGTGTGTGTGTGTGTGTGTGTGTGTGTGTGTGTGTGTGTGTGTGTGTGTGTGTGTGTGTGTGTGTGTGTGTGTGTGTGTGGTGGGAGAAAGGGATGGTCTGCCACAACAAAAGAGTGATAGGAGGACAGCACAGGCAGACAGAGAGAGAGGGACAGAGACAGAGACAGAGACAGAGACAGAGACAGAGAGGGACAGAGACAGAGACAGAGAGAGAGGGACAGAGACAGAGACAGAGACAGAGACAGAGACAGAGACAGAGACAGAGACAGAGACAGAGACAGAGACAGAGACAGAGACAGAGACAGGGACAGAGACAGTGACAGAGACAGAGACAGAGACAGAGACAGAGAGGGACAGAGACAGAGACAGACAGAGACAGAGACAGAGACACAGAGAGGGACAGAGAGGGACAGAGACATAGACAGAGACAGGGACAGAGACAGAGAGACAGAGAGACAGAGAGACAGAGACAGAGACAGAACACATCTTTTTCAGTCAAACACACACAGACACACACCAAAATCTAATCAAATTGTATGGGTCACATACACATATTTAGCAGATGTTATTGCGGGTATAGCGAAATGCTTGTGTTCCAATGCAGTAATATCTAACAATTTATAACAATACCCACAAATCTAAAAGTAAAATAATGGATTTTTTATTTAATTTAACCTTCATTTTACTAGGCAAGTCAGAACAAATTCTTCTTTACAATGATGGCTTACCTACAGTGTCAGCCCCTGGAGCAAATTAGGGTTAAATGCCTTGCTCAAGGACACATTGACAGGTTTGGCTTGGGTATTCGAACACATTGACAGCCATTGGCTTGGGTATTCAAACCAGTGACCTTTCAGTTACTGGCCCGACACTCTAACCGCTAGGCTACCTGCCGCCCCCAATTAAGAAATGTGTCAATATTAGGACGAGCAACGTCAGAGCGAGATTGACTATAATACAGATTATATACAGTTGAAGTCGGAAATGTACATACACCTTAGCCAAATACATTTAAACTCAGTTTTTCACAATTCCTGATATTTAATCCTAGTAAAAATTAAGTATAGATACTTTTGTACCTGTTTCCTCCAGCATCTTCACAAGGTCCTTTGCTGTTGTTCTGGGATTGATTTGCACTTTTCGCACCAAACTACGTTCATCTCTAGGAGAAAGAATATGTCTCCTTCTCGAGCGGTATGATGGCTGCGTGGTCCCATGGTGTTTATACTTGCGTACTATTGTTTGTACAGATGGACATGGTACCTTCAGGCGTTCGAAAATTGCTCCCAAGGATGAACCAGACGGGGGTGGCAGGTAGCCTAGTGGTTAGAGTGTTGGGCCCGTAACTGAAAGGTTGCTGGATCGAATCCCCGAGCTGACAAGGTATAAATCTGTCGTTCCGCCCCTGAACAAGGCAGTTAACCCACTGTTCCTAGGCTGTCATTGTAAATAAGAATGTGTTCTTAACTGACTTGCCTAGTAAAATAAAGGTTAAATCAAAACAAAAAAAAGACATGTGGAGGACTACAATTATTTTTTTCTGAGGTCTTTTGTGGACTGCACCGGACAGATGTTGCTCTCCGGTTTTGTGATGAAACAAAGGTGAGGTTGAATTTATTCTGCCACTGTGTTTTCTTATTGTTTCAACCTTAGTCTATATTTCACAGTGTCAAGGCATATGAACTAACAGGTTATAGAGCAAACGGCGCAATTATCACAACACATGACATCATTTTCTGGACTTTTTCTAGCTGTTTAAAGGCACAGTCAACTTAGTGTATGTAAACTCCTGACCCACTGGAATTGTGATGTAGTGAATTATAAGTGAAATAATCTGTATGTAAACAATTGTTGGAAGAATTACTTATGTCATGCACAAAGTAGATGTCCTAACCGACTTGCCAAAACTTTGGTTTGTTAACATGAAATCTATATAGTGGTTGAAAAATGTGTTTTAATGACTTCAACCTAAGTGTATGTAAACTTCCGACTTCAACTGTATATGAGACACACACACAGCACAAGCCTGACAGTTTTTATTATTTGACTGTTCAGACCTCAACATCCATGGAAATAATGACCCAGTTCTATCACAGTTCTCTCACAGTTCTATCACAGTTCTATAATACACCCTTTACTCTCTTCAGTCTGGTCAAACCATTACAAATACGTCCAGTGTGTCAGTCCCTTACAGTTCCATTGTATTGACATGTGATATGAAGCGTGTTAAGCCTGAGCCCAGTGGAAAGATGCCATTTGTCTGTCTCATGTTAACATGGAGACCCTAGCCTGGCCTGATGGGTCATGTTAACATGGAGAACCTAGCCTGGCCTGATGGGTCTTGTTAACATGGAGACGCTAGCATAGCCGCGGGAAGTAGTTTGGGGGTGGGGGTGCTGCGTGGGCAAATACAATTGCCCACGCTGAAGACTACAGTATATCGTTCCGCTAATACAGGACCTTTTTTTATTTCAAGTGGTGCTGCAGCAACCTCAGCACCCCTACTTTCTGCGGCTAAGGACCCTAGCCTGGCCTGATGGTGACCATGACTGAAACAGCTGATTCATCCCAAACCAACACGTGATGAGATTTCACTAGGAGTTCATTTACAACCCCCTCCACTGTCTTCTATCTGTCTGACAGTCTATCTGCAGTAGCCAGAAACACCTTCCCATTAGTCTGCTATAATATAGACGTGTTTGTACAGTTTGTCTGGGACAGTTTTTCTGCTTGCCTGCCTGGCCTGCAACTGGAGAGACGGGAATCTGTCCCTTCTACTGATAGTCCTGCTATCAGCATGAAGGTCCTCACTCTCTCTTTGTGTGCTATCAGCTACATGAACTGGTACCATGTTCTATCATCAGCCACCTCACCGCTTTTCAGACTCTCAGAATAGGCCATACACGTTTCTACACACACACACACACGCACGCACACACACAAACACACACACACACACACACACCAACTCAAGGCGTCCTTGTTGTACAGAACAGAGAGATGCCTTTTCCCTAACCTTTAGGAGTTCAGACAATCATAAAACCAGGCCTGAGGGGGTTTCACCACAGAGAAACATTAAACAGGATTCTCTGACTGTGGATATCTACAATGACAGAACATACCGGAATAATACAGGATTATCCCCACCACCTTCACATTCCCTTTAAACACCATAGTTAGGAGGACCGTGGTGTATTTTGAAATTTGGAACAGTTGATCAGGGGTGGATGTACTGAGAATAAGCTATAGTTCATGGCTGAAAAACCTCAAGCTAATGCTGCAGAAAAAGCGTCATCTTGACTGAAAACTACAAGTTACAGGCCCAGATGAATAGGATATTGGTTCACATCCATGCTTGTAGATGTTTCCATCAAGCATACTGTATACTCTCCTCAGCTGCTTGGTTCTGTTGGGTCAAAACAGTGATAAACACTGCTTCCCTTTCCCTTTCACTCCCTCTTTCTTTCTCTTTCACTCTCTCCTTTTCTATATTTTTTCTCTGTCTTGTCTCTCTCTCTGTATCGCCCTCCCCCTCTTTCTCTCTCCTTCTTTCGGAACCTCTCCATCTCTCTCACCGTCTCTCTCTCTCTCTCTCTCTCTCTCTCTCTCCCTCTGGTCTCTCTCTGGTCTCTCTCTCTTATCTCTCTCTCGCCCTTTGTCTGTCTCCCTCTCTCTCTCTCTCTCTCTGGTCTCCCCCCTCTCTCTCTCTAGTTTCCCCAGCCCCTCCTCAGTAGTACTGACTGCCTGCTTTTCGGACGCCCAGGCTGCCTTTTCCCAGCATGCTCTCTGTCAGAGGCTTATGTAACAGTGTTAAGCCAGGAGCTGTGTGCTGTGTGCTCTGCCTGGGCAGCACACTACATCCCTACACTACAATACACTATACTGCTACTACTATCCCTACTAGAAATACTCTGCAGTACTGTACATTGTAAACAGTGTGTATGTATCAAATGTCTCAAAGCATCTTGGTGAGAAACGTACATTTCCATTACACGTTTTCATACTTAATCAACAAGGGCAATTCAATTGACAATCAGGAGAGAGGGGAGAATAAGTTGAAACTTCTTGGGATAGAACGGAACGGAAGTAAATATGTGCATATGGGCACTGCTGACTACTGCAGATCTATGTGTTTAATAAATAACAAAGCTTTGGGAGACAATAGGCTCCTCCTGTCCCTGTCCCAGAGAAGCTAGCCGTGTGCTGTTTGAGATGACGAGAGTTATTTCTCTGTGAATGAGCCTGATGTCCTGTTCCTGTCATATCAGCAGCAGAACAGGCTCCAGATACCATCTCATACGTCAGTACTGAGCAGAGCTGCTCTCTCTCTCCCTCAGCCAGTTACTGACAATCAGCCAGCTAGCTCACAGAACACAGGCCGTTTCACCTCTCATACAACAGAAACAACTACCCAACCACAACACAACCTCCCAACCATAGGTCTCTACTGTACCAACCACTATGTAACCAATACACACTCCCTATTCAACCAATGGTTTCAGCTAGCAGGTAGCCTAGTGGTTAAGAGCATTAGGCCAGTAACTGAAAGGTCGCTGGTTTGAATCCCTGGGCAGACTAGGTGAAAAATATTTTTACGTGCCCTTGAGCAGGGCACTTAACCGTAATTGGGAGAGATAAGTGGAAATACTAAGCCCTCCCCCCCACCCCCACCCCTCACTCCCTTTACCTACCACACACACACACTTTGTGAGGAAGCACAGGGTTTAGCCAGCATGCTTTTTCCTCACATTGAGTGGTAACTCTGACATTACTGACCCATAGAATTCTCAGGACCTGTGTGCTGATGAGAAATCTTCCTAGTAACATGAGGAGTATGTAGAGAAGCAGGGAGCAAGAGAGGTAAAATGTTGAGTCATGCAGGATTAGTATTAGTATTAGAAGGCTATCATTATGGTCAACATACTGGCATTCATGAATCATTAACAACTCTGGACAGATAGGATACATGTACCCTGCCAAGTCCCTCTGGGGTAAAACACAGTCCATACAGAGTGGGTGGGGACCGGGACATCCTCTATGGCCCAGCTCTTTAGACAAGATGAAGCAGAGGGTGGAGGACCCTGACAGGGCCACAGTGGCAAACCTCTTAACCCCAGAATAGCACTATCTCGGTGGGAGTTCCTCAAACGAGGCAGCCGCTGTAATTAGGGCTGTCAGTGGAGGCCCCTGGTGAGCCCTGGGACACGGTAATGAGTCAGCAGACAAGACGAAGACTGGAGGAGGGGGAAGTGGCTGCAGAGACAGGGTCTCCTCCACCGTGGGGAACCATGGGGCACCAGGTCACTCTCTGGCACTTCTGGGTTACCCCAACAAGAGCTGCTGATCCTGGGCTGCGGATTTGTGGATCCTCCCTGTGGCCCTGGGTCTCTGCATCCCAGGGTGTTTGGGTGAGGAGGGGTCCAGGATCTGTCATTACTGTAACAGTCAGAGGTTCAGTGAAGCATGGGGAGCTGACTGACAGCAGGCATCCAGCTAGCTACCTGGCTACAGTCTATTTGAAGTGCCAGTGGACCTGGAGCGATGGATGCTTTTTAATTGGAGTAGTGTGCACTGCCTTTAATCCTTCCATATTGCATCACGTCACCTAGTATTAGTGCTGTTCGTTAACTAAACTCACAGTACAGAACGTTTTATGGCTGCTTTAGAGACTACATTGGATTGGAAACAAAAAGTGGAATAAGTTGAGCTACTCTATATTGTAAGGATAGGAAGTTAATATGGGGAAACAACCAATCGATATTAGAGGGACATAACATTGACCAAGCACTAGAACCCTCAAACTCAAATCGAGGCCTCGATTTCCACTACTTTTTTTTAATGTTCCCCTCTTATAGCAGTTGTTATATGTAGTAATATGTAGACAGATGAGGAACAACATACACACACACACACGCTAGTATGTAGAAGTGGAGAAGACTGAAAAATGACATGGGAGTCAACAGTAGCAGCAGCAGTACTATCCCTGCATTCCTCTGAATTGTCTGCCAATGTCTTGGTAGGAGGGACAGGGACTTGTCAAGCCCTACACACCTGGAGGCTTCTCTTTCTTTCTTTCTCTCTCTCTCTCTCTCTCTCTCTCTCTATCTCTATCTCTCTCAGGATTCTCTCTATGTTTCTCTCTATGTTTTTCAAACTGTGCTGCTATAGTCTGATACAGTATGTTCACTCTGGTGACATCACTTGTTGACAAACAGCCCAGACCATAATACTAACCCTCCTTTGGAATGATACATATTCCTGCATTAGCCACAAAAGGTCAGTTTCTCCCAGCCCACCACCCCAGTCGGTGTGCATCTTAAAATAATTAACTTTAGAGACAGTGACTGAGTGACCATGTCGCCTGTAAGGTGGACTAGCATCCCTGCTGCACACACTCAGTTAGTCGTGCTACGCTAGGCTGTGACATCACTGGCAGCCTGCATGGCTGTGAGTGACTAAAGCTGACAATCGCTTTACCTCAAAGAGAGAGAGAGAGAGAGAGAGAGAGAGAGAGAGAGAGAGAGAGAGAGAGAGAGAGAGAGAGAGAGAGAGAGAGAGAGAGAGAGAGAGAGAGAGAGAGAGAGAGAGAGAGAGAGAGAGAGACAGAGAGAGAGACAGAGAGAGAGAGAGAGAGAGCGAGAGGGAGAGAGAGAGAAAAAAAGAGGCAGAGAGAGGGAATGAGAGAGAAATACAAAAAGCACTCAGCGATGGGAAAAACAGCCAGGGATGATTCACATGCAGGCAGCAGCACAAACTAAGGTGGCCTGCCTGCCGTTATCTTGGAGTCTGTGAGTCATATTTACCACAGTATTGCTCCACTAGGCGACTTCCTCCCCAGTCTCCATCAGAACAAACCCAACTGTTAATATTTACCCGAGGACGGAAAACATCAGATTTGAATGCCCCTAAAAAGCCTGACACACGACGTCACAGCCTCTGAATGTACTTCAGACAAGGTGTACATCCCAAATGGCACTCTATTTCCTATAGAGTGCACTACTTTTGAGCAGGACTCATAGGGTAAAGCAATGCATTATAAAGGAATTAGTATGCCATTAGGAATCCAAATGGCTCTTTGGAAAAACCTGCATGTTTACCCTTGAACCACTGTGCAGATCCACAAGGGAACTCAAGGGAACTTGCCTAGTTAAATAAAGGTTAATAAATAAAATATTAATACATAATAATAATAAATAACTCCTGGAAACCAGCCTGTGATACAATATCGCCTCATATCTATTCACATTTCAGAGACTCAAGGGGAGGAAAGTAGATGAAAAAAATACAGTAGTCTTAATATAATCCCCAAACCTCAGGAAAACAGAAAACGGTTTGAGACTTTTCCACAAAAAATGAAGTAAGTTACAGTCTATGTAAACATAACAAAGTTTCATGAGGATATTATCTGCAGGAAGTGACAACATAGATATATCTGTGTTCAATATTTACTATTACACTAAAAGCATGTCAATACTTTGGCAGAAAATAGCTTAGCCTATGAATAGCAATGAATGATCTACTGTATCTACACGTGTAAGCGTCAACGGCAGAGAACTGTACTGCTGCTCTATGCCTAGATCTGGACATCGCCGAGGTGCTGAAATGCTCAGCGACCACTGATTCTGCACACGAGGGAACGCTTCCGATTCGATAGCACTGATGCATTGTAGTCTGACAGATAGGCTAACGTTGAAAATCATTATACAGGATATATGTAATTAGTTATTCAAACGCCATTGTTTAATCGTTGTTGTGTAATATGTACGTGATTGAAAAGGAAGTGGTATGATTTGACGCGAAGATGGCGCCCGTTGCTAACCCAACCCAAAGCCAACAGAGTGAGAAGGCCGCTTAATAGCCTAGGATTCAAATGCATTGCTAACTGTCGAAAGACATAGGCTACTAAAGCGTATTCAGTCGATTCAAAGATCCTTCTCCCCGCTCATATTATCCGAACATTAATTTGGAGAATAGATCAAATGCATAGCAAATATTCTGCATTATTGTAAAAGCTATTTCTAGAGGCAATGATGTTCATAAATATCATATATTCTCTCCACTCCGAACTAGTAACCCATTAGGCAGGCAATATGTGCAGGACGTAAGCTACGTAAACCTGCAATGTGATCAGCTCCAGCTCGTGACAACCAGTTACAACAGGGTTAACCCAACCGAGCACTGCACGAGCACAGCTGACGTGACAGCTAGCGCTCGCTGTCCGCACACTGACTCTCTCTCTTTCTCCACTCTCTCTCACACACGTTCGAATGATAGCGAATCATAATGGCTTACTTTAGCATCGACTGTTCCTTCTCATCTTCCTTTTTCTGTCGGTCCATGACTCCCAGGATGATCTTCCTCTCATCCTCGGTGAGGTGGCTGAGGTCCGGCAGGTCGGGTAGGGCTCCAGCCGGCGGGGGAGCGCCTGGGCCCCGGGGCCCGAGTGGAGCTGACATCGCTACACACAATTGCTAAATATATGTAAAAAAATAAATAAATAAATAACCTTGAGTGATAGAATGGATAGACTTTTTTAATAGAAAATGTACTAATTGCAAAATGTTATATTTGGCTGCAATATTCCATTTATGTGGTTCTTGTATTGATCATCATAACCACATAGCATAGCTACCCTAATGCAATAAATTTCGGTTGGATTGTTCACACATATTCTCACGCATGCCGTTATATTTGGGCTTTAAAAATAAGACACAATGTGTCAAAATGTTCCTGTTTAAAAGGAATGCAGACATGCTTTCTATATAGCCTCATTTTCCACCCAATACTTGAACGTTATCTGATTCAACGTTTCAGGTATAGCAGGCTGCAACAGCTCATAATAAATACAGAGAAATTAATAGGCGAGGACAACAAGACACATATCCAACAGATTCAACGCCTGATTCTCACACAAACTCCCCAATTCCAGTAGCCTATACACTGGAGATGGTGGATAGAGGTTTTTTGGTTTTATAACCAAAATAGACGGTCTTCTGGAACCAAGCATTCCAAACACAATTATCCTACTCCATTCACGGATGGGTTGTAGAGAAATATAGAATAGAGATCTTGCCTTTTATTTTGCAATCATGTTAAATCCTGTCTAACCCATCGCGGTCATCCTTTAGAATGGGTTTGCTCGCATGTTGAAATAAAGACGTCGCCTCTTTCCTTGTTTGTTTTTCTTTCGAGTCCTTGTCCCACACTTTATCTTTCTCGCTTTCCTCCAGGTTTATAATTCTTGGAGATTTCTTAAATGCACAAAAATGGATGCAATGAAAAAATCCCGATAGGAAGAGTAGGCGGAGCGATGGAGACACGTAGAACAAAGCTGAGTGCGAGCGGCTCCATGAAAAAGGAAGGGGAGAGGGGCGCTTGTCGACGTATTTTCATTGACATCCCGCATTTGCAAAACACGGAATGGATATATTTTGCCGCTGGACCAGAATATAAAAACCATAGGCCTGTTAAAGAGCACTTTCTGAAGAAACGTGATGTGAAATGTATAGCGAAAGTTGAAAGCTTCATCGCCACACGATAAAACTGGCACACTAAAAATGTGCATTTCAGCACCATGTCGCTGTCCAGTTTGCAATGCAGTGGAGCGGCATATTGTGGAGGAGTACAAATTCTCTTCAGATAGGATTGCCTCTCCAACTGGAGGTATGAGTAAAGTTGTGTTATACTGCATTCCTATTCCTCAGGTGGTAGCACTTGGCTACTTTTAACCATCCAGGTATAATTTATTTGTATTTTTATTTGGCCTAGAAAAAAACTAGCACCAACACAATCCATGTGATTTATCAGCTGCTTCTTGTGACATTGCTTAACTTTTTAGTCCCATCATGTCAAAGGAGGCCCAGCCCTAATCTCTCATCCGGAGGCCCAGCCCTAATCCCTCATCCCAAGGCCCAGCCCTAACCCCTTCTCTCAAAGCCCAGCCCTAATCCCTCATCTCAAGGCCCAGCCCTAACCTCTCATCCCAAAGCCCAGCCCTAACCTCTCATCCAGAGACCCAGCCATAACCCCTCATTCCAAGTCCCAGCCCTAATCCCTCATCTCAAGGCCCAGCCCTAATCCCTCATCCCAAGGCCCAGCCCTAACCCCTCATCCCAAGGACCAGCCCTAATCCCTCATCCCAAGGACCAGCCATAACCTCTCATCTGGAAACCCAGCCGTAATCCCTACTCCAGAGGCCCAGCCCTAACCTCTTATCCCAAGGCCCAGCCCTAACCTCTCATCCGGACACCCAGCCATAACCCTTCATCTCAAGGTCCAGCCCCAACCTCTCATCCCAAGGCCCAGCCCTAACCCCTCATCCCAAGGCCCAGCCCTAACCCCTCATCCCAAAGACCAGCCCTAATCCCTCATACCAAGGCCCAGCCCTAACCTCTCATCTGGAGGCCCAGGCCTAATCCCTCATCCCAAGGACTAGCCCTAACCTCTCATCCGGAGGCCCAGCCCTATTCTCTCATCCGGAGGCCCAGCCCTAATCCCTAATCCAGAGGCCCAGCCCTAACCTCTCATCCGGAGACCCATCCCTAAGATCTCATCCGGAGGCCCAGCACCAACCCTTCATCCGAAGGCCCAGCCATAACCCTTAATCTCAAGGCCCAGCCCTAACCTCTCATCCGGAGGCCCAGCCCTAGTCCCTCATCCCAAGGACCAGCCCTAACCCCTCATCTCAAGGCCCTGCCCTAATCCCTCATTTCAAGGCCCAGCCCTAATCCCTCATCTCAAGGCCCGGCCCTAACTTCTGATCCCAAGGCCCAGCCCTAACCCCTCATCCCAAGGCCCAGCCCTAACCCGTCATCCCAAGGACCAGCCCTAATCCATCATACCAAGGCCTAGCCCTAACCTCTCATCCGGGGAACCAGCCCTAATCCCTCATCTCAAGGCCCAGCACTAACCCCTCATCTCAAGACCCAGCCCTAATCCCTCATCCCAAGGCACAGCCCTAACCTCTCATCTGGAGGCCCAGCCCTAATCCCTCATCCCAAGGACCAGCCCTAACCTCTCATCCCAAGGCCCAGCCCTAACCCCTCATCCCAAGGCCCAGCCCTAACCCCTCATCACAAGGACCAGCCCGAATCCCTCATCTCAAGGCCCGGCCCTAACCTCTGATCCTAATGCCCAGCCCTAACCCCTCATCCCAAGGCCCAGCCCTAACCCGTCATCCCAAGGACCAGCCCTAATCCCTCATACCAAGGCCTAGCCCTAACCTCTCATCCGGGGAACCAGCCCTAATCCCTCATCTCAAGGCCCAGCACTAACCCCTCATCTCAAGGCCCAGCCCTAATCCCTCATCCCAAGGCACAGCCCTAACCTCTCATCCAGAGACCCAGCCCTAATCCCTCATCTCAAGGCCCAGCCCTAATCCCTCATCCCAAAGCCCAGCCCTAACCCCTCATCCCAAGGACCAGCCCTAATCCCTCATCCCAAGGACCAGCCATAACCTCTCATCTGGAGACCCAGCCCTAACCCCTCATCCCAAGGACCAGCCCTAATCCCTCATACCAAGGCCCAGCCCTAGCCTCTCATCTGGAGGACCAGCCCTAATCCCTCATCCCAAGGACCAGCCCTAATCCCTCATCTGGAGGCCCAACCCTAACCCCTCATCCCAAGGCCCAGCCCTAACCTCTCATCCGGAGGCCCAGCCCTAACCTCTCATCCAGAGGCCCAGCCCTAATCCCTAATCCGGAGGCCCAGCCCTAACCTCTCATCCGGAGGCCCAGCCCTTAGCTCTCATCCGGAGGCCCAGCACCAACCCTTCATCCCAAGGCCCAGCCCTAAACCTTCATCCCAAGGAATAGCCCTAACCTCTCATCCGGAGGCCCAGCCCTATTCTCTCATCCGGAGGCCCAGCCCTAATCCCTAATCCAGAGGCCCAGCCCTAACCTCTCATCCGGAGGCCCATCCCTAAGATCTCATCCGGAGGCCCAGCACCAACCCTTCATCCCAAGGATCAGCCCTAACCCCTCATCTCAAGGCCCAGCCCTAATCCCTCATCTCAAGGACCAGCCCTAATCCCTCATCTCAAGGCCCAGCCCTAATCCCTCATCCCAAGGCCCAGCCCTAACCCCTCATCCCAAGGACCAACCCTAATCCCTCATACCAAGGCCCAGCCCTAACCTCTCGTCTGGAGGCCCAGCCCTAATCCCTCATCCCAAGGCCCAGCCCTAACCCCTCATCCCAAGGATCAGCCCTAATCCCTCATACCAAGGACCAGCCCTAACCCCTCATCTGGAGGCCCAGCCCTAATCCCTCATCCCAAGGACCAGCCCTAACCTCTCATCCGGAGGCCAAGCCGTAATCCCTAATCCAGAGGCCCAGCCCTAACCTCTCATCCCAAGGCCCAGACCTAACATCTCATCTGGACACCAAGCCATAACCCTTCATCTCAAGGTCCAGCCCCAACCCCTCATCTCAAATCCCTAATCCAAAGGCCAAGCCCTAACCTCTCATCCGGAGGCCCAGCCCTAATCCCTAATCCAAAAGCCAAGCCCTAACCTCTCATCCGGAGGCCCAGCCCTAAACTCTCATCTGGAGGCCCAGCCCTAATCCCTCATCCCAAGGACCAGCCCTAACCTCTCATCCCAAGGCCCAGCCCTAACCCCTCATCCCAATGCCCAGCCCTAATCCCTCATCTCAAGGCCCAGCCCTAATCCCTCATTCCAAGGCCCAGCCCTAACCCCTCATCCCAAGGACTAGCCCTAATCCCTCATACCAAGGCCCAGCCCTAACCCCTCAGCCCAAGTACCAGCCCTAATCCCTCATACCAAGGCCCAGCCCTAACCTCTCATCTGGAGGCCCAAACCTAATCCCTCATCCCAAGGACCAGCCCTAATCCCTAATCCAAAGGACCAGCCCTAACCTCTCATCCCAAGGCCCAGCCCTAACCTCTCATCCGGAGACCCAGCCATAACCCTTCATCTCAAGGTCCAGCCCCAAACTCTCATCCCAAGGCCCAGCCCTAACCCCTCATCCCAAGGCCCAAACCTAACCCCTCATCCCAAGGCCCAAACCTAACCCCTCATCCCAAGGCCCAAACCTAACCCCTCATCCCAAGGCCCACAAACCGTGCTCATGATCCAGGGTTGATAGGATTATGAATTAAGGCATGAGAATCATAGCTAAATCCTGCAGTGATAAAGTGGATAGAACACTATACCTCATTAAGACTAAATCCATTAGCATCAACATACTGAGCCCAACACAAGATCATCCAATTTGAGTCAGAATGCCAAGAAGCCATTGAACACCAAAACACTGATAAAAGTGTGTTGAACCTGTTACCATAGCTACTTACTTAGTCCTCTTTGTCTCTCAGGTGGGACATAAGGCTGCAACAATCTTCTGCAATCAGTCTCTGTCTTTTGCCCCCGCTTGTGCTATCCCATGAGAGACCCATCAATTCAAGCTCAGCCATCACTATCAGTCGCTATGTAGTTTTTGGTCTGCCTTGCTTGACCTTTCCAGTTGCTGTCAACATGAAAGCAACTTTGGGGATCCTTTCTGGTTGCATACTTTGCACATGTCCCAGCCAATGAAACCTGCATCAAAACAGTTCCCTTATACAAGATCATCCACTTTGAGTCACAATGTGACAACATAGGTATATCAATTACAGACCTTTGTCACTGGAACAATTCAGAAACAATAAACTTTGTTGCCATCCCTCAGTGCCGGCCCTAGCTATTTGGGGGTAAAACCTTTGGTGGTCCACCTCTTGATGGTAGAGATTGTTTTTGTACATTTCCTGTAATTCTCTCTATTTTGCCATGAAGCATAGAACATTTATGATTTTAAAGCAAATTGGGGGGGTTGGGGGCCCGCTAGCAGCCCTAGGCAACCCTTTACATCGCTTATGCCCAGGGCCGGCCCTGCCATCCCTAGTGCCATACCCATATATCAGTTGACTGTTTTTAAGCTTTGACTGCTATAATGTATCCATCGTTATACCACCTATATTACTAAGATATGATAAACATAGCACAAATCATGCAAAATCTGAGCACCTTAATTTTAAAATTGAAGAAACAAGCATTCAAAAGTATCGTTGTATTAGAATGATTTCTTATTTTGAGCTCAATTTGTGCAGAAAATAGACTTCATCCCACATCTGAAAAAAAAAAAAAGTATCCATATCAGACCCCAGAATATCATACCACATCTTTATTAGCAATGTATCAATAAATACAAAAACAGTATCAATACAATAAAACCTTTGCATCATGCAATCTTTAAGGATATATACTGAATCAGTATACACAATTGCTGAAGGTATGTGGTGGTGTTGGGAGGCAAAACATTTAAGATAAGCTTCTAAAATACTCAAATAAATGTTCTGGTGATATTTGACCGATGTCGTTCTTCTCGGTTTCTAATTTCAATACAATAATATCCCAAAATTACTGTTCCAACAATAGAAATCGTCATCTGATGGTACAAAGTTTGACCATGACAGCAAATTTCACAATATTGATCCATATTTCTCTTTTGTAATAAGCCTTGGAGAGGTGGAACGAGTTCCATCAGCGTCTTTGATAGGGTTGTGTTCAGGAGGGTGCAGATTTCTTAACGTTGCAGATTAGAATGCCATGAATATAACTGAAGGGATCTACAACATTGTATGCAGGGTAGCAAAATTCTGGTATCTTTCCCAAATGGACAGGTTTTTAACCGTTTTGGAATATTCCTGGAACACAGGAGGCTGCTGAGGGCAGGACGGCTCATAATAATAGCCGGAACAGCGCAAATGGAATGACATCAAACAGATATCATTCCACTGATTCCGCTCCAGTCATTACCACGAGCCCGCCCTCCCCAATTAAGGTGCCACCAACCTCCTGTGTCCTGGAATCAGGAGGGAACAAGCAGGAATTTCTGGAAAACCAGATAATTTTAACACATTTTTACAGACATTTTGCAACACAAGTTGTGTGTTTCTGAATGTGGCCCAGGTGTGTGTAGAGAGAGTAGTCCTTTAGTCCTCAGATGCCACATGGTCACCGGCGTCCATGTTCCTTCTATTTCACCACGGTGACCACATGTTTCTCTTTCTCCGTCACCACGGGCATGGAGCCAGGCTTGCTGTGCTTGCGTACATTCCTCTCCCTGGAACAGACACACAATGAAGTAACCATGAATAACTCAAACATCAGACACCAATTCATGAGGATATTCACACACAGAAAGAAAAACATTAGCAGAGTACACAAAGGAGTTAGTGCCAGGCGGGTGGTCTGATGTCATATAATGAAAGATTGACTAATACTGACGTCATCTGAAAAATATACAAAGAGCATGTAGGCTACACTGCCATAAGTCACAATTCCTATGTACACATGGATGATATATCACAATAATGTGTTACTACGGCTCAGGACAACAACAAAAAATTAATTCCCATTAGGGTAAGGGTGCCTTGGTAGGGCAGAGTCAGACATATTCTGGTAGCCAGCTATGACCTCATAACCACAACATGGACACTATGAGGACCTTCTGCCATAGTTGGACAGAGGCCAGGGTAGTTCTAAACCTACTGTGCTAACAGGAGATTGACAGTTTCCTTTGTGGTAAGGCCAAAGACCAGGCCAACCGCCCAGAAACCTCTGCCCATCAACACAGAGACAAATAAGGTCCAAAACCACACTAACCTTACCAAGAACTTCACCAAAAGCCAATTCTGCTGATATACATACTGTAATATATATATACACACACACTTCTAAGGTTTAAATGTTACAAACAAGAGTATTGAGGATACGTGCAGGTTGAGAACAGAAAGCCACTGTAGGGCAGACAGTAGTGGCATGGGTAAAGAAGGCCATACTTCCTGCGGCGAGCCTCCTTCATGACACGCAGCTCCTTGCTCTGGCTGTAAATGGACTTGGGCAGGTGGCGGTGGCGCGAGATGCGACGAATCTGAGGGTGGTGCTGGAACTTCTCCTTCAGCTTCTGGCTGTAGTTCACAGCTGCCTTCTCCCTAGGAGCCAGCTAGACCACAGGGGGGGGGGGGACAGAAAGAGAAATAGTAGATAAGAAGGAGAGAGAGGAAAAAAAAGAAAGAGAGAGAATAAGGGGAAATAAAGACAGAGATATTGTTCAATTACTTTTAGGGGAATCAATCTACATTTACACATTAATTACCAGTCCATAATGAAAACATTTTCATGAGAAAACTGAAATCTATATATTTGTTTTGTTCCCTGGGATGTTGAACTATGGGGAAAAGCAGGGTTGAAAATGTTCAACTTTGGATAGACAGTTATCTTTATCACCTACCTCTGCTCGCGCAACCATCCGTTGACCGGTACATGCTAATCTTTGTGACTTGGATATTTTGATTGAACGATAGGCCCCATGTTAAGTTATAAGATGGTCAAATATTTGCTATTATGTACAGTATAGGGCTGTCCCCGATAAAATAAAATAAACTTTCAGACATGCATTTTTCCATATATAGACACCCTGGGTGTTATAATAACATAAACTATATATATGCATTGAGCTTGTCTGATGCTTTAAGCTCACCGTTTGATGAAATAAGACACAAATGAACCAAGAGGGAGCCAGAGATGAAAAAAAAAAACACAGAAAATAAAAAAACCTGTCCCGACCATCCTGCTCCCGCTCCTACTGGCTTTCGCAGATTCTGCAATTACTCTCCTGAAGTTGCCGGTAATAGGCTACATGAGAAGTCGGCCAAATTTCTGAAATGTGAAATGCCAATTTATCTTACCATTTCTACCAATCGGATCTGCGAGCCAGTTACGGTTTTCATATGCACATTTTCGTGTAACAGTTTCCTTTCATTAATAATAACTGGCATTTGTTTCATGTGCCACAAAAAAACATATATGCGTTTGCAACGGCTAAACTAAAAACAAATCTCGGCTGACCAACAGCCTACAGACCAAACAATTGACCAGTCAAATAATTGGGTCAGCCCTAGTACAGCAAGTAGCACATAGACAACCTTCATATTCCAAACTGAATGAATGGTCCGAGAGTAGGCTATGGACAACCGTTCAACGCACCCTTCACTCTTCCTCAAACAAATCTGGAGCGTCTCTCATTCTCTCCGGCCGTGGTTCCAAGGTTCTCTAAGTGGCCACTCTTCCAGGGCTTTTATTCTAATTAAAATCAATGATTTTTCTCAAATTCAATTCGTTGGAGATTAGCTAATAGCTGCTGATGATGTTGAGGTATACTGCTTCCCTTAGACCAGGCCAACGGCCTGTTAAATGTTATTTATGAAAACCTTAACATTTACAGTGAGATAAAAGGAGCAGAGCAACACTGACTCTGCAGTTATCTATGGCCTCTACGCTCTTCCAATAGCCAATGAGTAGTAGGCTTAAGGTGCTATGTATTTGTATGAGCCGTGTATCCATAGAGATACGGTGAATTCCAAAAGTATTGGGACAATGACAAATGTGTTGTTTTGGCTCTGTACTCCACTTTGGATTTGAAATTATACAATGACGGAGGTTAAAGTGCTTACCGTCAGCTTTAATTTGAGGGAATTTGTCCATATCGGGTGAACTGTTTAGAAATTACAGCACCCATTTTAGGGGACCAAAAGTATTGAAACAAATTCACTTATATGGTGTATTAAAGTAGACAAAAGATTAGTATTTGGTCCCATTTAGCACGCAATGATTACATTAAGCTTGTGACTCTACAAACTTGTTGGATGCATTTGCTGTTGGCTTGGTCATGGTAGCATCCACATTAATATACATTATATCCTTATTTACAGTAAAGGTGACTCCATAATGACAATACCTTAGGCACAAAATAAATCTGAAACAACCAAATAAAAACAGCAAAAGCGTTCAACAAGTTTGTAGAGTCACAAGCTTGATGTAGTCATTGTGCGCTAGGAATATGGGACCAGATAAACTTTTTACAACTTTAATACACATTAGTGAACTTCTCCCAATACGGACAGTAACTATGTACAGAAAGTGCTGTAATTTCCTTCATGGTTCACCTGATATGGAGTGAAAAGTGCTGGTGTACAAAGCCCCCCCACCCCAAAAACATGTGTCACTGTCCCAATACTTTTGGAGCTCAGTGTATGTATTGTCATACTTCTCATGACTGTCATGAGAACGTGTGATACGGAGAGTATTGTGTGATTTCAAAAGGTGAATTTACAATATCGATACCGATAAATCCACGATTATTGAAAATTTCAATAAGCATTTTGCTACGGCTGGCCATGCTTTCCATCTGACTACCCCTACCCCGGTCAACAGCTCTGCACCCCCGGCAGCTACTTGCCCAAGCCCCCCCCCGCTTCTCCTTCACCCAAATCCTGACAGCTGATGTTCTGAAAGAGCTGCTAAGTCTGGACCCCTACAAATCTGCTGGGCTAGATAATCTGGACCCTCTCTTTCTGAAATTATCAGCCAAAATTGTTGCAACACCTATCACTAGCTTGTTCAACCTCTCTTTCGTATCGTCTGAGATCCCTAGAGATTGGAAAGCTGCCGCGGTCATCCCCCTCTTCAAAGGAGGAGACACTCTAGACCCAAACTGTTATAGACCAATATCCATCCTGCCCTGCCTTTCTAAAGTTTTCGAAAGCCAAGTTAACAAACAGATAACTGACCACTTCGAATCCCACCGTACCTTCTCTGCTATGCAATCTGGTTTCCGAGCTGGTCATGGGTGCACCTCAGCTACGCTCAAGGTACTGAACGATATCATAACCGCCATCGATAAAAGACAGTACTGTGCAGCCGTTTTCATCGACCTGGCCAAGGCTTTCGACTCTGTCAATCACCGCATTCTTATTGGCAGACTCAACAGCCTTGGTTTCTCAAGTGACTGCCTTGCTTGGTTCTCTAACTACTTTGCAGACAGAGTTCAGTGTGTCAAATCGGAGGGCCTATTGTCCGATCCTCTGGCAGTCTCTATGGGGGTGCCACAGGGTTCAATTCTTGGGCCAACCCTTTTCTCTATATACATCAACGATGTCGCTCTCGCTGCTGGTGACTCTCTGATCCATCTCTACGCAGATGACACCATTCTGTATACATCTGGCCCCTCTTTGGATACTGTGTTTACTAACCTTCAATCAAGCTTCAATGCCATACAACACTCCTTCCGTGGCCTACAACTGCTCTTAAACGCTAGTAAAACTAAGTGCATGCTTTTCTATCGAACGATGCCAGCACCCGCCCACCGGACTATCATCACTACTCTCGACGGATCCGAATTAGAATACGTGGACACCTACAAATACCTAGGCATCTGGTTAGACTATAAACTCAACTTCCAGACTCACATCAACCATCTCCAATCCAAAATTAAATCCAGAATTGGCTTCCTATTTCGCAACAGAGCCTCCTTCACTCATGCTGCCAAACATGCCCTTGTAAAACTGACTATCCTACCGATCCTTGATTTCGGCGATGTCATTTACAAACTAGCCTCCAACACTCTACTTAGCAAATTGGATGTAGTCTATCATAGTGCCATCCGTTTTGTCACCAAAGCCCCTTACACTACCCACCACTGCGACCTGTATGCTCTCGTTGGCTGGCCTTCACTATATATTCGTCGCCAAACCCACTGGCTCCAGGTCATCTATAAGTCTTTATTAGGTAAATCCCCGCCCTATCTCAGCTCACTGGTCACCATAGCAACACCCACCCGTAGCATGCGCTCCAGCAGGTATATCTCACTGGTCACCCCCAAAGCCAACACCTCCTTTGGCCGCCATTCCTTCCAGTTCGCTGCTGCCAATGACTGGAACGAATTGCAAAAATCATTGAAGCTAGAGGTTCCTATCTCCCTCAATAACTTTAAGCATCAGCTGTCAAAGCTGCTTATCGATCACTGCACCTGTATATAGCCCTTCTGTAAATAGCCCACACTACTACCTCATCCCCATATTTATTTTTGTTTATTTTTCACTAATCTTGCACTCCAGTATCTCTATTTGCACATCATAATTTGCACATCCTTCATTCCTGTGTTAATGATGATAATTCTGTAATTTATTTCTACTCTATTTATTGTCCTACCTCCCAAACTTACTGCATTTTTGCACTACATTTTGCACTCTGTTTATAGATTTTCTATTGTGTTTTTTGACTGTTTGTTTAATGTGTAACTCTGTGTTGTTGTTTTTTTTGTCGCACTGCTTTGCTTTGTCTTGGCCAGGTCGCAGTTGCAAATGAGAACTTGTTCTCAACTGACCTACCTGGTTAAATAAAGGTGAAATAAAATAAATAAATAAAATATGTCAAAGGCAATGATATGGTCAACGTTACTCCAAGTAACATGAAAAATAGGATCACGGGACAAAAACAAATGACCTTTAACCCTCCACCTGTATAGTTCACACAGTGAGGTCAAAGGTCAGCTCATAGAAAGACATCACAAGTCAAACACCAGAGAGAGACACTGCAGTTGCAACAAACTCAGGCTGAAGACTTCCACTCCTCCAGCTTTGATTCAGCGTTTCTTTTTAATTAAAGACCATTCCAGTCCAACTTGAATGTTAATGCTTCATTATTTCCAGAGTGGCCGCTCTCTTTAAGTGATTCTATTCAAACTGCTGAGAGCAGCTGGGCTCATCTGATCTGTTTAAGTGCAAAGCTACAGAATAAATCTCCTCTTATACACTGACAGTAAAACAAGTGCCAAAAGTTGGCCAATACTCCAGTGTTACGCTGCATTAAGGGAATAAAGAAGAGTGAAGCAGAAGGGGGATGGATATTGGAGATATTTGGCATCAGATGAGAAAGGAGTTAGACTATGAGTAAGAATCGGTTTAAGATACGCAAAACAGAACCTTACATTTCAGGTCATGTGTAAATAATGCCTTGAACGTTCAGGGAGTTAGAAGAAAGCATAACAAATACAATGCTAAACTTTTATTCCAATGTTTTGGGATGGGCGATGCTAACGTTAGCCTGCTGTAACACCTCTAAGTAATTCAAGTCTATCAGAGTTGCAGTCACTATTTGCCCATAGATAACTTTTTTTTTTTTTTACTAAACTGAAAGATTAACGAATACATACATATTAGTGAACCATCCCTTTAAATCCACTCTATAGTGCCACGTTGCCCACACTGACTGACTGGTTAGATTGGTTCCAAATAGCTCCAGTCTGTCACCAAGCCTGCTCTGCTGTCTCTATTGGTCCATTGTACTTATTGAAAGTGATTCTGTTCCAAGTCAGTCAGCATTCATCAGAGCCCTTGGCAGTGCCACTGCTGTTGCTGCTGGCAGCCTGGCCTCTCTCGGTCTGTCTTCCCATGCTGAGCGTACTGTGGGGTGGCATCAAGCCACGGCAGGCGGAAGAATCCAGCAAACTCACAAAACGGAAGGTCAAAATCACAGCTCCAACAAACGCATCAGAATATTATCATATAAGCCTACCGGTTAATGGTAAGCGCTCAACATTGTTCTGGTATCCATCTTTCTTTCGTGGCATTACTTTTGATACCCTGCACCTGCAGGATACTGGACGTGCATATAATACTTCTAAAGGAGAGTAAGAGGAGTGTGTCTCACCAATCCCAACTTCTCAGCAGCGTTGGCCTTCCACAGTCTGATGTTCATCTCATCTGAAGCACTCAGGATGTACTTGTTGTCTGACGACCACTTTATGGAGATGACGTGTTGCATGCGCTTGGTGTGGTACACCTCCCTGTGGAGTCACACACACACACTCAGGTGCTGAACACAATGTTGCTGTTGCACAGTGTCATCTTTAAATACGTCTACACCTGTACACAAATAAATACATCAAAGCTGATAAGGGGACGCAGGATTCAGACCAACAACACTGGTGTTGGCAGCAATCTGCTGGAAACCAGTGTCTGAACCCTTGGCACCACTAACCTGCTGTGGCCACTGTCTTTGGGGAAGATGCGGATGGTCTTGTCAAAGCTGGCCGAGACAAACTCCTTGCCAGTTGGAGAGTAATCTACATCCAGCACGGCTGAGACATGGTCCATGTGGACAGTGAAAGGCTTGTCCAGGTACCTCATATCATATGTATACAGACTGAAGAGGGAGGAAACGCATACTGTTGGTTAATAAATAAATAAAATAAATACATACAAAAGATGAGATGTTAACACACATCACCATGCTCCTCTCACTCGTGGTGCAAGGCCAGTAAATAAAAAACACTTGAGATCTCAAATGGACAAGCCGTTACTGTAAAACAAATGTAAACGTAAAATCCCAAATAATAATTAAATCACTCCCCAAACAATTGCATGAGAAAAACATTATTAGCATTGAAAATACACAAACCTCTCTCCAGGAATGAGTGAGGCCTATGTGGTGAGCACGTTGTAAACTCAATACATCATGTTGAACTGCGTCACTCACTTGTAATCTTCATTAGAGCAGGTGAAGTTATAAGCTTCCATTGGATTCCAGCACAAAGTGTTGCTCCTCATATTCATGACTACCTAGATAGGAAATCACACATCCATACACTAACCCTTAGACACATTCCAGTAATGAGACAGTACAGAATGGGAAATGGGTATAGTAAAGGGCAAAGTCATGGGCAGTAGAGCTGCACGATATGGGAAAAGAAATCTAATTGCGATTTTTCTACCAAATACTGCGATTGTGATTTTGCATCAGAACACTTGGAATCATAGAAATAGAATGATCATTCAAATTGTATGGTTGGAATATAGTGGCTAGTTGGAAATGCGGTTGTTTGGCATGAACACGATGAAAAGGTAAGGGAGAAGATGGTTGTGACAGAGTAAGAACCAAAGTGTTGGTCAGCGTTTCCCATGGCCAGCAGCATTTCCACCCTGCATCCCACTGCTGGCTTGCCTCTGAGGTCACTAAAGATCCCAAGGCACTTATCTTAAGAATAGGGGTATTCACCCCGCTGTCCTGGCCAAATTCCTAATCTTGCCACCTAATTGGCTCCTTCCTTTCCCCTGTAACTATTCCCCAGGTCGTTGCTGTAAATGAGAATGTTCTCAGTCAACTTACCAGGTTAAATAAATAAAATGGGTTAAATAGATAGGTACATTCAGACAAAGATTTTAGAATATTATTCACATTTTCCTCTCGGATTAAGAACAAGCTGTTTCACAAACAATTATGATATACTCCACCATTGGTACCGTCCAATATTAGAGCAAAAGTTTGCTAGCAAGATTTGCCCTCAGTGGATTTAGCAAGCAAGCGATTAGCATTGCTAACAACTTTTAGGCAAATTTTTTGCTTGCTAAGACCAACTAGTGTTTTGCAGAGAGCAAGTTACACAAATGCATAGTATAAATACAGAAAACATGTGAATTTATATTAAGAAGAAAAGTGGAAAGATGCGTTGTTCTTGTTTGGAAAAAATCAGTTGACTGCATGCTGTTTGGTCAATGCATGCAGTGAATATTGAGCACGAGGAACTGCCTGCTTGAGTGACAGGGGGAGGGGCTTGGTTGTGTGGGATTGGGAAGCGGACAAGAGGAGAGAAGGAGAACTGTCAACTAGAGCAATATCAAAAGTAAAACAAAACGGGCGTTACAGACGGACGGCTAAGTGCCATTTCAAAATATCGCAGCCTCTTGCAATATGGATATTGTGCATGTCAATATAGCAATTTTGATTAAAATGTGATTAATCGTGCAGTTCTAATGGGCAGCATCACATATGGCACACAATGAACCCTCGTCAAATGGTAGTGCACTAAATAGGGTGCCATTTGGGATGCATCCAATGGCGTAGAAATTTACCTTTTTAAGAGGTGTGGCTTCCCTCATGTCATACAGCACAATACTTCTATCAGAGGCACAACTTGCTAGAAGTTCAGTCTGAGGAGAAAAGGGGTAAGGTCAAGAATAAAAAGAAATCCACTGACATAAAAAACCTGTTTTATACAACCTTTGACCTACATAGTCCTGATATGGGTATAGCCTCCATTATCCTTGTGTATGGAGGCTATAGCTAAAGATATTTATAACTAACACAAGATTGTAAACAACACAGATTAACTGTGGGAGCAAATGAAGCACAGTGGCAAAACAAGCAAGGAGGTAGGTAAAGCAAGGAGGTAGGTAAAGCCAAGTATGAGCTAGCAAGATCCTATTTGCGCGTTGTAGCATGTATTTGCACATTTCCATTTTATTTAACTAGGCAATCAGTTAAGAACCAATCCTTATTTACAATGAGGGCCTACACCGGCCAAACTCGGACGATGCTGGGCCTACACCTGCCAAACTCGGACGATGCTGGGCCAATTGTGCGCCGCCCTATGGGACTCCCAATCACGGCTGGTTGTGATTGGGAGTCATACAGTCTGGATTCGAACCAGGTGGTCTGTAGTGATGCCTCTAGCACTGAGATGCAGTGTCTTAGAACACTGCGCCACTTGGGAGCCCATTAGGGAACGCCTCCTGTGAAGTGCGAGTGTGCACAAACTCAATTCAACCTTCCACTCCTTCTAAACAACACATGTATTTTTTCAGTTTGGCAAAGCGTCAAGTCTATAAAAATTTGTGCAGTGTTCGTAACGGATTCTAGTTTGGGGAACTGAACAATTTATTGTTTCAGCAATGTGAATATTAGCAGAATGACCAAGAGTCTCAAAGCAGAAGAGCTGATCTAGGACCAGCTTTGCCTTTTAGATTATAATAAACAACATTATATGGACAGGGAGGATCTGATCCTGGATCAGCAATCATACTCAGACACTTTCTGCTACAATCCACACAGAGAGAGGGTGGATTACCTCTACAGGGTTGAAGCGGACGCAGCTGAAACTATCCACACCCCAGGAGAAGGAGCGGATGGGGCTGCTGCGCTGCTCGTCCCAGATGTCCACCTGCTGGCCACACGTCACAAACACACCCTCCTTCTGGTGGTGGTCGATGCTGGTGAACACAGACTGAAAGGAACAAACATTGGTGTCAGTTAAATCCTCAATCATCACTGACTAGAGGGAATACATTACAACAACCAGCATCACCCTGACTGTAGGGAATATGTCCAAACCCATCATTTTTATCATCATCATGGGCTTATGATAAAGGAATTTGTATGTTTAATGTTAATGACTAAGATGTTTCACCCTGAAACTGTGTAAGATGTATTAGAAATGACATAGACAATGTTACTATTTGGTAAATGAGTCAGGATGTAGTTCTTAGGCTAGCAGGAGATTAGCCATAAAAGTTTACCACCCTCATCTATCAGAGTGGGGGTCTTGTCCCTGAGGTGGGTAAACATTAGCAACTGAGGGATGCCTTTGAGGGGAGTGGCCTGAGATAACAGGACAGTGTCTTTGAAGGCAGACCCTGGGGACAAAACAGGGTGGGGGCTTGACTGTGACTGGATGGTATAAAAGTGTTTTGTGTTTTTTCTTTCGGGAGAACGTTCTCTGAATAAAACCTGACCATTGTAAAGCTGGAGCTCTCTGTATTATTTAAAACAAACTGAAGAATTTACAACCTTCAGGATACAGATAGAGTTAGAAAGTTCATTTAGAACATTGGAATAAAAATATTTGTGACAGCTTATAGACACAATCTTTAAAGATGGGTCCACTCGATTGTGTGCACATTTTACAGTGTTGCTTAATGATATCAGATAGCTTCAGTCAGACACTCTCAAATACACTAATTGAGCAGAATAATGACAGAAACAGACACCTCCTCCATACCTTCCCAAGAATAGTATTGAGAGGTTCCTCTTCCTCTCCGTAGCCTGGAGTCTCCATTTTCCACTGTTTGATGGTCTTGTCATCACCAACCTGTTATTCAGAAACACAAGCATGTTTACTTTCACAGAGGTTTGAGGTTGATTTACAATGAAGTTGTGTCACTACACTGCAATTCAGAGGGCAACCATTCTGTGAGATAAAGCCAGGGATGTATTAATTAGTCGGATTCCGTTGCAAAACATTTTGCAATGGCAACCATTTAATCCAAATGGAAAACGTTTTGCAACAAAAACAAAATGTTCTATTGGAGAAATTTAGGTAGGTCCCTCCCAGTTTCATTCTGTTTACTTCTGTTTGGTTCCTAGAGAATCTGACTACTGAACACAACCCTGGTCTGGTTAATTTTTCACAAGACAGAAATGGGGAGGTAGTATGTGAACATGTCCATTGCACAGCGTTTAGTTACAGTGTGCCTTAGTGAATACAGTCGTGTGATGAAGTACACCCCCTGGAAAGTTCTTTTTTTTTTTACATATTTGGACAGATGGATATGTAACGTTAACCATATGGGTGTGTGGTAACATCATTCAAAGAGCAAAAGACCTACCCAAGGCCCTCAGAAGAAAGATTATTGATGCCTGTGAGGGGTTACAAATCAATTTCCATGCAATTAGAAGTACATCATTCCACTGTCCGACGAAAATTCCAGACCACTGGCAAACTACCTAGGACAGGTCGTCCCACCAAAGTCAGCCCAAGAGCTGACCGAAAGATGCTCATAGAAGTCTTAAATTGGGTAACCTTTATCTGTCTACAGTGTTGAAGTGAAGATTACATATCCATCTGTGCAAATATGTAAAAAAAAAGAACTTTCCAGGGGGTGTACTTACTTTTTCACATGACTGTACAACCCTGGATAGTGGAACAGATACCGTACCGTAAAGAAGGAGGTGCCACAGAAGCGGACGACCATCCCCCTGACAAAGCCTTCATGGGCCTGGAGTGTGCGAACACACTCACGTTTGGTTAGATTCCATACCTTCAGCTGAGAAACACAATCCGTTAGTCTTACAGTATCAACAGGCGATTTCGATTCAACATCTCAATGCACAGACTTGTCATCATATATATTTGACCATTCCATAGTTAGACATGTAGCCTAGAGTTCTTAGATCTGCAATCAACTCATATTTAACCAGGTCATTGCTAACTCAAAGTACAGTTAGCTAGTTAATTACCTCTCCATCGCAGGAGCCGGACAGCATTGTGGAGAGGCTCTTGGGGTGCTTGGCCATGCAG
Source organism: Thymallus thymallus (assembly GCA_023634145.1). Taxonomy (NCBI): domain Eukaryota; kingdom Metazoa; phylum Chordata; class Actinopteri; order Salmoniformes; family Salmonidae; genus Thymallus; species Thymallus thymallus. The sequence goes on along the minus strand of CM042415.1, from coordinate 18,238,807 downwards.
TTCACCCCATCCCTGTGGCCGTCCAGAGAAGCCAGGAACGGCTTGGCGAACACGCGCTCCAACTTGGTGGCATTCAGAGCACGGGTATATTCTCTTGGCACCTCGAACGGATGGAGGGACGGGTCGTAATTTCTTGGTACTGTAGGTTACATACACTGTTAGAAGTCGTTGTGATGATTGAGTTAGCTACAACTCTCTACAGTGGATTGAACGGTGTGAAGTTAGCTAATGTGCACTAGCTGGCTATCTGCACTTACCACGCTGGATATCCAACTTAGTCTCACGGACATAGTCGTCCGGATTCCTGGAGAGGACTTTAACTTTCATTGCGGGTTGGCGTGAATGTGTATAAAGCTCTATACGTTTTCCCAAAACAAATTACCACAGTAAAATTATTCGTACGGCCATGTGTGACCTCACTTACCAGATGTTGAGGGCAATATCCGCCCTTATTTGACGGAAGTGAGTTTGTTGCGTGCGCGTAAAGCGACCACAGATATAATATTGATTTACAAAAAATCTTTGGCGACACCATGTGGACTGACTGTCACTGTACTCTGGGCTTCAGAGATCTCACTAGACTAGAATTGGGACATTAAAACTTATTAAAACAAATGTGTATTGGAGTAAAATACGCAGAAGGAGAAAATTACATTGATTTGCGTTGTATATGTTTAATAGCACAACGATAGTACCAATTTGAATCTTCAGAAATTAGACCTCATTTGACGGAAATGACATCACCACACATTCAGAGCGCTTTGTTTCTTCACAGAGTTTACTCGACCTTCTTCGAAGGAAGTGCAGCGCAGACAAGCGACTCCATAAGAAAGAAAAAAAAGAAAATAAGAAAAAAAAAACTCGGTGAATTTGTCAAATCTTAAAGATTTGAACAGAGTTTCTGAACTGTCCCGGACCACGGGAATTCCGGGAAGGGAGAAGGCGTTGTCAGCACCGGTAAATACTGTTATTATCGGTCATAATCATAGTATTTCTCTTCCAATTTGAGCGACTTGCACCCGACGAGTCTCTTCTCTGTCTGGACAGCCGGAAGTCTGTGCGAAATTGTTTGTTTTTTTTCGTCTCTCACTTCTTCAGTTTTTTTTTTTATCCTCGATTTTTTTGGGTGCTTTCCTTTTTCTATTTTCACTGGCATCAAAGAGCGGGAGAGTCAGATAACATTCCTCTCGTGATTTTATTAGATCTACCTAACTAACCGTACACGCCTAACAAGGAATTGAAATGGAGTTGCACACTTGCAGCTCAGCAGATTGATAACAAATAGCAACCCAGACATCTTATTTGTGTTCGAATTAATTCATTTGAAGGGGGAAACTAATGTAATAGCGAGCTAGCACGGTCATCCTTCCTATACAATCACATTCGACAATGCGTCTTTACAGTAGGCAGCTAAATTACCTAGCTAGCCCTTTAGCAAGTTATTTTATTGCGTAGCCAATTTGATGCCCGGGGGCGTAATTATTGTAATATATGTCCGAATATTTCAACTATCTAACCGAATAAAGTACCAATATAACTCCCATTTATTATTTCATTAGCTAGATAGGTATATCTATGTGAAGTGTCATTTAAATGACTTAAGGTTATTGTCGCCTGTCTCCATAGGTGTAAGTCTGATGTGCAACAATGTAGCCAATTTTATTTTAATTGATGAGTGATTAGCTGTTTGACCAACTGGTGATATGGCGGTGTTACTCTTCCATTGCAGAAATTATGGAGGATTCCCATTTTAACTCTCAGTACTTCTGGTCCCCTGTGCCAGTACAAGGACAGGTACGTTTAGTGAAAAATGTCAGTTTAAAATGTTAAAGTATATTGCAAGTGACACTTTTTGGACTATAGCAATTACTCTTTTTGGAGTTTGGAAGGATTTCTCTCTCTCGCTGTCAGATTGAGAACGCCATGTTCCTGAAGCAACTGAAGGACCAGGAGAAGAACACTTCGTTCCCCTCCTCCTCTCATTACCAGACGACCGTGCTCACTGTCCCCAAGCAGGAGGGAGGGGGGCAGGGCCAAGGGGGTCACCTACACCCCCCTCACACCCAGAATATCACTGTGGTGCCCGTACCTTCCACTGGCATCATGACAGCAGGTGTGTGTGTGTGTCAACTGTTAGTGTAGTATTTATCACACTTTGGTCTTTTTCCAATCAATGTCTTTTGTATCATATTTTTATTTTCCTCTCTGCAGCGGGTCTGGTCATCACTACCCCTCAAGGCACGCAGCTAGTCTCTCCTGCCTCATCCTCTCAGTCCTTCGTCTCTGGACATCCCACCACCACCACCATGATCGTCTCTACACTGCACGCTCCAGGTAACACACACTCACGCACACACATATTATTGTCCATTATCTTAACACTGAAAAATACACACTTCACTCACGTACTGTCAGACTTTCACACACATTTATCATTTCTATCACTTCCTTAGACAAGAAACCGGAAGGTGGAACCCCCCAGGTGGTCGTCATGCCGACACCCTCGAAGCGAGGCAGGAAGAAGAAGTCTACACTAGGGAGGGTGGGGCCTGCTGGTGGCCACACCCTCTCCGCCGGAAATGAGGCGTTGATTCTGGCTCACTTGGCGTCAGGAGGGCAGGTAAGACAGTTACCATTTTAACCAAAATAAAACCTATTCCCACTAAAACAGTGTGCCTTTTTAATATGATGAATGTGATTCTAATGTTTGTGTGACATTTGATAGGTGGTTATGTCTTCGCAGCATTATACAACTGACCCGTACGACCTCGCCAACGAAGACGAGGACCACGGTGGGAAAGACGGCAACAAGACCTACAGGTACGGACCTACGGCGCCACAGAAGGGCCAAAAAGCACCTGCTGTGCAGTGCATCCCCATAGGAATGTGAAGCTGTGGAATGCTTGCACACCTGTATGTCTGTATGTTGTAGATGATAGTCAGGACAGAGAGGTTAGACAGGCTGTGGATGAACACTAGGTGCTGCTGGGCACGGGCATTTCTCTCTTTCTCTCTCTCACACACACACACACACACACACACACACCACAGAACAACTCTACTGCATGCTGTGGCAGCACACACCTGCTTAAGTATTTCACTATGTGTATGTACCTGCGATCTGGAACACAATGTGTTTTCTCTGCAGCATGGACACACATTCTCTGCCTCCCTCATGCATCGCTGCACACATTGGACACGCACTCCTTTGCCTACTTCTCTCCTCTTTTTTTCTATCTCTCCTTCATACAGTATCTCTACCTTTTCGAGCTCTCTGTCTTTCTATTTCTGTCTTCAGCAGAATCTGCTCTTTTTTTCCCTGCTGTTTTCACTGATTTCACCCTCTTTCTCTCTTCCCTGCCTCCCTCTTTCTCTTGTCTTCTTTTTTCACATCACTCGTTCATTTCATCTGCTCCCTTGTTTTTTGCTTTCTACCCTGTTCTTTTTCCTCTTGTTCTCTCCGTTTGTTTTCCCCACTTGCTGTCTCATGCTTCACCCCTCTTGTTGCCTCCTCCCTCTCCCTCCCCCTCTCTCATGTCCCTGTCTCTTTGTCCTTCCTTTTTTGTATTCTCATCTCTCCGTTTCTCACCTGCTCCTGCCCTCATTTCCTTCATCCCTACCTCTTGTCTTCCCATTCTCCCTGTCGTCCTCCTCTCTTTCTCCCCCTCCTTCCCTCCCTGGTCTGTCTCTCTGTCCCGTAGGTGCCGGATGTGTGCGGTGACCTTCTTCAGTAAGTCAGACATGCAGATCCACTCCAAGTCTCACACAGAGGCCAAGCCCCACAAGTGTCCCCACTGCTCCAAGTCATTCGCCAACTCCAGCTACCTGGCCCAGCACATCCGCATCCACAGCGGGGTGAAACCCTACACCTGCTCCTACTGCCAGAAGTCCTTTAGACAGCTCAGTCACTTACAGCAGCACACACGGTACTGCTCACAGCAGCTCCACCTGACCTGCTCTACCCTGCAGGCTCTACCTAGCCGTCCCCGCCCCTCTATTGGCTGCTAGCACTGTGTGTGTATGTGTGGGGATGTCTGTGAAAAGGCAAGACGCAGGCTGTGTATGTGCGTGCACGTTTGTGTGTGGTCTCTGCTTCGAGTCCCTCTTTGTCTCCTCAGTCTGTCTGCTTGGTGTCCTTACCTCTTTGCTGCTTCTCTCTTGCGCGCACACACACACACACTCTATTACACACATGATCAGTTTGAAAATGATTTAGATCAGAGTGGAAGACTTAAGTTTCAGAGAAACGTGGTGATTTTTAGAAGTCAGGCACTCAGTAATAGAGGGGGTTTAAGTGTGATTTTGGCTATCAATCCAGGTTTAAAGAAAAGCAACACTGTTCTCCCCTCCTCCCTCTCTCTATCCTCTCTTCTTGCTTCCAGAAACCATACAGAGTCCAAGCCTCACAAGTGTCCCCACTGCACTAAGTCTTTTGCCAACTCCAGCTATCTGGCCCAGCACATCCGCATCCACACAGGGGTGAAACCCTACACATGCTCTTTCTGCCAGAAGTCCTTCAGACAGCTCAGTCATCTACAGCAGCACAACAGGTGATGTCCTACATATCTGCCATTTTCTCTGTGTGGGGCCTCTCGATAGTCTTTTCTCTGTGTGGGGCCTCTCGATAGTCTTTTCTGTGTGGGGCCTCTCGATAGTCTTTTCTTTGTGGAGGCCTCTCAATAGACTAGTGGCCTTCTCTCTCCATCTCCCTCATCTGCGATGGTGTGGATCACAGGATAGCTGAAAGGAGAATATGGAGGGTCATTTACATTTCTCCCCCCTTTTCTTCTTACCGGTTGTGTTTTCCATGTTTCTTCAGAATCCACACAGGAGACAGGCCTTATAAGTGTGTTCATCTGGGCTGTGAGAAATCCTTCACACAACTCTCCAACCTACAGGTGAATACTATCCCTTTTCTTAGTTTTTTGGTTTTTATTCCCATTGGTGAAAGCTTAGTAACACTGACGCTTAGTAGTTGCATTTTTACAAATACCCATTTGAAGATGTGTTCTGAATGGTCCTGTTCTGTTCCAGTCCCACAGACGGCAGCACAACAAGGACAAACCCTTTAAGTGCACCAACTGTAACCGTGGTTACACAGACGCGGCCAGTCTGGAAGTCCACCTGTCCACTCACACGGTCAAACACGCCAAGCTCTACTCCTGTGGCCTCTGCAACCGCACATACACCTCTGTAAGAGAAACACCACTGTTAAGGCACCCAGCATGTAGTTGTCGCAGAACTTTAACTTTGGACACTGACATTGTCACAGGCTTCAGACAGTGTGCATGTCTGTGCATAGTGTGTGTTTGTGCACACTGGTCAACTGTCGCTCTAACCCTCTGTATTCTATTCTCAGGAGACGTACCTGGTGAAACACATGCAGAAACACAACTCAGACCCGCTCACTGCAGCGGCAGTGGCTGCTGCACAGCAGAACCAAAACCATACCCAGAACCAGAGTGGTTCTCATGGCCAAGGCAGAGAAGAGGGCACCGATAGTGGGGCAGGCCGAGCCGGAGAACAAGATGGAGGTCATGGACAAGGACCGAACCAGGGGCAAAACCAGGGCAGCTACTCTCAGGCAGAGACGGCATCCTGCCCCTTTGACCTGCACCAGTATAAGACAGTCGCTGCAGGGGACATCCAGTTCAAAACAGTCAGTGTGGCGGACCTAGAGACCCACAAGGACCTCTGTCTCACCGTGGCTACCTCCACCATTCAGGTGGAGCACCTAAACTCATAGGGGTGCGAGGGAGGGGTGGTAAAGACTGAGAGAAACTGGAGGAGGCCTATGGAGAGACAGGAAGTTAAGAGATGTTTCGAACAAGATGGAGTCTGGAAATAGAGGACTTTTTGTACTTTTATTTGTACTTGTTTCTCACTTATTTCATTATGCATATGTTGAGTTTGTGTGTTTTTGTACTCTTTATTTTTTATTTTTTATAATGGATGGCTAGTGTATTCTGTTGGTAAAGGAGTGTCCGTCACTGCAATAGTGAGGAAGAGAGACAAAAAATTACTGATGGGGGGCATTTTATATCCTCCTGGTCCTCCCTACAAACACAACTTTGATTAGGGTCACGTCCGTGAAGTGTATAAGTGAAACTGACAGAACTGTGAAGGTAAATTTTTCTACTTTCCCACAGATACTATCAGGTTTTGATTACATCATCATTGTTATTATGGTTCCTGTAATCTACCTTGTAAAATGTGCTCACAGAAATCTTTTTCACTGGAAAAAAGGGAAGTAGGCTCTGTTCTGTTTCTGGAAAGAAAAAAGTCCTGCAAAAGTATATATTTATATACATACCAGTGTATATGTGTGTGCGTGTTAAAAATAAATGTATAATCCATACTATATAACACTTTGATATTTAGCCTACCAGTCCACAAGCCAATCATTGAGACCTGTTTACCTCGCATGACCTTGTAAGAACTGGGAAGTGAATGTAAGCAGCTGGTACTTGTTTTATGTAATCCTTGTAGTATTTATTTTTTGTGTCCTACGAATAGCATTGTTATCCAAATATATTCTGACTATACTTCCACTACTGTTATACTAAAGTGTATGAGCCTTTACAAATAGATTGACACATGACAATACTGTGTTTTCCCTTATCAAACAATAAAAACCTCACTGAAATCCAATAATTTGCCTTTCTCTATCCCTGTAACACATTGTGCACTTGCAGTATTGATAAAGATTAACTTTGAAGATAGCCTATGTATGAAGGGGGAGATGCTGCTGCTATGCATGATGCCATTTAATTTATTGTAACCACAGAGGTATTATTAGTTTGAATGACACTGAATGTCACATTTGAATATGACAGCTGTATTTTGCCGCAATGCATGATGCATGTAAGGACTTGGCAGTGTTAATTGCCTATCTATGTAGTAGAAGCTTGCTTCGTTGATCTGCTGTAGTGTGGTGTGTCATGCAAATAAGACGTGTGTCGTGAGCAATAAAAGTGGAATCGGCGGTTTACTGTGTGGACTAAGATTCTACAAATGTACAAAAAAATCTATCCATATTAACTTGCCATGTCTTGTCAGACGGATTCAAAAGCATGACATTGTTTAAAAATGCCAAGTAAATAGAAACAGTGTGATATGTATTCCCATTGAATGGTTTTTCAACTTCGTCAACATTGTTTTCTGCAGTGAATGGCGTCGGGTCGGTGGAAAGTGTCGAGAAACTTCACGATAGTACATAACGACGTTACTGTATTTCTGCCGTAGATAAGAGAAACCCACACTACGAAACTGTAATTTTTCATTCGAACATGCCTCGGAAAAAGCCATTCAGCACCAAACAGAAGAAGAAACAGATGCAAGTGAAACGGGAAAGAAAGCGAGGTAACGTTAGCTGCAATGACAAAGTGTGCGTGCCGAAAATGCTAACGTTAGCTAGCGTTACCTTTTACTAACTTGTACGTGGAGAGTTGATTAACTTGGCTATTTAGAAGTCTGCTTTGAGGAACAAGAACACTATGTCATGTTGCCCGATATATCTTTTACAAATGAGCTACAAATAAAGAATATGGACGTCATTATTTTTGCCGTAACATGCATGTCGTGTGTCTTGTATATTTTGGGGCTTTTTCAACGTTAGCTACCTTGCTTGCTAACTAAGCTGACTGACGACGTTACAGAGCTGACTGTGTGACTGTGACCTTATCGCTCAATTGTATGGCTGGCGTCATTCATTGTCATTGATGCCGGGGCTGAAGTGGAAAAGTATTGATGCACAGAAATCAGCATCACTGTACTACACTGGTATTGTTTTCACTATGTGTAAGCTCTACTGCGCAGACTCGGTGTCAAATTATGTAATAGGAAAGCTGGCTATCTCAAGTTGAGGGGATAACAAAAGGTATTGGAGATCACATAGCTACACTCTACAGATGGCAATGAAAATTGATTTATTATGAAAACGTCCACTGTCAAGTGATTTACATAGGGTTAGTATTGAGGCAATTACTAAATGTATAGATAGCTGTGTGTTATGTAATGTATATAGCATATATGTAAATGGATGTACATTAGATTCTAAAGTAGAAAGTTGTGGTCTTTGGTACCAAGTGCTGACATAGAGGTTAGTTTTCATTCTGTCCACTGTATGTTTGTGTCCCAAATTGCACCCTATCCCATATATTCAGTGCACACATTTTGACCTGTGCACTATGAAGTTGTGCACGATATAGGGAAAAGGGTGCCATTTGGGAAGAGTTCAATTTAAGCCTCTGATTATGATGACCTCGCCTCCGCAGGTGAGCCAGGCTCAGGCCCCAGCAGCCGTAATGCCAGTGTGGAGCGAGGGATGGACAGGGAGAGGCTGTCGGACACCTCAGATAGTGAAACCACAGATGTCAGGAGGATAAACCAGCAGCCCGGCATCAGGGAGGGCAGATACGACCCCAATAGGTGAGTTACCAATACATTAGCATAGATAATACTTACCTCTGGTCCAGGGGACTACATGCGGCTTACTGATGCAGACGCTGAGGAAGCCACACATAACACCCTGGATCAGAGCTAAGGTAATACTGTACATCACCTGTAATGAAACCAAACAAAAGCCTGCACTCTGTATGGACCAGGATTGGTGACCACTGATAGCTAGGCTCATAAGGCCCACTGCTGAGTGGGTTTCTGTTTTGTCAGTTATCATCAACGTTACCTTTTGGGAAAACATGTCATGTCTGTATGAACTGATGCCTGGAACAGTGGGAATTCCTTAACAAACCGAAGGGTTAATGGAAAAAATTTTAATTAGAGCAATGTCTGGGTCTGTAGATATTAAAAGTAAGAGGCCAAAATTTTTTTTTTTAAAGGTAGATTACAGAAACTGCTGTCAGAACAAACACCCATGTCACACACACCTGATGTTCATGACTCTGCACACAGATGCTTTTGTGTCCTTCACAGGACTCACCCTGCCCAGTTCCCCCCTCTATTACACACAGCTACACTCATCTCTCTGTCCATTCAGGTTCCGTCTGCACTTTGACAAGGAGAGCAGAGAGGAGGTGGAGAGGAGGAAGAAGCTTGCCAGAGAGAAGGTTCTGGAGCAGATGTTAGACAAAGACCTGGAGGTTGACATCAACCACATCTACCCCACAGAGAAAGGTAGGTCAGAGATCCTGGACACTGAGCCTCACAACAGCCTCTTAATGCTGTTAAATAAAGGTTCAGTCTCAAATGGCATCCTATTCCTTATTTAGTGCACTCATTTTGACCAAAGCTATATGTGCTCTGGTCAAAGTAGTACACTATATGGTGTAACATAATCCGTACCCTGAGCCTCTCAATGCTGTTAAATAAAGACCCACTCTAGTGGGAGTTTTGACATGGTCTTTTCACTTTATGTCACTGCTTGACGTGTCTGTGCTACTGACCTCCAATCTCAGGTCTTGAGTTCCCGCGGCGACCTCCGTGGAACTATGGGATGAATCGTGAGGAGCTGCTGAGGAAAGAAGAGAAGTCATACCGGGAATATCTGAACGACCTGCACTCCAGAAACCCACCTGGATCCCTTAGCCACTTTGAGCACAACCTGGAGGTGAGGAAACTCTATATTCAGAACCCTTTATACACCCTTTCTACATGCTTTTGGGGGCGGTGGTAGCCTTGAGGTTAGTGACAGGCTAGTTGAGGGTGGGGGGGTATTGTCTCAGCAGAAAGGTACATTTTTATGGATAAATGAAGATCTATTAATTAATCTAATATTCTATAATATTCTCACCCCCTCTCTCTTTCTCTACCTCCCTTCTCTATCTCTCCCCCTCTCTTTCTCTCAGACGTGGAGACAGTTGTGGAGAGTGTTGGAGATGTCCGATGTGATCTTGCTCATCGTGGACATCAGGCACCCGGTGGGTAATCTCTTTTAAACTCCTCCTACAGTCATTATCTACTACTATTCATGTATCATAGTATCATTATCAACTTCCTACTGTCACCATGATAATGTAATTAATAGTCACTATGATGGTATCATTATGCGTTGAACCATATGGTGAAATGCATACATAGCATATCCACCAGGTAGAGCCACAGACAGGGTTAAGTAATACATGGTCAGTACCATTCTTCTATGTTCCTATGGGCCCTGCTCAAAAGTAGTGCACTATATAGGGAATAGGTTGCCATTTGGGACGCAGTCTATAAGTCGTTTGCCAGACCGAGCATGCATGTCTTGTGTTCCTTGTGTGTCCGTCCCGTGCAGGTGCTGCAGTTTCCCCCGGCGCTGTACCACTACATCACTGGGGAGCTGCAGAAGCATGTGATAGTGGTGCTGAACAAAGCTGACCTGTGTCCCCCTCCCCTGGTGCTGGCCTGGACACACTACCTCCAGACACAGTTCCCCCACCTCCACTGTGTCTGCTTCACATCACACCCCGGCCAGCCATACAGCACAGGTGGGTGGGTGGGTTTTGGAGGGTGGTTGTGCTGGAGCGAAAGTGACACACAAGGCGAGAGACAATGACGAGAGCTGATTGGTGCTGTTGAACTGCATACTTGATCACCAGAAGAACCTATTGCACTTTCTGTCTCTGTCTCCGTGTCTCTAGTGCTTCAGAAGAAGAGGATGAGAAAAAAGGGTACATGTGGGTGGGGACATGCTGGAGGCCCCACCCACATCCTGAGGGCGTGTCAGGAAATCACAGCAGGAAAAGGTGAGAGGGACACACCCACCTGGGCGGCTTAATAGCTCCTTCCAACATTGTCAAATTACAACTATAGTCACTGGAGGCTTTTGATATTGGTGGGTCCTTATATTTGTCCTATTTCATGCATGTATTGCTAACCGTGCAAGTCTGTAATGACTTGATGCTTTGGCCAGGTACTTTCCATAGCATAGCTAATTACTGTTGAATGAAGCAGTGGTGTCTTCATACAAAGATCTGTGGGTGCAGGGTTGTAAGGTTATATTATAGAAGAACCAACACTGAATGGAAGTAGTCTTAAAATAGGCTAAAGACAAGTAAGGCTGCGTCCCGATTCTCCATTGGCTGTAGGGAGTGTTCACCATTGTTACTCCTCTTGTAGTGGACCTGTCGAGCTGGGAGAAGAAGATCAAGAGAGATGAGGTTGCTATGGGACCAGAGGGGGAGCAGTCAGAAGAGGGGGCAGAGTCTGTGCTAGTGGAGCACCATAGTGACGTCGCCATGGAGATGAGCAGCCCCTCCCAGGAGCTGTATAAAGATGGCGTACTCACGCTGGGCTGTATAGGTGAGCGGCCATGTTGGTAGCTCGCTTTCCTACCTCCCAATCTGTCATCACTGATTAGTAACTTAATTTATAAAGTTACGCTTGTGTACCTCAAGGCTTTGTTCCCCCACCAATCCCCTCTGGCATTCAGAAACTTCTATTAATATATCTGTAATGTCTCTCCTCCCTAGGCTTCCCTAACGTGGGGAAGTCATCAGTACTGAACAGTCTGGTAGGTAGGAAGGTGGTGAGTGTGTCTAGAACCCCCGGCCACACCAAATACTTCCAGACCTATTTCCTTACACCCACTGTCAAACTGTGTGACTGCCCTGGACTGGTCTTCCCGTCACTAGTCAACAAACAACTACAGGTAACTGAGAGGGAGGGTTGGAGGGAGGGAGGGAGGGAGGGAGTGTGTGTGTGGGTAGGGTGGAAGTGTGTATGTATGTGTGCGCACTATGACCTCCGATTCCCATAGAATCCCAGGTCTAATATATTTTTGATGACAGCCTTGGAGGAAATGTCTTGGGGAATAGAAGAATAACTGATATTCCCTCCGGCCATTTGGAGTAGAATCAGAATCCGTACCCCTTTTTAGTCTCAACTACGGGGGAGAGCTTTGTGTATAAAAGCAAATACTTTTTCTTGATTTGTCCTCCCTCTCCTCCCCGTCTTTCTCATCATGCTCTTACCCTACTCTTTATAAACGCTTTTCCTCCATTCTTTTGTATCTACGCCTCTTCCTCCATCTCACCCTCCATCTCTCTCCCTCTTCTCGGGCCCATCTGCCTCTTTCTCCCTAGATCCTAGCTGGTATCTACCCTGTGTCTCAGCTGCAGGAGCCCTACAGCTCTGTGGGTTATCTGTGTGAGCGGACCCCCTTCCTGTCGGTGCTCAAGCTCCGGCACCCCAGCGTGGAGGGCCCACAGCATGCACCCAAGGGAGGGGAGAAGGAGAGGGAGCAGGGACCCGAGCACAGCTGGACAGCCTGGGATGTGTGTGAAGGTAAGGACCACCTCAAGTCTGGCTCTTGAACCTCTGGTCTGGTTCTAAACTGTTGTCAGGGAGACATTTGGACATCAGGAACAGTTAACAGTTTTCTCTTGTTTTCTCTTTCTCCCGGTCTGTCTCACAGCCTGGGCAGAGAGGAGGGGTTATAAGACCGCGAAGGCAGCTCGTAATGACGTGTATCGGGCAGCTAACAGTCTCCTGCGGCTGGCCGTCGACGGCAGGCTGTGTCTGTGCCTCAGACCACCTGCATACAACGATCAGAGAGGTCAGTGCACAGGTCATACAACGATCAGAGAGGTCAGTGCACAGGTCATATAACGATCAGAGAGGTCAGTACACAGGTCATACAATGACCAGAGAAGTCAGTACACAGGTCATACAATGACCAGAGAGGTCAGTACACAGGTCATACAATGACCAGAAAGGTCATAGACAGGTCATACAATGACCAGAGAGGTCAGTACACAGGTCATACAATGACCAGAGAGGTCAGTACACAGGTCATACAATGACCAGAAAGGTCATAGACAGGTCATACAATGACCAGAGAGGTCATAGACAGATCATACAACAATCAGAGAGGTCAGTACACAGGTCATACAACAATCAGAGAGGTCATACACCGGTCATGACAACCAGAGGCATCAGGCATATCACTACTGTGCAGACAACCAGAGACCAGCGGGTGATCTATTGTGCACGGCTGACGTTCATGTTGATCTGGCTTCCGTCCTTTAAACTGATGACTGGGGCTTTGTACAAAAAAAGAAGAAGTGTTTGATTAATTAATCAATCAATGATTTTGTGGTATACAGAGCAGTGGGAGTCCCACCCAGACCTGGCAGAAATTATCGCTCTACAGGGACGGAGGGAAGAGGAGGGGGCAGGAGAGAGGGAGGATGAGGAGGAGGAGGGGGAGTCTAGCTCTGAGCCGGAGGAGGAGAGAGATAGGGACGCTGATGATGATGACGAGGATGGTGATGATGACGATGAAGGGTTTGGACACCCGGCAATGAAGGAGAGAAAGGGGCCAACCAGCCTCACAGTCAACATGTTCGATGTCCTCCGGGAAAACGAGTGTGAGTGAGGGACAAGGGAAGAAAGAATGAATAATAAAAACTAAGTGCTTGATCTCTCCCTCTCCAATCACTGCCCTTTCATTCCATGTTCCTTTCCTTGACTTGCACCCTAACCCACCCACCCCCCACCCCACCCCCCCACCCCCCCCCCGAGGTTAGTAAAAGCACTCTGAAATTGTATAAAACATTTTCATTTCTCCATGCTGTGCCTCTGCTCTGCTTGTATACCCATGCAACTGTACTTGACTAATCACATCCAATCTTTATCACAGCTGATTGATCAAAAAAACAATTAGTGAAGGAAAGATCAGACTTGGGCTGCCTGTCTAAACTATTGTACGATTAAATTTGGTTTGGTTTGTTTTTATCATTTTCCTGCGTGTACGATTTTACTATTATTATTCCCCTTAAAGCTGGTAGGGGCATTGTGGTGTAGTAATCATTGATTGGTTTTCAATCTGTTTATTTATAAGTGGCCTCACAGCTGAGATGCCAAAGGTCAGATAAGGTCATTAGACCCTAGAAATGGAATGGCTTGAACTGACAGAGTTATGGATTCCACCTCATGTTGACAGGCACACACAGTCTAAACGGGGATTAGACAGTGATGATTATGTCATCCACATGGGACTTCCATTTGGCTGCCAGTGCAGAGATATGACATCACTGTCTAATCCTTGTTGATTTCACTGTATACCACAGTATGATAGTACTTCGGTAGGGTCAGGGAATGGGTGGATGTGTGGAATTCAGCATTCCGTGCTGCTTTCAGTGGTAATAATCGTTGTTCAACCCATTTATATGGTTCTACCCAATTCAGTGTTCTATTTTAGGGTCCACTAGGGGCAGTGTTCTTCAATCCTGGTGCATGAGTCTCACAGTATTGGATTGAAACAAAAGCCTGCACACCTTATGGGTCCCCAGGACCAGGCTTGAAATACATGTGATTGGGTTTAAAGACCTGTTGTTGTGGACTATAGATGGCTGGTGTAGTGTTCTAACTACTACAGAAGAAAATGGTCAGAATTTGCTGTTACAGAGAGCCACTCCGTATCATGCAACGCTGACTGACTGATAGACTTGATAAAGAGAGAGAGTTTGGCAACTGCGGTTTCAACCAAAAAGCAATCTGATGTTCTGAGATAGTATCACATGGTTCCATAGCAGCCAATATTGACCAATACAATAACGGTCCTGTTAATGATCCTAAATTATACCAGCTACGCAAAGTAACTGAGTAGCTAGAATTTAGAACGAGAGTCTCAAATACTGGAAGAATGGAACGGCACTAATGTTGGTCAAACTTCTTCCCTCTCTATGGCTCTGTTCTAATGTTACAATCTGTAACGGCTGTATTATAGTGTGCTGTTGCCTACTGTTGTACCTCACTTTTCCTGTTCTACTGTGTTACATGTCTACAGTACAGTGCTGTGTTACCATGTAACAACATGCACTGGTCTGGTCTATTACCAATGGCACACTTCTAAATATACACACTAGGGCCATTAGGTTTTCCTGTCTGTGTGACTGATCAGGAAAAACTCTGGGCCGTAGTGTGTCTAAGCAACAACTAGGGACCCAGCAGAGTTAGTCCTACCCACGTGACCAGGAAATAGTCCTGGCCCTAATACACACTACTCTGGTCTCTGATATGGAGATGGACTTGTACGTGAGTGTTTGGATTGTGTATTTGCTGCATTTTTTTTATTTAATTCCTGGTATGCTCAAATGACAATGAACTGGACCGCTCTCTGCAATAAAGATAATCCATGTAACAAGGTGTCCGTCTTGTCTTTTTATGAGCGTTTCTTTCTTCACACATGATTAACTCTAGCAATCCTATAAATGGCAATCTGGGATTGGTATATCCATTTTTTGATTTTTAGCCATTGAGTCTTGAAAAATATAACGTATAAATGCATAATGAGCTTAGTTTAACTGTTTTACACCATCCCTCAGCTGTTAATCAAAAAAGTGGCGGGATGCTTTGTTGTTTGAATCTCAGATTGCCCATTTAAGATACTGGCACACAAACTAAGTACACTAGGCCTTTCCAAAGCTCGCTGACGTTGGACACTGGAGCAGTCGAAACGTGTTCTCTGGAGTGATGAATCACGCTTCACCATCTGGCAGTTCGATGGAGATATCTGGGTTTGGTCGATGCCAGGAGAATGCTACCTGCCCCAATGCATAATGCCAACTGTAAAGTTTGGTCGAGGAGGAATAATCGTCTGGGGCTGTTTTCATGGGAAATCTTAACTCTACAGTATACAATGACATTCTAGACGATTCTGTCCTTCCAACTTTGTGGCAAAAATTTGAGCATGACAATGCCCCTTGTGCAGAAAGTGAGGTCCATACAGAAATGGTTTGTCGAGATCGGTGTGGAAGAGCTTGAATGGCCTGCACAGAGCCCTGACCTCAACCTCATCAAACACCTTTGGGATTAATTGGAAGCCTGACTGCAAGCCAGGTCTAATCACCCAACATCAGTGCCCAACCTCACTAATGCTCTTGTGGCTGAATGGAAGCAAGTCTCCGTAGCAATGTTCCAACATCTAGTGGAAAGCCTTCCCAGAAGAGGGGAGGCTGTTATAGCAGCGAAGGGGAGACCAATTCCATATTAATGCCCATGATTTTGGAATGTAGTGTATTATTGTACCATGATATTACACCATCGGGATTCGGTATAGAATGTGTGGTAACATCCTGACTCATGAACTCTCTAATTGTCCAAATGCAATGAGCCTTTTGGGTGAGATATATTAAAGTTATGTAGTTAAAAGGCATATGGCTTATATTATCTGCATGTTGCGTCCCAAAGGGGTGGATTGACTTCTGTAGAAATTACCTTGTTTTTTTTACCATGATTTTCAAATAATTATTAGACTGCAAAGTGACCCCAAGAAGCCCAAACAGATATATTTGACTAAAACATAATAATTTCAAACCTTGCTTACATTTGTTGGGGAACACTATTTAGGCTATCATGTTGAAGCAGACCATCATCTTCTGAATCATCATCCACACACTTATTATTGACTCCCATACCATCTATCTTGGCAGTGACTGCATCCCAAATGGCAACCTATTCCCTATATAGTAGTGCACTATGCAGTGTGTGTGTATATCTGATTGCAGTGGTTATCTATTTCATTTTCTTTTTTACCTTTATTTTACTAGGCATGCCAGTTAAGAACTAATTCTTATTTACAATTACAGCCTAGGAACAATGGGTTAACTGCCTTGTTCAGGGGCAGCTCGGGATTCAATCCGGCAACCTTTCAGTTACAGGCCCAACACTCTAACCACTTGGCTACCTGCCGTCATCATGCTGTTCATTTCCAACCATCCAGTGGGTTAATACCACAGATCATCTGGAATGGTTTCTGTCCATCTGATCGACACCCCAAACTATTCACCGCCTGATTTCCCCATATTGGTTTTTAACACGGAACTACAACCTGTATGGTAGCAATTATATCGTCACATAGAAAAGCAGCCTTGAGATTTACTAGTGCATGTCACCATAAATTAAAAAACTGTTAATTAAATTCTGGTGTAATTTACTGCCAGCAGTATGTGTTGGTCGTGCCAGTAATGCCCATGTGGTTTGAGTTAGAGTTCAGCTTTTCAGGGAGGCTCACTGTGGAACTCTTCTCATGATCTAATCAGTGCCTTAATCCCTTCCCCTTCCATACCTGACACACACACACAGACACACACACACACAGACACACACACACACACACACACAGAATTACAACATAGACACACACATGCACACTTCCTTACCTGGCACAAACTCCCTCTCCAAGTGCCCCCTCAACTAGCCTAATGCCTAATGTGTGTGTGAGTGGACATATACACACACACGTGTGAAGCTGAGAGTAAATGTTATAATGGGCCCTTATTATGGCTACTTACGGGTAAAACAGAATAGGGAGGATGCCATAAAGCCCAAACCCAACACCTAAAGTTAACCTCATTACTACAGCACTAACTTGTTCCCCAGGCTAACATTGGGAGGAAGTATTTTGTGAACAAGATTTCCACAACACCAACTGTGGGACCAAAATACCCAGCTGGCATGTGCACCTGTATGGTCACTAGAGGGCTTTCAAGCCTTGCAGCACCATTGATGTCTGGAGTTGTTAATGGTCAGGTTCTGCTAGCCTATTGTGCGCTGGGTTCTCATTGGTGGTGTTAATAGTGTGTATGTGCAGTGTGTGTTACATGATATCATACACATGACTGGTTTTATCACCCTTACATAGGTGTGGTCATGGACTATTATGAGTATCAAGCTCTCTCTCATACACATACAATTGTACACACACACAGGCATACACACTCACCCACTCACTGTCTACTTACTCACAGACACACACATACTGTATTTTCTCACAGACTGTAATGCTGTACTTACTCATAGATACACACACACACAACTATGTCTTACTATACTTGTGAGGACTTTTTGGGGACCAACAATTGATTCCCATTCAAAATCCAATTTTTCCAAAACCTTACCCTAACCCCAACTCCTAACCCTAACCCAACCCCTAAGCATCACTTCTCTGAATTTTCCTTGGTTTACTTTTGGTACTCACAAGCATAGTAAGACATGCACACGCACGCACACACACAGACAGACATGATTTACTACCAGGCAGTTGTCTCCAGCCTGCTTCCGAGTGGTGCGTCACTGTGGAGGTCAGGGCAGCCTCAGCCGGCAGATTGGGTGTCCTGGTCTCCCTGTTTATTTTTTTATTTTATTTAACTTAGCAAGTCAGAAAACTTAAATTGGTGATGAATTTTCAAATAATGTTTTGTAATATTATAAAACATGGTTTTATTTAGTTCTTCACACTAAAAGGTTGAATGTGAACATTTGATTGTAAGACTGATTGTAAGAAAAATATGCTAATATATTCAATAGCCGTTATGAATTTTCATAATATGTTATCATTGAAATGTGTATCAAACTGTTGAAGAGCTACTAAAAACATTTCAAACAATAAAATGATTGAAAGGTCCAAATCATCACTCAAAATAATTATGTTCATTAAAATGGATAATATTTTAGACCCATTTAAATAAAAACACAGATATTACATTATCGGGTCATTTTGACCCAGCATATGCATTCTAGCGTTAAGAACAAATTCTTATTTACAATGACAGCCTAGGAAAAGTGGGTTAACTGCCTTGTTCAGGGGCAGAATGACAGATTTTTACCTTGTCAGCTCAGGGATTCGATCCAGCAACCTTTTGGTTACCGGCCCAATGCTCTAACCACTCGGCTACCTGCTGCCCCAAGCTTGTCTCAGGCTTGTTTTCACTAGGGCAACACACTAGGCCCAAACAGAGCACCCGGGGAGATGAGAGAAGACTAGGAAGCCAGCTTACCACTGGGTTGGGCCCATCGTCACTGCTGTTCTGGTGCTCAGGTAGGTCTCTCGCTGTGCATCATATTATTTATCTTCATCTAAATGTTACTCCTGTCTTGTTTGTTTTTCCCCTGAAACATTCAGCAAAAGCTTGACCTACAATAGATCATACCCATGGTGCAAAACATCTCTTACAGTCTCTGGATATGGTGTGTTTGCTTGGGGACAGAGCACTACTAGAAAATAACTAAGAGAGGACTTGAGATGAAGGGGAGGAGACGAGGAAAGGAAGCCACTTTAGACTGGACTGCTATAATGAAATGCTGAATCTCGATATATGAACGTCCTCTACTCATCTTCTCTCCTTCACTTTTACTGATCTGAAAACACAAAGTGGAAGCAATATGGTGGAGGTCTACTGGGAGCATGTCCAGTTCTTTCATGAAGGCCATGGCAATGAAGCCTGTTACTACACGTTTGACATACAGCCACTTTGAGAAAGCATATCGTGTCAAACTCGTCTGCTCAGTAACAGTTAGTCTCTATTGTCCTGGAGGGACTCATAACTAGGTAAACACACCCCGTCCCAGTTCCTCTGTGAGGAACAAAAGTCATACTGAAGTAGCAACTATTTACTAGACTGCAGGGACTACTTTACTGTATATCAGACTATATCAACAGTTGGTGGACTGATCTAGTATCATGACAACATTAGGTAAACTAGTCCATACATGTCCTAACTCTTGTTTTATGAAGTTACACTGAAATAGCACTTTCCCATTGAGTTGTTTGCCTTAAGGACTTGTGCGTGAAAACTGTTAGCACTGTTGGACAGAGGGCTTTTAGCTTGGGTGAGTGGCATCATTGTCATTAAAGGGGCTGAGATGTAGATGCTGAACTAATCATACATACTCATGTCTGTCTGGCAGCATGAAGCCTACTGTTGTGTGTAATTCCTCTTATTTTGAGTGATGTATAAGTGTGTGTCCATGCTTGAATGGGTCCCCTTCAGTCATCGACCGCAGGCGGCGTGTGTGTCTGTGATCCTGTTTGAGTTGGAGCCCATGGTGTCAATAGGTATTTTAGGTGCCACCTCTCACTGCATTGGCACTCATTTTCACCCCTTTGGACCTCCCCTACCATAACATTCATTCTCACTGGGGAGAGACTAGATAGCTAGCCAGTTAACTTTACAAAGGCAATTGAGAGTTCAGAAACATGGGCAGAGAGACAGCCAATAGGAGAATGGAGGACTACAGTAACCATGGTGATAGTAGAAGCCACAGTTCTCAAACTGTTGCCCACCCCCCGCACATGTTTTTGCCCTAGCACTACACAGCATATTCAAATAAAAGCTTGATGAGAAACCCTGCCATAATAAATTACATGTAAAGGATTACAAAAAAACAGTAACACGTTATCACCTAAAATATTGTAATCAGATACTTTTGAAATTAAATTCAGAAAGGATGTTTGCAAAAGAGAAAAAATTGACCTGTTCAATGACATTCAAATCAGCATTGAAAAAAACAACAAATTTAAGTTTGTGCCCCCTGAGCGAGTGACCACAAGTCAGACCACTATGACGACAACAAATGTGTTTGATAGATCACAGGAAAAGAGCAGGATACAGCTTTTGTAGGCCACAGTCCAAGCTGGATTCCAATGGTGCGACTGCTGTCGGCATCCAAAGATGATCCAACTTGAATAAACGCGTCAAGGTAAGGATGACGGCGATACGGATATCACTTATTATACATAGTGCATTGATGTGAATCACACTGCTGCCCTCTCATTTAGCTATTTGCACCTTACGAATTGTAGATGGCTGTTCAAACCTAAATGTGTATTTGAACCCAATAACGCAAGACGTTTAAGCTGCCTATCAATCATTGTTTTTGAAACCAGTGGACTATCACATTCGAAGGTAAGACCCAGGCACAGACAGTCGAAATTACAAATGTTTATTATCACAACAGGGGCAGGCAAAAGACAGGTCAGGGGCAAGCAGAGTTTGGTAATCCAGAGTAGTGGGGCAAAGGTACAAGACGGCAGGCAGGCTCAGGGCAAGCAGGGTCAAAACTAGGAAAATCTAGGAGATAGTAACAATAGCAAGGCAGGAGCAAAGGGGAAAACACTAGTAGGCTTGAACAAGCAAAATAAACTGGCACCAGCCAAACAAAGAACACAAGTTGTTATACCAGGATGCATACCTGGCTGACCAGGGTTCCGGCGTTGGAACGCCGATGAGGTCTGGGTCCAGGATGTCCCTAGCCGGGACCAGCACCTCTACTCCAGGCCATACCCTTCCCAGTCAACCAGGTACTGAAATCCCCTGCCCCGAGGTCCAACCTCCAGGAGACGCCTCACCGTGTACACTCGCTGGCAGTCGATGAGCCGGGGCAGAGGGGTAGGCCTGGAAACAGGAGACAAAGGGCTGTGAGACATGGGTTTAACTCTGGACACATGAAAGGTGGGATGAATACAGTACGATGGGTGCGGGGCAACAGAAGGCATACAGCAGAGGGGCTAATAATACTAGAAATGGGGAAAGGGCCAATAAAAATCAGGGAGATAACTTGCGAGATCCCTCCCGGAGAGGCAGATCCCTGGCGGACAGCGAAACATTCTGCCCTACCCAATACCTGGGAACCAGGGTCCGGTGGCAGTCCGCCTGTCATCGATACCTGGAGGTGGTCTTGAAAATCTAGGAGATGGTAACAATAGCACGGCATGAGCAAAGTGTAAACCCGCTGATAGGCTTCAACAAGCAAAGCAAACTGGCAACAGCCAAACAAAGAACACAGGTTAAAGTACCCAGGGGATATTGAGGAAGATGGGCGACACCTGGAGGGGGGTGGAGACAAGCACACAGACAGGTGAAACAGATCAGGGTGTGACATGGACAGCCAGTGAAAAATGCGCTCTTGCAACAGCTGCATAGTGCAGATCCAAACCTATGTGGGGCTTCCATTTTACATCCATTTTTGGACTTATAAATGATATATACAGTACCTGTCAAAAGTTTGGACACACCTAATCATTCAAGGGTTTTTCTTTATTTTTACTCTTGTAGAATAATAGTGAAGACATCAAAACTTTTAAATAACACATAAGGAATCGTGTAGTAAGCAAAAAAGTGTTAAACAAATCAAAATATATTTAATATTTTAGATTATTCAGTAGTAGCCAGTCTTTGCCTTGATGACAGCTTTGCACACACTTGGCAAAGCATGCCATTCCATGAGCGCAGCATTTATTTTTCAACTCGAATCAATGAGCCCAATCAGTCCTCCATGACAACAAATACATAAACAACAGAGTAGGCCTGGCTAATAAGTCTTTAGTTTTGGGGTCATGCGCAGGTTAAACAATTTGGCTAATCTATATATTTCCAAGTCCAATTCTTGAAGATCAAGGGGTATAATATTTATTGGAATGACTGGAATTCTAATAGACTTTGGTTTTTTATATAAAGATATAATTTAATCATATTATTATATGCTTTAGAAAGCGATGAATTAGAAGAAGCCTACATAACCAACCCATAAAGTTAAATTGAACATCCATATATGGCCAGCTATGTAAACTTGAACATTGATTTATCCTGCAATAGATGTCGTTCAATTGGTAACATACATTTTGTCTTCTTCTAATGCCTCTTAAGCGGAAAGTAATCTAAAAGTAACGGAATGTAATCAGATTATGTTACTGAGTTTGGGTAATCCAAAAGTTTCGTTACTGATTACAATTTTGGACAAGTAACGGATTACATTTAGAAAGTAACCTGCCCAACCCTGGCCGTAGGCGACCGTGAAATAGGTTGAAAATCGCTTAAATTACAAATGTTCTCTTTGGAATTGGAACAATTCATTAATAAATATGTGCTTCTAGATTGTTGAGTCTAACCGTTGTTTCGCACACAGACCTCTTCCACACAGACAGACAAGACTGTAGGCGTCTGTGTTTGAGATGGACTGCGTGGTTGAGAAATTTCACTCGGCTACTGTTAGTGTTGGAGAGAGGAGTAGTAATAGGATGGTAAGGCCTCAACTGGCTGTGTGGATGAAAGGAGGTGTAATTGGACAAGACAATGGTTCCATGACTAGACAAAGTGAACTAGAGCACATCCAATGGGGGCTATGACAGGAAGTCCCTAAGCACTATTGTTAACAACTTTAGAGAGAAGAGAAGAAAGGGGGAACATTTTAATTCACAGGCTGAGTAGGACAAGAGGAGGGAGGGAGGGAGGGAGAGAGAGAGAGAGATTAGGGGGAAGAAAAAACTAAACGTAACCCTAGAGGGGTCGGAGTGACAGTTTGAACAGGGGGCGACAGTTGTGGGAGAGCCGCCCAAATGCCATAGCGACTGCAGCAGTGTGTGAGTACTACTAGTCGGTGTGTGTGTGTGTGAGTGTATGTCTCGTGTTTGTGTGTGTGTGTGTGTGTGTGAGTGAGTGCTACTAGTCGGTGTGTGTGTGTGTGTATGTCTCGTGTGTGTGTGTGTGTGTGTGTGTGTGTGTGTGTGTGTGTGTGTGTGTGTGTGTGTGTGTGTGTGTATGTCTCGTGTATGTGTGTGTGTGTGTGTGTGTGTGTGTGTGTGAGTGAGTGCTACTAGACGGTGTGTGTGTATATATATATGTCTCGTGTCTGTGTGTATATATATATATATATATATATATATATGTCTCGTGTGTGTGTGTGTGTGTGTGTGTGTGTGTGTGTGTGTGTGTGTGTGTGTGTGTGCTACTAGTCGGTGTGTGTGTGTGTGTGAGGGTGTATATATATATGTATCGTGTGTGTGTGTATGTCTCGTGTCTGTGTGTGTGAGTGAGTGCTACTAGTCAGTGTGTAAGAGGTTTATGAAGGAGAGCGGGGGATTTCTGAGAGGAGTAAAGGAACCTGACACTCAAAAGAAGTCCACCACCCCACCCAGCCCTCCAGGAGGAAGAGGAGACAAGAGCAGGCCATGGCAGGGTACAGCTGAGAGGGTCCCCAGAGACCTCCTGACTGTGTGAGGGGTCATCTGGAACACATGCCACAAAGCCTACCCTTCCCCCCTCCCCAACCCCTCTCACCCCACCACCCCCACCCCGTATCCTCTCAAACCCACCACCCCCACCCCGTCTCCTCTCACCCCACCACCCCCCCCCCCCATATCCTCTCACCCCACCACAACCCACCACGTCTCCTCTCACCCCACCACCCCAGCCCCCTCTCACCCCACCACCCCCACCCCCTCTCACCCCACCACCACCCGCACACAACAGTGTAGCAACCCGCCACACAACCCTTCACACTGAACATCCAGAGGAGAGCTCCTCAGGGGCTATGCTGCACACCCTGACCCCCACCCAAGAACCTTCCCTTGGGGCAGATATTGACCCAATGACCCCTGACACCTCCACGCCTTCCACAGCCTCTCCAGGGACCAATCATATACAACCCACCCCGAGTTCTAGGATATTGACAAACACAGACAACTCACACTAAACAGACATACATATGCATGCATGCATAATGCATACCCACACACACATATATGCACACACACACTCACACATACACAGTCAGTAAACATGCTGCATATTGAAATAAGAGCTAAGTGCTTTCCATCCATTTCAGAGGTGACATTGAAGAACTGAGAGTGGAAAGCCCATGAAAGGAGAAAGAGAGGGAGAGAGTTTGAGAAATTGTAGGTATTCTGAGAGACATTGAGAAACAGAGACACATAGATTAGAATGTTTTAGAGGGTAGAATGCTTGGCATTCTGGAACTGATCTGCGTTGTCAGAATCCTGCACCCCGCCACAGCTGTCATATCATCACAGGGGCTGGGTCGGGGGATGTGTGTGTGTGTGTGTGTCTTGCTTCTTGAATTCCTTTGAGAGAGCCACTTTCATTTTTAATTCAACATTTCCGGCTGAAGTCAGAGGCGATAAATTGATATAAATTTGGAATGAGTCGAATGACAGGCGATGCTTCACTGTCAACACAGAAGAACTAGACTGAATACTTAAAGAGACTTGGGATGAAAGGTTAAATTACAGAGACATTGACACATACATTTTTCATAATCAACTTCTTCTCTAAAATCTCAAGGCTATCTTTCAACTTTCAAAGAGTAGAGAAAACCCCCCCTTTAAACCCCTTTTCTATGCTCTCTCTTGATAATGAGTCTGTCTTGATGTTTAAAACCCTTTTCTATGCTCTCTCTTGATAATGAGTCTGTCTTGATGTTTAACACCCTTTTCTATGCTCTCTCTTGATAATGAGTCTGTCTTGATGTTTAATACCCTTTTCTATATTCTCTCTTGATAATGAGTCTGTCTTGATGTTTAAAACCTTGATGTTTTCTGGGCATCCTTCTCTCTCTCTCTCTCTTTCTCTGTCTCTCTCTTTCTCTCTCTCTCTCTCTCTCTCTCTCTTTCGCTCTCTCTCTCTCTCTTTTTCTCTCTATCTCTCTCTTTCTCTCTTTCTCTCTCTCTGCTCAACCTTCTTACCTTTTTTCCTCTGCTTCTACCTGACTCCTCATCCTTCTACAATTTGAACTTTTCTTCTTTCTTTCTTTCTTTCTTTCTCTCTCTCTCTCTGCGCATGCGTGGGCGTTTGTGGAGCGTGTGTGAGAGCTCGAGCTTTGAGCGCGTGTATTTGGGTCTTTTCCTTATATATTTCTATTCTATTTGTATTTATTTTTTACTTCTAAGTTTGTTTATTTGATTTAGTATTTATCTTGTGGGTTGTTTGTGCTGCCTGCTTTCTTAGGAAGCATGGCAGCTCAGGCTGGGAGTGGGCTTGATGTCCTCACACGCCGTCACGGAGTCAAAATAGTAACCGTGGCGAGTGTAGAGGCTTGTTGTCTGGGTGTAGGAGAGATTGTTGGCCATCTAAACATTGTCTCCGCATCCAGAATGAATGGCGCGACCGTGATTTTTTTGAACTCGGTGGAAAAAGCAAACGAGGTGGTTGCGCGAGGTATAATCATTGACGAAATACTTACACCTGTTTTACCGCTGTTGTTACCGTCTAAAAAAGTCACAATATCGAATATCCCTCCGTTTCTCAGTGATGATATTTTGAAACAAGCGCTGTCACGGTATGGAAAGTTGGTTTCGCCAATCAAGAAGATTATGATCAGGTGTGAATCTCCTTTATTGAAACATATCGTTTCATTTAGGAGATTTGCTTTCATGATTATTAAAGATGACGCAGAATTGGACTTGGCGCTAAATTTCCGTGTGGACGATTTTGAATATGTAGTGTTTGTTACTACTGACAAAATGAAGTGCTTTGGATGTGGTAAATCGGGCCATTTAATCCGTTCATGTCCTGACAAGAATGCAGCGGGAGGTAGTAAGGATAGTGGTTCGACTGAAGAAACTACTGTTAAACCGTCTGGGGTCGGTCTGGCTGAAGCAGTGCCGACCGTGGATACACCTGCTGGGGAAGGAACATCTGTTGAGGGGCCTGTGGAAGCTGGATCGACCTCGACGGAATCGGTGAATGAAGGTAGGGATACTTCTGTAGCTGCAGAAACTGGGCTGTTGAACAGTGATGTAGAACACATGGGGGAAGATGACGTGTCTGACACAGAAGCGGAAAATAGGATGTTTAAAATACCAAAAAAACGAAAAAATGTCGCAAAGATCAGTAAGGCAAAGTGTTTTAAAAAAGAAGTGTTTGACGATCAGAAAGAGTCAGAAAGTGGAAGTGAAATGTCTGACTCAAGTACAGTGTTGTCACAGATCGAAGGTATTAGCAGAAGCTATGATGTTGATGACATAAAACATTTCCTTAATACCACTAAAAACAAAAGAGGTGTTATTGTAAAAGAATATTTCCATGACTTAACGCAGTTTCATGACAAAGCCAAAAGCCTAATAACAGCTGGGTGCCTTTCAGACAGGGAGGTTTATCGGTTGAAAAAGATTGTGAGCAAAGTTGGCACGGAATTAAATGAAAATGAGGACTAAGAATAATCTGGTTTTGCTTGGTTTTTTTTGTTTGTTTATTTATTTCAGTATGGCTGAAGTGCGGATTGCCTCCTTGAATGTTAATGGTGCTAGAAATTATAGAAAAAGAGCTGAGCTGTATGAAATTATCAAGCAGAAAAAAATAGATGTCACTTTGATTCAGGAAACGCATAGTGACGTGAACAACGTTAATGATTGGATGAAGGAATGGGAAGGTTTATCTTTTTTCAGCCACAACACCACGTTAAGTGGAGGAATAGCAATATTATTTGCAAAAACCTTTAATCCATGTTCATATCAAGTTAAAGAGTTTTTGAAGGGTAGACTTTTAAAAGTGACAGCACAAATGGAGAATTATAATTTTGTTTTTATTTGTGTGTATGTCCCCAACTCAACAATTGATAGGATGTTGTTTTTAGACACATTATGTTCTGTTTTACAAGATGTTTCTAATGATGATTATTTATTTTTAGGAGGAGATTTTAATTGTACAGTGAGTAATTGTGACAGAAATCATATTGAACCCCATATGCCTTCAAGAAAACGTCTCATTCAAATAATAAATAGGCATGAGTTAAGTGACGTATGGAAGTTTTATCATGAGGATAAAAGACAATATACTTGGGCACATGCACGTGATAATGTTTTATCTCTGGCAAGACTGGATAGATTTTATGTGTTTAAGCATCATGTTGGTATTTTTAAAAATTGTTGTATTTTTCCTGTTGGTTTTTCAGATCATTGCATGGTGCAATGTTCTTTTATTTTGAATTCTGTCAAGCCTAAAAGTGCTTACTGGCATTTTAATTTAACTTTGTTAGATAATAAGGATTTTATACACACTTTTAAATTGTTTTGGGCTGATTACAGAACAAAAAAAGAATCTTTTCGATCAGTACAAAAATGGTGGGATTTTGGAAAAGTACAAATTAAACAGTATTGTCAGCAGTATGCTCACAACAGCACCAAAGTTTTAAATCAGTCAATGAAAGACTTAGAGAATGACATAATTAAGATACAGGAATTGGCAGAATCAACAAAACAACAAAGCTATTTGAAAATTCTTTCTAAGAAAAAGAATCAATTGGCAGAATTATTAGGGGTTAAAACACAAGGGGCTTTGGTCCGGTCAAGATTTATAAGTCTTGATCAAATGGATGCACCTTCAAAGTATTTTTTTAACCTTGAAAGGAAAAATGGGCAAAAAAGAATCATTCATGCTTTGCGATCTGAGGAAGGAATTCTATTGTCCAATCCTGTAGTGATTAGAAGGAGGGCAATTGGTTTTTATGAGAAACTGTACAGAAGTGAACTAGGATCAGACAATATCAATGAGAGTGTCTTCTTTGAGGATTTACCAAAGGTGTCTGATGAAGCTAATGCAGAGATTTCAGGTGTGCTTAGCCTGGGAGAACTGCATCAGGCCGTTCAGAGCATGGAATCCGGAAGGGTGCCTGGAATTGATGGCATACCAATAGACTTCTATAAATGTTTTTGGGAAGTTTTAGGAGAGGATCTCTTAGAAGTACTCAATGGTAGTTTGGACGAAGGTCTTCTACCTTTGAGTTGCCGGAGAGCAGTCCTGACCCTCCTTCCCAAAAAAGGAGATCTCACAGAGATCAAAAACTGGAGACCTGTTTCACTTCTGTGTAGTGACTATAAACTTCTTTCAAAGATTTTAGCAAACAGATTATCAATAATTATGAATGAGTTGATTCATCCA
The DNA here is from genome assembly GCA_023634145.1 of Thymallus thymallus. Taxonomy (NCBI): domain Eukaryota; kingdom Metazoa; phylum Chordata; class Actinopteri; order Salmoniformes; family Salmonidae; genus Thymallus; species Thymallus thymallus. The sequence goes on along the minus strand of CM042415.1, from coordinate 18,210,413 downwards.
GACCAAACCTACTGTGTCCCCAAAAGGTCAATTTTTGATAATATTTCCCTTATTAGGGATATTTTTGATGTCTCTAAGTTATCAAATAGTGACATTGGACTGATTTCACTCGACCAAGAGAAAGCTTTCGACAGAGTTGAACACACATACTTATGGGAAACGTTAAAAGCTTTTGGTTTTAGTAAAAGTTTTATAGATAAAATTAAAGTTTTGTACAGTGATGTTGAGAGCATACTCAAAATGAACGGTGGCTTATGCACTCCTTTTAAAGTGTTTAGGGGAGTGAGGCAGGGATGCCCGCTATCTGGAATGCTATATTCGCTAGCAATAGAACCTCTGTTACAACAATTGAGAAAAAATGTACAAGGTTTTAAGTTGCCTAATTTTGTAAAAAGTATAAGAGTCTCTGCATATGCTGATGATGTTTTAGTATTTGTTAGTCAACAGAGGGATGTACAGGTTTTAATGAGTGTACTTGATGATTTTAAAAAACTGTCCTCTGCTAAAACTAATTGGGAGAAAAGTGAAGCAATACTAATAGGGGATTGGAAAAATGGTTCTTTTTCCCTTCCTCCTGGTTTAGTATGGAAGAGAGGAGGCTTTAAATATTTGGGGGTTTTTTTAGGAGATGAAGCAACTGTGCAAAAAAATTGGGAAGGAACTCTTGAAAAAGTTAAAGGTCGACTTGAAAAATGGAAGTGGTTAATCCCAAATATGTCATATAGAGGTCGAACTTTAGTTATAAATAATTTAGTAGCTTCCTCTTTATGGCATAAATTAACCTGCATTGATCCTCCTTTGCGTCTCTTAGCAGAGACTCAAGCGATTTTAGTAGATTTTTTCTGGGACAAGTTACATTGGGTTCCTCAGAGTGTATTGTTTTTACCTAAAGAAGAAGGAGGACAAGGATTGGTACACCTTCAAAGTAGAGCAGCAGCTTTTCGTTTACAGTTTTTGCAAAGACTTCTTGATGGTTCAATAATTTCAAGCTGGAAAGTAGTTGCGTGTAAAATACTACAAAATCTTGGAAATTTGAAAATGGACAGAAATCTTTTCTTTATGGACTTGTCAAAACTGAACCTCAATGGAATGCCTATTTTTTATCGGAATGTTTTTAAAGTGTGGAACATGTTCAAAGTGCAAAGAGAAAGACATTTTGAATCTCTTCACTGGATCCTTGAAGAACCGTTAATATATGGAGCACGCTTTGATTTAACACACAATGACTGTACATTTCCTGGACTCACGGAAACACTTGTGGCTTCCAAAATATGTACAATGGGGAGTCTCGTTAACTTGACAGGACCAGACTTTGGGAACATGGAAGAAGTTGCTTTGAGTCTAAAAATTAAGTCTAGACGATTTGTTTTTCATTTATTAGAAAAATGGAAACAAAGACTCACTTCTGATGAACTGAAACTTTTATCAGACTATAGTGAAAAAAAAAATGTTCCTAATGATAAAGATGTATTATCTGAGTTTTTAATTTTTCCTGTGTTAGATGATGTTTCAGGAATGTTTTTAAGCTCTGGTAAATCCCTAGTTTTAAACTTTTTTTCAAGTACTGGTAAATCTTTTTATAAAGCTTGTGTTCTTGTTTTTAATAAAAAAGTGCTTGATAAGAGGGTTGATACACCATGGCGTAATGTTTTAAAACTACGTGTTGATGATAAGCCAGAATGGAGATCATTGTATAAGCCACCTTTAAGTAAAAGAGTTGGGGACATACAATGGAGACTTTTACATGGTGCAATAGCAGTTAATGCTTTTATTTCAGTTTTAAATCCTGATGTCACTACAGAATGCCCTTTTTGCTTAAAAAGAGAAACTGTTTTTCATGCCTATATGGATTGTTTTAGACTGAAAAGGTTGTTTAGTTTATTATATGATTTATTTTATAGTTTCAATGAATCTTTTTCTATAGACGTATTTATTGTTGGTTTTAAATATGTTAGAAGAAATAGGTTTATTTGTCAGTGTTTAAATTTTCTTATAGGTCAAGCAAAGTTGGCAATCTATATGAGTAGAAAAAACAAGATAGAAATGGGTGCAGATCAAGATATTAATATTCTGTTTTTAGCCACGGTTAAATCCAGAATACTCATTGATTTTCGTTTTTATAGTTCCATGGATGATGTTATTACATTTTAAATGAAATGGTGTAAGAATGAAGCTCTGTGCTCTGTTATTGATGGAAAAATATTTTTTTCTCTTCTACTAATGTAGAAAAAGATTGGTAAATGTTGATTGTTTGAAAACTTGTAATAAAGTCGTCTCTCTCTCTCTCTCTCTCTCTCTCTCTCTCTCTCTCTCTCTCTCTCTCTCTCTCTCTCCAGTGAATTTATCACAGGATCAGACCTGTTTTTTATGCTTCACTAGGTTTCACTCAAAGTAGCGAGAGAGGAGGGAGAAAGTGAGGAGAGAGAGGAAGAGGGGTGGAGAGTGACACCACACCAACATGTCTGGTTAAGGGGCAGCATGGGTAGGTTTTAAACAACATAGTAAATGGACAAAAAATGAATTTTGTAAAATGGAGAGAAATAATGTCAGAAAGGAGGGAGGAAGTAAAGTGGGAGAGAAGGCCAGAAGAATAATGGTAATAAAGGTCATAACATTTGGAGGGGTATTTGCGGTTGCTCAGGCAACCAACAAAGCCTTGCCAGTCAGGGGAAGAGCCCAGAAAAGAGAGTGAAAGCGAGAGGGAGAGGCAATGTCCTACACAAAGGAAAGAAGCTGAAGTATTTCTCAGTAAGAATGAAAAATAGCTTCTGATAGAAATGGGAGAATATACTGTATATATATATATATATCTTTTTACTTTATTATCCCCATGGTAAACTTTTTGTATGAATATGCTTGAGGAACGGACAGTACTTAATATCTGATGACTGTCAAACATTCATTTGTTTTCGCCACCTTCATACATTTGGAAAATATCAGCTAAACATTGCCTCACAGTTTACTATATTTTAACTGTTACATTGACCTACTCATTCGCCATTCCTCTTGGGAGGAAATAGAACATAAAAAACATGTTTGTGGCCACAGACAGTTGCAGTAAAAGCTGCAAGTATGTCTATGAAACAACCCCAGCAACCAGACAACATGTATAAGTCAAGTTAGTGAAGTAACGAAAGAGATTCAAAGAAAATGGTGGAAACCCTGTTCATAAATTCAGCAGAACAAAGTGGTTTATATGAAACACTTGGGCGTTGAGGAGGAGAAGCTTAAAATATAACCATTAAGAGGTTTAAAGAGAGAATCGGATTTGGGTCCAGGGTTTACAGTCAAACAAAAGAGTAGGTTTTGGACTCAGGCTTGGGTTTAGCAAGAATTGGAAGCTGGTGATAGAATGTTAATGATATGCAGGGCAAGGCAAGCAGGCCAAAGGAAACTGCAGCTCTCCTATTCAAATGGACAAAGAGAGAGAAAGGAGAGAGAAAAGGGGGAGAGTGAATGAGAGCCAGTGAGAGAGAGGGAAATTAAAGGAAATGTGGTATACATGTAAAACTATTTGTGTCTGTGCATTATGTGGGTTTATGGGTGTTTGAAATATATGGTTTATGGCTCTGTGTCTTCCGACATCAAGCACACCATGTCTTCATCTTGACCTACTGTACACACACACACACACACACACACACACACACACACACACACACACACACACACACACAACAGTCTATTGGTGGTTTAGTGCCCCTGTTTATCCAAGGTGGGGTTAGATCACCGTTGTCCTGGTTCGGCCAGGGTAGGCCGTCATTGTAAATAAGAATTTGTTCTTAACTGACTTGCCTAGTTAAATAAAGGTAAAAAAAAAAACAATTCAGGCAGTGTTTGCTAAGGACCTTTATTGTCCCGTGCTGCTAAAGGAGCCTTTTCTCCTCGCGGCACAACCCCGCGAGAGACGGGCAAGTACTGACACATAGCTGCCGAATACTCTTCCTCTCTGTCTCGCTCTTTGTGTCTTCTACTCATTTTCCTTCTATTCATTTTCCTTCAGTATACCCAACACCTAGGCTACTACACTGTCTGACTCTCATTGGCTTGATTTAAAAAATAACCAATCGTTTTCATGAGGGTTTGTGTAGTGCGTCACTGTTTGTGTTTGCTTGTTTCATTCACCTTTCAAACTCTACTCTTTGATGCTTATACTGAACAACACTTTTATCTCACTTCTTAGGTTGAGTATTTTCTGTGTGCACTTCAGTCTCCTCTCCAAGCCCCATTTTCACAACTTTTACGATCCAAAGTACTGTGCTTTAGTGTAAACCCTTCAATCACACTCATTATAGCCCAGGGGTGTAATAGTATACAGTTAAAGTGGCAAACTCTGTAATAATGTTTACTTTTGAGGTAAATCCAAAGAGAGGATCCTATATAGATGGTAGGCTACTGGCAACAGCTATGATGACTGGATGAAATAAGTGATAACAGATGAAGTTATACATCCCAAATGGAACCCTATTCCCTATATAGTGCACTATTTTTGACCAGGGCGTATAGTTCAAAGTAGTGCACTGTATAGGGAATTCGGTGTCATTTGGGACAAAATGTAATGACTTTGATGCTGAAAACCAGGATACAGTTACACCTATTTTGTTAGGCGTACAAGCAAGGAGTTAACAAGGTAAAATACCTCTGTTTCCTTCCTCTGTATTATATTTCATATTCCCCAAATCTCTCAGTTCCTGTAACAAATAAAAAATATATTTATACTCAGGGGCTTACTCACATTTACAGTGCTGTTGTCATGAGTCCCACCCAGGGCGACTCCTGATTGGCTGTTTGCTGGTAGAATACTTATCAAGCACCTGGCTAGCTGCTGTGATTGGACACAGCCTGTGCAGTTATGTAAATGAGCACCTGGTGGCGTTTGCTGGCCTCGCGGTGTGTTGAGGTTTGAGCAGGGTTCTCGTGTGCGCAGCTGAAGCCAGGCTTCCGCGGTGATATAGACGAATAGAGAGCAACGAATAAACGGAACCGAGACTTTAATCTTTACATGTGAGCTAGACAACTACACATTTAGACGTAACGTGTTGCCTATTTTGGAGTTCTTGGTTGTTTTCAGAGTTTAAGAAAGGTCGAACGCGCCGCTCAACAACTGCAGGCAGTGTTGGAATATACCCGTGGACGAATATTTTGGAGGACAGTCACCGACACATTGCGCACGAGATATTCAAAACACTTAGAAGTTGCGATTGGTGTCACAGTTCTCCGTGACTTTTAGGTAAGTGGTAAAAACGACATCACGTTTCTGCATCGAGAAAGAGGTTGCATATCAGTACGCACTGTCAATAAGCGCAAAATGTGAAATCGCTTCACTCATGCCAGTTTGTGGGCTGCTGTGGATAGGCTATTTTCGACGGTTACTTGAGGTATTTATGTCCGTTTGTCTGTGAATGGGTGTTTGGTGTTTGTGGGCTTATGTCAGTCTGTCTGCCCCTCACTGTGTCTATTGGCGTCAAACAGTCTCGGTGTCAGGCGGGGAAGGCTGGTTTGGACTCCGGCCACGGCACTCGGGAAGTGCATAGTGAGGTGTAACGTTGCATCCACATTGCTTGTTTGTCTGGCCTGGTGATTAGATACATTGCATCTTCCACTAACTACTTAGTTATTCCATTGCATCATTCACTTCTTCATTTGTGATATACATAATTACAAACTATTGTAATTAGGCTACATTGTATCCCAGCAGTATAAAAACGTATCCTAATGTATAGCATAGGTGTTTATAGCGTAGTTAAAGTACATTGTATCTCACTAAGTGATAACAGAACTTATAACCCATACCATCGGCTTCTTATTAGACCACATAGGCCTAACTGTTCTAAACGTTATTTTGTTTTATTATTTGATAGGCTGACCACTGTAATACCAGTGTATAAACAGTGTATTACCTAAAAAAACGCACTGTCAGTTAAATAGTTGAACTTAGTAGGCTACCTATATCAATTATCTGGCCTGCATTATGCACAAATGTAGCTTTTTCATGCATATCGTTATTTAGACTACGTTTTCCATGAGATATCTATCCGATGTACTGCCCACAATTGACCCCCCTAGATTGCCGATTCTATTTATATGGGGCTCCTCATACCCAGTTGGTGTTAAACACAGTACATTCTATGGCTGCAGAGTACAAATAACGGTAAAAAGGCAAAGGCTCAACAGTCCTTGACGTGAGAAGGATGGGGTCAATAAAACGTCCGATGTTTACCATGATGACCTCATAGTGCCCAGGTGGCCATTGTCACACCGAGATGGAACATGGAGCGGTTATTAACCTTGCGACCTCGCGCGGCAGGCAGGTGACCCCAAACAAGGCAGAGCTGCTTGAGTTTCATCCCTGTGGGATACACCAGTGTAGCGAAAGGGGGTGGTATCTCTCTCTCTCTCTCTCTCTCTCTCTCTCTCTCTCTCTCTCTCTCTCTCTCTCTCTCTCTCTCTCTCTCTCCCCCCTACTCGCTTCTGCATTGTGTTGATAGATAGATCCTTAGGGGAGCATAGATCTGTTGTATCCCTGTCTAATGGGCATTTAGATGCTAATTCCTCCATGTCATCCCAAGAGGGTGGATGTCATTTTATAGTCTGGTTCTATCAGCTGTAGAGACAAGACGAGAAGAGATTGACATATTATAACTATAACCTACAGTATTTAGATCAAACTTCAACAATGTGAGTATACCGCTTTCTTTGGAGTTTTGTACAGAACAAGATTAATTTACAATGTCCGAATGATTTTCTTTGTAAGTGTATAGTGCTCTATGCAAGTTGTCTGTTCAGTCTATCAGTAAGAGGTAAAAAAAATAATGTGCAAATATTGTACAATCCAGGCTCATAAAAAGACTCAGGGGGTTGAATACTTATATAACCAAGATGTATTAGTGTTTTATTTTTCATTTTTTAACAGTTGTTAGATAATTTTTTTTACTTTGATATTGCAGAGACTTTTATGTAGATCGTTGACCAAAAAATGACAATTAATACATTTTAATCCCACCTTGTAACACAACACAATATGAAAAAAGTCAAGGGGTGTGAATACTTTCTGAAGGCACTGTATGTGCATGTAATTACACTAAGGCATGGATACCACATACCATTTGGTATCCAGTCATACATCAGTATGTTAAAGATTAATAATGTAACTGGGTTTAGGTGATTGTGAAGCATTCAGGTTTAGTCTCTGCCAGTATACAGTCACACAGGTTAATCATTGACCTGGCTGCTCATGACACCATTGTCCTCTTTTTCAGGTCATTAGGGTTATGAGATAAAGTTATTAGATAAAGTGTTAGGAGAGATACTGTAAAATTTGTTAAATTACAAAAGGGATGCACTCACATGTAAAAAATATATATATTTTACCGGTTCATAGGAATATAAAACGTGAATCCAAATTAACCACACACTGCCTTCTAAAACGTGAATCCAAATTAACCACACACTGCCTTCTAAAACGTGAATCCAAATTAACCACACACGGCCTTCTTGCAAAGCCTCATCTCTTTATTGCAATCTACTGTATTTCAATAGCCAATGCATCCATCTATCATTGAGGTCTGTTGAACTAAACATTGTCTATTGAAATAAAGAAGTTACATTTTGCAAGCATACACAGTGTACAGGCTTCTGTTTTATCATCTGTAATCTGGGAATAAAACATAGTAATAGCATCCTTTTATGGAGTGTATGGCTTGTGTGGTAGCAGTTATCTAGTTGTCCATATCACTGGGGTTTGTTTTGGACTAATTGGCTCCCAACAGGCTGACAGACCTCACGTTCAGGAAGAATTCAATTACCAAGGACGAGCAGGTTCCATCCACACGCTCAGCCTTTTTACATCTCCAAAAATAAACTATTTATCTCTTGTCCTAAACTAATTTCCCCTTGGTCTAGACAGCTAGCTAGACTTTTTAAAATCCAATTTCTTTCTCGTACGTTTCTCTTGCAAGCATTTGAAAGGCTGTCAAAGAGAGGGGAAGAGAGAGAGGAAGAAGAGAGAGAGAAACTCTAAATTGCATAATGGGCGGCAACACTTAAAAGCTGGATGTGAAGTCGTCTTGGATTTTGAGTGTCGGTTTGTTTCAGATCTAAAATGAAACCATTTCTCAGACTCATTTTATCTCCCCCTCTCTCTTCTCTCCGTCTCCATCCATCTCTCCCTCTGCTCCATCCCAACATACCTTTGATGCGGTAATTGATCATTCTGGCAATCTGTCTCTCCAAATCTCTCTCTGAACATCTCTTCTTTCGCTTCATCTTCCACCACGCCCTCCGTCTCTCTCTCTCTCTCTCTCTGTCTCCCTCCGGCTGCTTTGAAGCAGCACTATATCATTTTTTTCATCCCTCTATCCCTTTCCCTCATCCTCCCATCTCTTTATCATCATCCCCCCACCCCCCCCCCCCCCCCCCTCATCTCTGCGTCCACTCATCTGTGTGTCTACCCTCCTCCCAACCCAGATAGATAGTGTTGTTATGGGTCTGGGTAAACAGTTTGTGTCTATTGGCTGTGGCTGGACTGTTTGAATGAGTGAATCTGTCAGTGTGTCTTATCTGGAGATCTCACATACCCTCACCATGTCATGCCAGCATAAGAGCTCACTGGAATTCCTCTGTATGCTCTGTCTGCATGCTGTATAATGAGGACTCCTCTTCAGGGTTGTTCATTGCAGTGATACAGCCAGGGAGAATTTGAATAGTGAAGTGTGTGCTCCCAAACAAACTAAAAGGCATTTAAGATCATTATATGTAATGATTTTCTTCCTACGAATGTGTCATGCCTGAGCACTGACTCACTGTTGTTGTTGTTGTTGTTGTTGTTGTTGTTAAAAACACAGTAGACTTCCTTATAAATACCCTAGTACTGTATGGTTGGTAATAGGAACATATCTTCCAGGAGTGTGTTTACAAACTGAATAAATTAATTGTATTTGGTTTGTATGAGTCAGAGTCAGACTCACTGGGCTCTAACAAGTGTCTCTACATTCTGTATGACAGTCAGTGGTTCGGCTGTCATATTTCCCTACGATAAGTATAAAAACGTAAAAACTTAAGTCAACTTCAGTCCCAAATAATGAGCTCTTTTTCTTTCACCTCTCTCTCTCTCTCTCTCTCTCTCTCTCTCTCTCTCCTTCTCCCTCCCAGTGTTTTTTCCTCAGTTGCTAACACACACACACGCCGACTCATGTGGTACAGTATCCCACCCCCACCAATCATTACTCATGGCTTCGAGAAAGCTTTTGAAAAGCTTCAGAAAAAAAAAGCCACGACGCCATGCTAAACAAAAAAGCATTGCTTTTTTTAATATGCTGTGTCCCAAATCCCAAATGGCACCCTATTCCCTATATATAGTGCATTACCTTTGACCAGAGCTCTGCTAGGCCCTGGTCAAAAGTAGTGCACTATAAAGGGAATAGGCTGCCATTTGGGACTGAGCCTATGTCTCTGTATCACCTCAGGAGTGTTCTGAGTAACACCATCCCTGTTAACGTTCTGAGGTTTTTATTGTGACATCAGCCTTCCCCTTCCAGGCATTAGGACCAGGATACTGCCGTGTGAAGTGTCATTGAGCTCTTTTTAGGAGCAGAGACCGAGAGAAAGTAGCTGGTAGAGGGATCTGCCGATTCCTGAAGGGTGTAACAATGATGATAGGTGTCTAATAATAATAATAATAAATTCAATTTGTATAGCGCTTTTCACGAACTCAAAGTCGCTTTACAGGGGAGGTAAATAAACAAGACAAGACAAACAAGACAAGACAGAGAAAAAAAAATAATAATAAATAAATATATATATATATAATTGGGAGTGGCATGGGGCTAAGGATAGGCAGAGGTGAAGAGATGGGTCTTGAGGCGTGACTGGAAGATGGTGAGGGTCTGTGTGTGTGTGTGTGTGTGTGTGTGTGTTTGAATGGTCCAGATTGACATTAACAGCTCTGGTTGTGTCTTCAGCCTTTCCCTGGTGACCATTTATTTGGCTTGATGAAGAAGTTGGTTAGTGAAGTAGAGAGAGTCTGTTTTTCTCACTGCAGTTCTAAATGCTGAGCCTCGCACATCACATTCCTGTCTGACCTGCTCTCTCTCTTTTCTCTCTGTCTCTAAACTATCCCTCCCTCCCTCCTTTCCCTCCTGTCCTCCTCTCCATTTCAATGCTAAGTCACTGGGTGAATCATTCTCCCCCTCCTCCTGCCGAGGTCCAGTCTTTGTCTAACGCTTACTCTATATTTCTGAGTCAGGCTTCTAAATATGGAAGGCCCCTCTCTGCTCTTTCTGCATCTCTTCTCATCTCTACCGCTTTCTACCTCTCCATCTTTCTTCTCCTCTCCCCTTTTCTCTCCTACTCTCTCTCCACCGTGGTGGACGGGGCGGCAGTCCGTTTTCTCTCTCCCCATTGTGAGAGTAGCATGGTGCCGTCACATACTTCTCCTCTCTCTCCTCCCCCTTACCTCCTCCTTCTCTCCTCCCCCTCATCCCCTCTTTCTTTCACCTCTCCTCTCCTCACAACCCTCAGAGGTCCAGTATAGCTAGAGTCAGTCTAGCATCACAGATTGATATTCACTCAATCGCCAGCATGTCAATGCTACAACAGATTTACTACATACTTGTTATAGTATAGGTCTCATATGGAAAACAGTACATCATAAGTTAGATAGATGCTGTTATGCCTATACCTAGGGCTCTATTCAGTTAAAACATCATTGTTTTTTCAGTGCAAAAATGTTCTCACCAAGACTATTTTTATAGCATGAGACTAAAAGAGATTTCACAGGTTCTTAATTCAGATTCACTGGAAGGACTCCTCCCTATCATCCGTTTGAGGCCCAGAGCAGTTCCCTGGATGTGCACCGACAAGTACGGAGATCTTAGCCATGTCTGAGAACCTAAACAAAACCGTTGGAGTAGCAGACAGTGAGAGTGATACACCTGTCAGCAACGGGTGTGTGCTGAAATAGCTGAATCCACTAATTTGAAGGTGTGTCGACATACTTTTGTATATATAGTGTATGTTGAGAACACAGTATTTAAATACACAGTTCAAAACACCATGACAAAATGGATAGAATTGCAGGAAATTAGCTTCCGGACTAGAGTCCGGAATATAAAAATATATGTATGTAAATGGTGTGCAAGGACAGCATGTGAATAGAAAGGGTGTGTATAGCTATATACTAGCTAACAGTTCTATACTAGCTAACATGGAGATTTTATACATAGGCTTTAGCTCAGTGTTCTAGATCTAATGCCTAGGCTTTAGCTCTGTGTTCTAGATCTAATGCCTAGGCTTTAGCTCTGTATTCTAGATCTAATGCCTAGGCTTTAGCTCAATAAAACTACATATAATGCCTAGGCTTTAGCTCAGTGTTCTAGATCGAATGCCTAGGCTTTAGCTCAGTGTTCTAGATCGAATGCCTAGGCTTTATCTCAGTGTTTTATATCTAATGCCTAGGCTTTAGCTCAATGTTCTAGATCTAATGCCTAGGCTTTAGCTCAGTGTTATAGATCTAATGCCTAGGCTTTAGCTCAGTGTTATAGATCTAATGCCTAGACTTTAGCTCAGTGTTCTAGATCTAATGCCTAGGCTTTAGCTCAGTGTTCTAGATCTAATGCCTAGGCTTTAGCTCAATGTTCTAGATCTAATGCCTAGGCTTTAGCTCAGTGTTCTAGATCTAATTCCTAGGATTTAGCTCATTGTGCTAATGTTGTCTTGATTCTCCCAGATGATCTTGGTTCCATACTGGGTTGTATCCATACACAGGCAACAACAGAGGTGTTTTAGTTAATTGTTCAGAATTGTACAGGTTGTCTTTCTCCACTCTGCAGTGTGGGTGTGTTGTAGGCGTATAGGACAGAGGTTAGGCTGTTATGCCCCAACAGAAAATGAATCTTCCTCCTCTTGATTCTGTCAGCTTGATGCAAATCAATGACAGGGAGCAAAAATAATGATTTAGTGTTTGGCTTTAGGACTACTTAGACTTTGTAATTGAACCCAAAACTCCATTAAAAGTGCTAGTTTGAATCTATTAATTATTAGTCAGTGTTTTGCTTTAGGATTAATCACAGATTTAAAAAAATAAATTATAATAACAAAAAAGTATTAGTATTTCATCATATTTGTATTGACCTCCAACTAATCTTCATATGGCTCCTGTTGCTGTTGACGACCAAGCTTCATTCCCCCGCTCTACTATATAGGCCAGTGGCGGTCTGTGCCGTTTTTCACAGCATATTGGATGAATGTCATTCATATTGCATTCACCCAGCTCAGTGTAATATCAATAGGTTTAGGCTGCTACATGATACTCAAATTTTCATGAGGTTGCTACAACCTAGCCTATGAAAAAAAGTTTACAAACGTAGGTGCACAGGTCGAGAGAATTTTGAGTAATCAAGATGACAGACAGTGGCACATTCAATACCGCCTTGGCCACTCTTGCCTGCATCTAACTGATCTGGGGTGTAATCATTAGTCCCATAGTTGCAAATGACAGTTTCTATTGGACAGTTCTGGTATGTTTATCCCAGTTTCGTTCCATTTGCTTCCGATTTTAAGAAACGTTTTTTCAACAGAATCCTCGGAATGAATACACCCCTGATCACACGCAAACACAGTTCACTTTCATAGCAGCCACAGACTTGTCAAAATTACTGTGTAAGTCTATGGAAGGGGGTGAGAACCATGAGCTTCCTAGGTTTTGTATTGAAGTCAATGAATCCAGAGGAGGACAGAATATAGCTGTCCTCCGGCTACACCATGGTGCTACACTACAGAGTGCTGTTCAGGCTACTGTAGACCTTCATTGCAAAACAGTGGGTTTTAATGAATTATTTGGTGACGTGAATATATTTAGTATAGTTTAATCTAAAAATTATCACTTTTTAAATGTTTCACTATTTTTATTTGAATAAAATTCACTCAGGAGGATGGTCGTCCTCTGAGGAGCTTCCACTGATGTAGACATGCTGAACAATGTGCAATCCTAGTAATGCAGCTCTTATGGAGCTGAGAGAGAGTTAGAGAGGAGAGGAGAGGAGAGGAGAGGAGAGGAGAGGAGAGGAGAGGAGAGGAGAGGAGAGGAGAGGAGAGGAGAGGAGAGGAGAGGAGAGGAGAGGAGAGGAGAGGAGAGGAGAGGAGGAAGAAGTTTTACTCCCTTAATGATTGACTTCTACTTGGCCCAAGCTGCATATAATGAATCAGTAATAAATCAGAGTTTATTACGGTAATGTTTTACTCCTTCCCACTTCCCTCCTGTCTGTCCGTTCCTTGTCAGTTAGATTGGTTCAGAGCAATGTTGTTGTGCATGGCGTAAGTCTATGGTGTTGGCACTGGCAGTTGTGTGCTTGTCCAAGCCAGTGGAGTTAGGTGAAAGTGTGTGTGTGTGTGTGTGTGTGTGTGAGTTGTTGAACCTGTGGAAAGCAGAGCCATCCTAATGAGTCATGCCACACTTCCCAAGGCCAAACTATTCCAGGAAATGAGCTCCCCTTCTTTCTCTCTCTCTCTCTCTCTCTCTCTCTCTCTCTCTCTCTCTCTTTTTATCTCTGCCCGCTTTTAAAAATGACATTTTTACAATTATTTTTCTGCCCACTTTTATAATCCTCGCTCTCGCTCGCTTGCTCTCTCCTTTCTCACTCTTGACATTTTTTTGTTTTAGCTTCTCAAAAGCATTTTCTTAGTTTCTCTCTCCATCTATTTGGCTCTATCTTCCACCTCTCTCATGACATTTTGTCCATTTTAAATGACTCACTTTTCCTCCTCTCTTCCTGCTCCATCCTGTCAAAATCAGTTCAGATTCCAAACTTCTGACTGGCTGTACTTCCTTACTTCCTGCTGACGGGTACTTCCTGGTATTGATGAAGTGTCAGCTGACACATACTAGTGAATCACTGGATGACTGAATGACTGGACTGCTGCCTGACTGACCAACCAATAGCACTGTTACATACAGCATCTTCCCAGAGGATATCCACCACAGGCTTTGTTTCCATTCGTTGTTTCATTCCATCTCAGTGTGTTTGTTGTTCTTGGAACCCAGTGAGAGGATCTACATGCGCTGTTGAAGGACAACGCACCAACGACACCACACCTCTCTCAGACCTATGTCAGTATCCCGATCGATCGAAGCGAGGGTCAGAACTTTCTGTTGGGCTTACTGTCCAAGAGGGCAGCTATCTTCCCTCTGCTTCAGTGACCAATGATGTTCTGAGAACAATAACCAATGACATGGATAAGAAATACATTGAGTCAGATAGTTGAATAATACTTCAAGGGAAGGCGACTGCTTTAGGGAAAGGGTATCGGGAATTCTTGCAGGATGAGCAGAAATGCCTACTGGGTAGTAGCACAGCACTCTAGCTGCCTTTATTGTTCTTCCGGACAGGTCTTCAAAGACCCTCAGAGAATAGCCCCTCAGAACGAGTAGCAGTGTTACCAGGCAACAACCCTATCCTAGCCTGGTCTCTGATCTGTTTGTGCTTTATTGTCAACTACAGCATAAATAAACAAAGGGGTATTGCACAAAGCAGGATCAATAAGTTAGCCAGCTAACTTGCCTAACTATTGTGAATTAACGTTGTCTTTTTTGGAAAGATAAACTTGAAATGGGCACAGTCTAATTGACTCAACAACCAATAACACATAACTAAGTTTGGCTTTTTAATGAACCAGAAAATCAACTGTTATTTCTGGTTGTTCATTAAAGTTTGCTGGCTAACTCATTGATCCTACTTTGTAGTATACCCCTTTGATCTGCCAAGACCTCACAACCAGATCTGGGACCAGGGTATCCCTGACTCACAGACAACACAACAAGACCATCTGCTCTCATTTAGGAAATCCTTCGGCAGATGCTTTCGAACACTGTAAGTGCTTGGAAGGTTAAAAGGTGTTTCCTTCTATGGAGAACTCAGCGGATGGTTGTGCCTCAGTGGCTCCCATTACTCCCTCTACTGGGTCTGACGGAAACCCAAAACAAAGACCCCATTCCTCTCTAGCCTCCCCAGTGAGAGGGTTACTATTACTCATGCCTGTCTGTCTTACTGACTGGCTGACTGGTTGGGGAGAGAAACAGTCTGTGTGGCTGCTGTGTTCATGGACTCCACACAGAGAAGACAGAACACAGAGAACATAATAGATTTAGAATCAGCTCCTTGTTCTACCCCAGGTCCAAAGTTGAATTGAACAAACATTCCAACTCAAAGTTGGGCTTGATACCATCAAGTCATATAGTATGGCAAATTCTCATAGTATGGCCCAACTTGAATGGGTGTTTTAATGGGCACTATTGATCTTAGCAGTTCCAAGACAATCACATTATTTTGGTGCGTATGGAACATTTCTAGGATCTTTTATTTCAGCTCATGAAACATGGGACCAACATGTTGCGTTTATATTTTTGTTCAGTATAGTTTAGAATGCAAATTACAATGTGATTGTCATGAGACATTCCATTGCCAAAGGGAATCCAAACTCTTTTGTAAAATTCTCTCTGAAGCCTATATACTATATATATATATATATATACACACACACACACACACACACACACAGTGGGGCAAAAAAGTATTTAGTCAGCCACCAATTGTGCAAGTTCTCCACCTTAAAAAGATGAGAGGCCTGTAATTTTCATCATAGGTACACACTTCAACTATGAGAGACAAAATGAGAAACAAAAATCCAGAAAATCACATTGTAGGATTTTTAATGAATTTATTTGCAAATTATGGTGGAAAATAAGTATTTGGTCACCTACAAACAAGCAAGATTTCTGGCTCTCACAGACCTGTAACTTCTTCTTTAAGAGGCTCCTCTGTCCTCCACTCGTTACTGACTTTTGATTTAGACCCCCCTTTGGTTCAGGGACACATTATTCAATTTCTGTTAGTCACATGTCTGTGGAACTTGTTCAGTTTATGTCTCAGTTGTTGAATCTTATGTTCATACAAATATTTACACATGTTAAGTTAGCTGAAAAATAAACGCAGTTGACAGTGAGAGGATTTTTCTTTTTTTGCTGAGTGTGTGTGTGTGTGTGTGTGTGTGTGTACATACATACATACATACATACATACATACATACATACATACACACATACATACATACAGTCGTGGCCAAAAGTTTTGAGAATGACACAAGTATTTGTCTCCACAAAGTTTGCTGCTTCAGTGTTCTTAGATCTTTATGTCAGTAGTTACTATGGTACACTGAAGTATAATTACAAGTATTCCATAAGTGTCAAAGGCTCTCATTGACAATGACATTCAGTTTATGCAAAGAGTCAATATTTGCAGTGTTGACCCTTCTTTTTCAAGACCTCTGCAATCCACCCTGGCATGCTGTCAATTAACTTCTGGGCCACATCCTGACTGACGGCAGGTCATTCTTGCATAATCAATGCTTGGAGTTTGTCAGAAGTTGTGGGTTTTTGTTTGTCCACCCGCCTCTTGAGGATCGACCACAAGTTCTCAATGGGATTAAGGTCTGGGGAGTTTCCTGGCCATGGATCCAAAATGTCGATGTTTTGTTCCCCGAGCCACTTAGTTATCACTTTTGCCTTATGGCAAGGTGCTCCATCATGCTGGAAAAGGCATTGGTTGTCACCAAACATTTCTTGGATGGTTGGGAGAAGTTGCTCTCGGAGGATGTGTTGGTACCATTCTTTATTCATGTCTGTGTTCTTAGGCAAAATTGTGAGTGAGCCCACTCCCTTGGCTGAGAAGCAACCCCACACATGAATGGTCTGAGGATGCTTTACTGTTGCCATGACACAGGACTGATGGTAGCTCTCACCTTGTCTTCTCCGGACAAGGTGTTTTCCGGATGGCCCAAACAATCGGAAAGGGGATTCATCAGAGAAAATGACTCTACCCCAGTCCTCAGCAGTCCAATCCCTGTACCTTTTGCAGAATATCAGTCTGTCCCTGATGTTTTTCCTGGAGAGAAGTGGCTTCTTTGCTGCCCTTCTTGACACCAGGCCATCCTCCAAAAGTCTTCGCCTCACTGTGCGTGCAGATGCACTCACACCTGCCTGCTGCCATTCCTGAGCAAGCTCTGCACTGGTGGTGCCCCGATCCCGCAGCTGAATCAACTTTGGAGACGGTCCTGGCGCTTGCTGGACTTTCTTGGGCGCCCTGACGCCTTCTTCACAACAATTGTTTAGGTGCAATCTTACCAGCAGCAATATCCTTGCCTGTGAAACCCTTTTTGTGCAAAGCAATGATGACGGCATGTGTTTCCTTGCAGGTAAGCATGGTTGACAGAGGAAGAACAATGATTTCATGCACCACCCTCCTTTTAAAACTTCCAGTCTATTATTCTGACTCAATCAGCATGACAGAGTGATCTCAAGCCTTGTCCTCGTCAACACTCTCACCTGTGTTAACGAGACAATCACTGACATGACGGCAGCTGGTCCTTTTGTGGCAGGGCTGAAATGTGGTGGAAATGTTTTTTGGGGATGTTCATTTTCATGAAAAAGAGGGACTTTCCAATTAATTTTAATTCATCTGATCACTCGTCATGACATTCTGGAGTATATGCAAATTGCCATCCTCAACACTGAGGCAGCAAACTTTGTGGAGACCAATACTTGTGTCATTCTCAACTTTTGGCCACGACTGGAAAGTTGTCTTATTTTTATTTTATTTTGTTTTTTACATATTTGGACAGATGGATATGTAATCTTCACTTCAACACCATTGATAGATAAAGGTTACCCAATTTAACAAATCAAAAATAAATAAATAAACTTTGAAATATGCAATTAAAATAAACAAAAATGCCTTTTCCTTAT
The DNA here is from genome assembly GCA_023634145.1 of Thymallus thymallus. Classification (NCBI taxonomy): domain Eukaryota; kingdom Metazoa; phylum Chordata; class Actinopteri; order Salmoniformes; family Salmonidae; genus Thymallus; species Thymallus thymallus. The sequence goes on along the minus strand of CM042415.1, from coordinate 18,192,618 downwards.
GGGGAAAAAGTTAGTACACCCCTACCTTTACCATCACACAAAATGGCTAAAATTAGAATGAGGTGTACCAAAACAAGTGCAAATGATTAGAAAACATTAGAGAGAAACCTAAGAGGGTCCAGCCTTCCATAAAGATAAGACAATTGGTCTGGTTTGGTCTTAACTATATGGGTGTGTGGTAACACATCATTCAAAGATCAAAATACCTACCCGAGGCCCGGAAGTACATCATTCCACTGTCCGACGGAAATTCCAGACCACTGGCAAACTACCTAGGACAGGTCGTCCCACCAAAGTCAGCCCAAGAGCTGACTGAAAGATGCTCATAGAAGTCTCTAAGAACCCCAGAGTAACATCAAGGGATCTACAGGCCTCTCTTGCCACAATCAATGTCGAACTGCATGGGTACACTGTCAGAAAGAGACTGCACAAACTTGGCCTACATGGGAGGTCAGGAAGGAAGAAGCCTCTGCTCTCAAAAAAGAATATCAAGACACAACTGACTTTACCCAGGTGTTGTCTGGAAAAAGTCAGTTGTCTTGATATTCTTTTTTGAGAGCAGAGGCTTCTTCCTTCCTGACCTCCCATGTAGGCCAAGTTTGTGCTGTCTCTTTCTGACAGTGTACCCATGCAATCGACATTGATTGTGGCAGGAGAGGCCTGTAGATCCCTTGATGTTACACCCGCCAGCTTAACCAGGAAGCCAGATGCACCAATGTGTCAGAGGAAACAATGTTCAACTGTCTGTTTTATTGTTGTGTGGTGGGACTTAGACAGCTGTTCATAACCATTCATTAGCACTGTGGATTAGTCTAGACAAATCATGTGAGTGGAGGGAGATAGATAGATAGATAGATAGATAGATAGATAGATAGATAGATAGATAGATGGTTAGCTAAATACTGTGGGCTCGCCTCGCTTTCCTTGCTAGCTTCTCCCTAAATCCTGTGGCTTGTTTTTCCACTTAGACCTGGCAACTGCCTGGTGTATCAAACACTTGACTGTCTATGCCAAACACAATCTTGGTTTTGGTTAGTTTGTGTTTCCATCCAGTTTGGTGGTCGCTGGTCAGTAAAAGTATTTTATCCATTGTAACATTTGTAGAGTACTTTGTTATTGATTGTGACGGGGATCATGTTCGTTTACAATGTGGAGTGGTTACCGTGGTGACTGTATAGGATTGTTGACATAGTGGACAGGCCAGCGGAGAGAGACTCAGCTCTGGTTCTGCATGCTTAGCGTTACTGTAATCATGTAGGAGACATATTTCAACATAGTGTCATCTGGCACAGCAGACACACACTGCTTCACTCGTTTGGAAGGCTTTTTCTCAAAACAAGCTGTCTACTCCATCTGCCTCTCTCTGAACACTTGCACCCTGTATCTGTTGCCTAGCGCCTAGCTTCTCTTGTTCTGGACAGCTGCAATGGCTGGCTATCCCTGAAATCTCCTATGTGCCCACACACACACACACATTCTACCATGTTGTCCATGTCATCTGGACTGCTCCCTCGTTCCATCCTTTTCTCCCATTCTCTATGCCTACAATTCAACTTTTCACTCGTCTTCATACCTCCCTTCATTCCCTCCCTCTGTCCATCACACTGTCGCTCCCCTTCCTCTGTGTCCCTACAGCTGTCGGTCTGTGCTGTGTAGTCAGAGATGAAGCAGAAACACAGAGGGCCTACAGGGACCCTAGTCCAACCCCCCCCCCCCCCCCCCCTGCACCCCCTCCCCTACCAGCTGTCTCCCCCTCCCTGCCCCAATCACGCCCCACCATTAAACATCCACCAGTAAAACTACTGAACAAGCCCTTTTGTGTCTCATAGATGGGTTACTACAGCACCCTATCCACCCTATCAGGCCCAAGTCTAACTTCTACAGCACTGAGAGAACCAGTGTTTAGGGATCTCTGAAATTCACTTTTTCTGCCTACTGTGTCTGATACAGTTGAAGTCGGAAGTTTACATACGCTTAGGTTGAAGTGATTAAAACGTATTTTTCAACCACTCGACAGATTTCATGATAACAAACTATAGTTTTGGCAAGTCAGTTAGGACATCTACTTTGTGCATGACACAAGTAGTTCTTCCCGCAATTGTTTACAGACAGATTATTTCACTTATAATTCACTATATCACAAGTTGACTGTGCCTTTAAACAGCGTGGAAAATTCCAGAAAATTATGTCATGGCTTTAGAAGCTTCTGATTGACATCATTTGAGTCAATTGGAGGTGTACCTGTGGATGTATTTCAAGGCCTACCTTCAAACTCAGTGCCTCTTTGCTTGACATCATGGGGAAATCAAAAGAAATCAGCCAAGACTTCAGAAAAAAAATTGTAGACCTCCACAAGTCTGGTTCATCCTTGGGAGCAATTTCCAAATGCCTTAAGGTACCACGCTCATCTGTAGAAACAATAGTATGCAAGTATAAACACCATGGGACCACGCAGCTGTCATACTGTTCAGGAAGGAGACACTTCTGTCTCCTAGAGATGAACGTACTTTGGTGCGAAAAGTGCAAATCAATCCCAGAACAACAGCAAAGGACCTTGGGAAGATGCTGGAGGAAACGGGTACAAAATTATCTAGATCCACAGTAAAATGAGTGCTATATCGACATAACCTGAAAGGCTACTCAGCAAGGAAGAAGCCACTGCTCCAAATGAACCAGACTTGTGGAGGTCTACAATTTTTTTTCTGAAGTCTTGGCTGATTTCTTTTGATTTCCCCATGATGATCATACTTTTTGGAGAAATGTCCTCTTGTCTGATTTCATCATGAGGAAGGAAAATGATGTGGATATATTGAAGCAACATCTGAAGACATCAGTCAGGAAGTTAAAGCTTGGTCGCAAATGGGTCTTCCAAACTGACAATGACCCCAAGCATACTTCCAAAGTTGTGGCAAAATGGCTTAAGGACCATAAAGTCAAGGTACTGGAGTGGCCATCACAAAGCCCTGACCTCAATCCTATAGAACATTTGTGGGCAGAACTGAAAAAGCATGTGCGAGCAAGGATGCCTACAAACCCGACTCAGTTACACCAGTTCTGTCAGGAGGAATGGGCCAAAATTCACCCAACCTATTGTGGGAAGCTTGTGGAAGGCTACCCGAAATGTTTGACCCAAGTTAAACAATTTAAATGCTACCAAATACTAATTTGAGTGTATGCAAACTTCTGACCCACCGGGAATGTGATGAAATAAATAAATAAAAGCTGAAATAAAATCTCTCTACTATTATTCTGACATTTTACATTCTTAAAGTCAAGTGGTGATCCTAACTGACCTAAGACAGAGAATTTTTACTAGGATTAAATGTCAGGAATTGTGAAAAACGTATTCCTTCCTGACCTCCCATCTAGGCCAAGTTTGTGCAGTCTCTTTCTGACAGTGTACCCATGCAGTTCGACATTGATTGTGGCAATAGAGGCCTGTAGATCCCTTGATGTTACTCTGGGGTTCTTAGAGACTTCTATGAGCATCTTTCGGTCATCTCTTGGGCTGACTTTGGTGGGACGACCTGTCCTAGGTAGTTTGCCAGTGGTCTGGAATTTTTGTCGGATAGTGGAATGATGTACTTCGAATTGCTTGGAAAAGGATTTGTAACCCCTCTCAGACTCATGGGCATCAATAATCTTTATTCTGAGGCCTCAGGTAGGTCTTCTGATCTTTGAATGATGTGTTACCACACACCCATGTGGTTAAGACCAAACTAGACCAATTGTCTTATCTCTAATGTTTTCTAATCATTTGCACTTGTTTTGGTACACCTAATTCTAATTTTAGCCATTTTATGTGATGGTAAAGGTAGGGGTGTACTAACGTTTTCCCAATAAGGAAAAGGCATTATTGTTTATTTTAATTGCATAACATTTTCAAAGTTAATTTTTTTTGTGTGTGATTTGTTAAATTGGGTAACCTTTATCTGTCAATAATGTTGAAGTGAAGATTACATATCTGTCCAAATATGTAAAAAAAGAAAAATAAAAAAAAGAAGAGAACTTTCCAGGGGGTGTACATACTTTTTCACATGACTGTAGAGACTTTTGTACCTGTTTCCTCCAGCATCTTCACAAGGTCCTTCGCTGTTGTTCTGGGATTGATTTGCACTTTTCCTGAGCGGTATGACAGCTGCGTGGTCCCATGTTGTTTGTACTATTGTTTGTACAGATGAACGTGGTACCTTCAGGCGTTTGGAAATTGAACCAGACTTGTGGAGGTCTACTATCTGAATTCTTTTGATTTTCCCATGATGTTGAGGAAAGAGGCACTGAGTTTTAAGGTAGGCCTTGAAATACATCTACAGGTACACCTCCAATTGACTCAAATGATGTCAATTAGCCTATCAGAAGCCTCTAAAGCCATAATTTTCTGGATTTTTTCAAGCTGTTTAAAGGCACAGTCAACTTAGTGTATGTAAACATCTGACCCACTGGAATTGTGATATAGTGAATGATAAGTGAAATAATCTGTCTGTAAACAATTGTTGGAAGAATTACTTGTGTCATGCACAAAGTAGATGTCCTAACCGACTTGCCAAAACTATAGTTTGTTAACATGAAATCTGTGGAGTGGTTGAAAAATGAGTTTTAATGACTTCAACGTAAGTGTATGTAAACTTCAACTGTATACTAGGCGGTGTAAAAATGTAAAAATGCTGCTACTCACTGTTTATTATCTATGCATATGGCCTAAAAGTAATATCACAAGGTTTGGACGATTCACAATATATATCTCGATTTTTATTGTTTTCTATAAACAAAAAAAAAAAAGGCCAAGACATAATTAAAAATTGACTTTATTAATATATAATATATACATGGCAGCATGGCCTCAATATGAACTAGGCCTATTTGTGCAAAACAAATGAAAAACACTGCTTGCCAGGCTGTCATCATTGTAAGCAAACCAAACAAAAAAATTCAGAATTAAAAAAGGTATCTCTAAGAAGAATTTGCACAGTAATAAATACAATTATAAAATGATTTCAAACAAAATATCTTTCTTCGTTCTTCACAGGTTTCTGGAGAGGAACACTAGCCTGTCTACTGACTCTGGCTTGAGGCATGCCCTGTGACATGTGACAACGTTCCCACCTGTGCTAAAGACCCTCTCCGAAGGGGCACTTGTAGCAGGAATGCACAGGTACTTTTTAGCGAGCTTACTCAGTTTTGGGAAGTTGGCCTCATGGAGCTTCCACCATTCAAGTGGATTTTTGTCTAGGTCCGTGTCAGGGGACATCAACTAACTTTACAACTCAGTTTTGATGTTGTCCTCTGCTGACTGCGGGGCAGACGGCACTGTTTTCTTGAAGAAGCTTGCAAGTGTTTTCTTGCACTTCTTAGACACAGGTTCACTTCCTTCTTGGCGCACAGTTGTGCCAGGTTGACATGTGCTTTCCTCAGCTAGCAGAGTCTTCAGCTCCAAAACAGCTCTTTGTTTAATGCTCTCAATCTTGTCATCTGCTATATACAGTGGGGCAAAAAAGTATTTAGTCAGCCACCAATTGTGCAAGTTCTCCCACTTAAAAAGATGAGAGAGGCCTGTAATTTTCATCATAGGTACACTTCAACTATGAGAGACAAAATGAGAAAAAGAAATCCAGAAAATCACATTGTAGGATTTTTAATGAATTTATTTGCAAATTATGGTGGAAAATAAGTATTTGGTCAATAACAAAAGTTTATCTCAATACTTTGTTATATACCCTTTGTTGGCAATGACAGAGGTCAAACGTTTTCTGTAAGTCTGCACAAGGTTTTCACACACTGTTGCTGGTATTTTGGCCCATTCCTCCATGCAGATCTCCTCTAGAGCAGTGATGTTTCGGGGCTGTCGCTGGGCAACACGGACTTTCAACTCCCTCCAAAGATTTTCTATGGGGTTGAGATCTGGAGACTGTCTAGGCCACTCCAGGACCATGCAACTCAGAATTATTTCTCCTCCAAACACGACGAGTTGAGTTTTTACCAAAAAGTTATATTTTGGTTTCATCTGACCATATGACATTCTCCCAATCCTCTTCTGGATCATCCAAATGCTCTCTAGCAAACTTCAGACGGGCCTGGACATGTACTGGCATAAGCAGGGGGACACGTCTGGCACTGCAGGATTTGAGTCCCTGGCGGTGTAGTGTTACTGATGGTAGCCTTTGTTACTTTGGTCCCAGCTCTCTGCAGGTCATTCACTAGGTCCCCCCGTGTGGTTCTGGGATTTTTGCTCACTTGTGATAATTTTGACCTTGCGTGGAGCCCCAGATCGAGGGAGATTATCAGTGGTCTTGTATGTCTTCCATTTCCTAATAATTGCTCCCACAGTTGATTTCTTCACACCAAGCTGCTTACCTATTGCAGATTCAGTCTTCCCAGCCTGGTGCAGGTCTACAATTTTGTTTCTGGTGTCCTTTGACAGCTCTTTGGTCTTGGCCATAGTGGAGTTTGGAGTGTGACTGTTTGAGGTTGTGGACAGGTGTCTTTTATACTGATAGCAAGTTCAAACAGGTGCCATTAATAGAGGTAACGAGTGGAGGACAGAGGAGCCTCTTAAAGAAGAAGTTACAGGTCTGTGAGAGCCAGAAATCTTGCTTGTTTGTAGGTGACCAAATACTTATTTTCCACCATAATTTGCAAATAAATTCATAAAAAATCCTACAATGTGATTTTCTGGATTTTTTTTTCTTCTAATTTTGTCTCTCATAGTTGAAGTGTACCTATGATGAAAATTACAGGCCTCTCTCATCTTTTTAAGTGGGAGAACTTGCACAATTGGTGGCTGACTAAATACTTTTTTTGCCCCACTGTATGTTGTCCTGAACCGGGGATCCATCAGCGAGGCCATGTCAAGAAGTTAAACTGTGGCAGGATCTTCATATTTGTCGTTTAGATATTGTAGTGTGGCACACTTTTTTTTTGTCAGTTCATTTTCACCATCCTCTGGCTGCAGGAGGCTGCTGTTGAACAGGTGAAGCACAGGCTTCAGGTAGGACACGCTAACGTAGTTCTCCACAGACAGCGCATCAGTGAATTCTTGTAGTGGGCCTATGGCTTTGTTCACTGACTCCAAGACGTCAATATCTTGCCAGCTGGGTACCAGGTGCCTGCTTTTTTTCCTCTGAGGCCAGGACCTGGGCTATGGCCTTTTCTTGTTCCAGTATTCGTTCAACCATCTTCTGTCTTGACCCCCACCGGGTTGGGGACTCTGTGGTGAGTGGGTAGACTGAGCTCAGCCTGTACTAAAGACAGGTCTCTCCTCTTCTTCCAGCTGAAGGAAAAGGTGCTGACCACTTTTTTGCACAACCCAATGGTACGGTCAATTCGTGGGACTTTCACACTATTCTCTGAAAAGAATGAGTCAACAATGGATTCTAAGAATGGCAGCAGTTTCAATAATGTGACAACACTGACAAGTACAACATTCCCACACATCATGTAACATTTCCTGATAAGCCTTATTTCTATTAGGGAAATAAAACATATGGGCAAACACTTATCACCCTGCATAATATTTTGTGTGCATACACAAGAAGAAACAGACATACACTTTTGTGTATTTTTATGTTTCCTGACACTAACCAAAACTGCAGCAACCAAACATTTAGGACTTCTGAATCTTGGTTTGTGACAACTGCTACTGTAAAAAGGGATTTATTAATACATTTGATTGATACATGTAACCTAGCATAATGCCTAACTAATCCTAAACCTAATCAGTAATGCCTCAGCCTTAAAGTATTTTATTGCTTTGGAATGTTTTACCACTAGCCGTTTGAATATGTATTGAATCATTTTGATTGAACATTTATTAATGTTAAAAGAAATTGTTATACTTTAAAACAGCCTGTGGTTATTTGCTATTGGATAGGCAGAATGACACAACTACTAACACATTAGCCTACAGCTGGCCTCAACATATATTTTTTAAACACACTTCCATTATCCAATGTCACACTTAGCGATGGCTAGGTGAAGCCTGTGCCCAAAGCACTGCAGGCGGGCTCAGTTGTTCAAGCGCAATGCTTTTATCATGTCGCTCCCGCTGTCTGTTGTCATGCACAGCTGTCGGTCTTTGCTCTTCTTCCACGAAGCCAGAGCATCTTTCAGATCCTGTGCTATTACTTCACTTGTATGATCATCGGGGAAGTAAGACGTCTGGAGGCAGACATTTAGCAAATTCCAGTCTTCATCTATGTAGTGGACTGTCAAACTTAGATAAGGCTATGACGTTCTGCTCGACCATAGATCGGATGTGGTGGAAAAATAAGAAACACTAGTCAGCTTCTCTGCGACTCTTTCGCGGGTAGCAGTGTATAATCGCGGTAGGGCTTCTTCTGTGAAATACTTGCGGCTTGGCAGCTGCACCTAGCAGCTTTCCATTTTGGCGGAACTCTTTTACCGCGGCTACACTTCTCTGGCGCAGTTACAATTTGTGAAAGGCTTAGGGTTGTGATTGGTGGATAACCTCTCATGCTGTCACGCAATTGGGGCATGATTCGACATTGGGCTAACAGAGGAGACTGTGAGATCGTTACAACATTATAACAGATACTCGATACTTGCGATATAAACATTTTCCATTTCGCGCTAAAACATAAACTCGAGTATATCGAAAAACTCTATTTATCGACCAGCCCTACCTACATGTACAAATGACCTCGACTAACCCGCACATTGACTTGGTACCGTTACCCTTTGTATATAGCCTCGTTTTTGTTATTTTATTGCTACTTTTTATTTTATTTTTTTATAGTTTATTTAATAAATAAATAAACTCTATTTGTTGAACTGCATTGTTGGTTGAGGACTTGTAAGTAAGCATTTCACGGTAAGGTCTACACCTGTTGTATTCTGAGCATGTGACAAATACAATTTTGATTTGATTTGTACTTACTAGACTGGACCTGACATTTAGACAGAAACCCATCTACACGGATTATCACTTCTCTCTCTCATTCTTCTTACTCTCTCGTATTCTGTCTTTCATGTTACAAAAGAAAGGATTCATGCTTTCTGTAATCTCCTTCCTCTCTCTTTTTCTGTCAGGTATGCGTGTGGTTGTCAGAGCGTCTCCGGACAGGTAACCAGGTGTGTTGCTGGTGCCATGGCAATGCCAGAGCTGTGGCTGATGCCTGTCATCGTGGTTACCGTCGTCCTGGTGGCTGTGTCGGCTGCGGATGACCACGAGTGGCACTTCAACCCAGGTGAGAGGTCAAAGGTCAGATGTCAGACAGGAAGGTCAAATCAGATCCTGAGAATATTATTGGTTTATTGTTTCCAAGTCCCCCCGGCCAAACCCGGACGACGCTGGGCCAATTGTGCGGCGCCCTATGGGACTCCCGATCACTGCCGGATGTGATACAGCCCGGGATCAAACCCGCGTCTGTAGTGACGCCTCTAGCAGTGCGATGCAGTGCCTTAGACCGCTGCGCCACTCTGGAGGCCCTCCAGTCGGCAAAGTTTATTGCAATTTGAGTCACAGCAAGGGAAAAAACTATAATCAGAACAGAAATGTGTTTTACCTTCCATTCAAGATCTCACAGACACCCCCTCTCAGAAATGTCAGACAATTCCATCTCCGTCTCACCCATTGCCCTATCCTCTTCCTCCATCCCTCACCCTATCCTCTTCCTCCTTCCCTCACCCTATCCTCTTCCTCCACCCCTCCATCCTTCACCCTATCCTCTTCCTCCACCCCTCCATCCCTCACCCTATCCTCTTCCTCCACCCCTCCATCCCTCGCCCTCTCTGCCCCTCTCTTGTCTACATTCTCCTCACATTCTTGGATGTGTGCCTAAAGTCTGTCCATCAGCTATCAGCAGCCGATACTGTTTCAGGTCCGTGTCTTGTGTAACAGGAGAGAGATGGTAGCAGGGAGATAGCGCCTCAGGTATTCAACCTCACTAATCTACAGGCCGCTCATCAACCTGTCAATCATACAAAGCGAGAGAGGGGAGGGAGGGAGGGAGGGAGGGGAGGAGAGGGATAGAGAGAGAGAAGAGAACATTTTAATCAACAAGGTGAAACCAGAGCTGCCGTTTTCTGTCATCTCCAGGGTAGAAGCAGGCGATGAATTATCTGACTGCCACACACACACACACCACATGCACACACACAAACATGCATGCACACGTTTGTGTCATCTGATTTGATCCATATGGTTATTATTTCCACACCGTTGCTGCGGTGATGCAACAACAAGTCTTTTATAGGAGGAAACAGCCCATTAGTACCAGGATTATGAACTGATATGAAGAGTGAATAAAACAAGGGAAACACCCACCACGTGTATGAAAGGGGGGGGAGAGAGAGGGAGAAAGAGAGATGAAGCGTGGGAAGAAAGCCAATGGAGACAGAGAGTGGAATAAAAAGAGGGCTGGAGAGAGCGAGTTTTATTGGCAGCTTGGTAATGATGTAATGAAACCGTCCTGTCCGTGTGGGGGTGTAGGGGGTAGATGTGTGTGTGTGTGTGTCTCAGAGGGTTTATCTTCAACCCCACATTCCTATCCACTGACTCACTGACAGCAACTGAGTTATAACTTCCCCCCTTATCACCCCAGTACCCCCCCCACATCCCCATATCACTGACAGCATCCGTTATCCACCCAAAGCAAAGCATCCATATCAATGACAATACTTGAGTTAGACCCCCCCTCCCCCACTAGCACCACCCCATTATCGCCCCTCATTTTCCATCACATCACCACCCCTTCCCTCCACCCCAGTTAGTAGCACCATCCTGTCTCCCCCTACACCCCCTTCTTTTCATATCAGCTGGACCACCACCACCACCACTCACGGTGACATAAGACTGGTTCTCTGCCCTCCATTTGGTAATGTCTGGCCATGCAGTGAAGTCATGGCAGATAGCTAAGTCGTTTGATAATGCCTGGTTGATATATGCCTGGGCTGTTGTCTGGGCTGATATTTGAACCGGCAGAGCAGAGCTGTCCATTTTAATCTGTTAACTGTCTGTCCTATGTCAACCTCTTCCCCTCTTTAACTATCCCCTCCTCCACTTCCATCTTTCTCCTCTTCCTCCTCCTCCTCCTCCTCCTGTTTTTACTCCTGTGCTCACCTCATCTCATATGCCTGTTTTAAGTGATTTTCTTTAGAGAATGATCTCTCTTCAGGGTTATAAGCTAATAGAAGGATATCTGTTTGTAATGACCTTGTCAGCTCCTATCCTTCAATATTCATCATATTAGATTATTCATTAACATTGACTGTACTCTTCCTGAGTGACTGGAAGTGAAATAAGAAGTGACAAGGACATTATTGGATGAGCTCCACTAAGCAGTCTGAGGTTGCGTCCCAAATGGCACCCTATTTCCTATATAATGCATCGCTTTTGACCAGGACCTTAGAGTAGGGTGCCATGTAGGAAATATAGAGAAGTAAAGATGGAGACGGAGATGACTTAATGCTGCATGACCAACGACTCGCTCCGACATGTACAGGTGTAGGATCACCCTGGAAATGCACAATTGTAGTGTATTCAAGTTTTAAAAAGACTTCTAAAGTTTTGTAATTTCCACTTTAAAATGTTAAACTTGATTTGCCCTAACAAAAATGTCCATTAATTATAATCTACACAATAATTCATATGTCCTGTTGCTGCAGGATTATTTTCCTGCTGTGAGAAACAGGTTATGTTACTTCTGATGTATGATAGTAGAATGATAGTAGAATGTATGATAGTGGTATGATAGTAGTATGATAGTAGTATGATGGTAGAATGTATGATAGTATAATGATAGCTGAATGTATGATAGTAGAATGATAGCTGAATGTATGATAGTAGAATGTATGATAGCTGAATGTATGATAGTAGTATGATAGTAGAAGGTATGATAGGAGAATGTATGATAGAATGATAGTAGTATTATAGTAGAATGTATGATAGCTGAATGTATGATAGTAGTATGATAGTAGAATGTATTATAGTATAATGATAGCTGAATGTATGATAGTAGTATGATAGTAGAAGGTATGATAGTAGAATGTATGATAGAATGATAGAAGAATGTATGATAGTAGTATGATAGTAGAATGTATGAAAGAATGATAGTAGAAAGTATGATAGTAGAATGTATGATAGTATAATGATAGTAGAATGTATGATAGTAGAAAGTATGATAGTAGAATGATAGTAGAATGTATAATAGTAGAATGTATGATAGTAGAATGTATGATAGAATGATAGTATTATTATAGTAGAATGTATGATAGCTGAATGTATGATAGTAGAATGATAGCTGAATGTATGATAGTAGTATGATAGTAGAATGTATGATAGTATAATGATAGAAGAATGTATGATAGTAGAAGGTATGATAGTAGAATGTATGATAGAATGATAGAAGAATGTATGATAGTAGTATGATAGTAGAAAGTATGATAGTAGAATGTATGATAGAATGATAGTAGTATTATAGTAGAATGTGCTATTCTGTCCTCTACTCTCTGTATGCCAGGCATGATAAATTATGTTATATAGTCTGTCTCATTCTTGCCCCCCCCCTCTCTGTCTGTGTCTCCCTTTTCTCTCACACACACACACACACACACACACACACACACACACCAGCTCACTGTCGTTATGCCCTGGGGATGGAGGATGGCACCATCCCTGACTCTGACATCACGGCTTCCAGCGCCTGGTCAGACTCTACTGAGGCCAAACATGGCAGGTACGTGTGTGTGTGTGTGTGTGTGTGTGTGTGTGATTGTATACCTTCCAAAGGGAAAAAGACCAGAAGCTGGCCTGTATAGCTCTGTGTCAGCTGTAGTAGTAACTTATCTCTGTGGAGGAGAACTGTTTCTGGTTTCCATGATTCTAAGACCTTGCGACCTTTGACATATTTGGGTCCTTTGTACCTCAATGCTTGACTGTATTGAATTTTTTAACTATGCAAGTCAGTTAAGAACAAATTATTATTTACAATGATAGCCTACCTACAGGATCAGCCCCTGGAGCAGATTAGGGTTAAGTGCCACAGAGTGCCCCTCTCGACATCCACAGAATGTGTGTGTGTGTGTTTCAGTGTCCATGTCTCTTCTATCATGCCGTGTCTGGGCTGGGTCTGCTGGCTGACTGTCAGTCCATGTGGAGGTGATTAGAGACAGAGACACAGAAGGATAGGGGGGAAAGAGAGAGAGAGGGTAGAGAGGGTGATTGGAGGGACGGAGGGAGAAAGGGAGAGAGAGATACATGGGCGCCACTGTGAGGGAGGGAGGAGGGGGAGATAGAAAGAGGGATGGAGCGAGGGAGGGAGGAGCAATTGTGTGTGATTTTAGGGAGGTGCTCATTGATATTGTCCCAAAGCAGCTGGTGACAGCATGTTAGATAGAGGGAAGGAGAGAGAGAGAGAGAGAGAGAGAGAGAGAGATAGAGGACTTGGCTGGTCTGATAGGTTGAAAGAGAGAGAGAGGGAATATAGAGTGATGAAGAGAAGGGAAGAATGGAATGGATAGGGGGTGGGGGGGTAGAGGACTTGGATAGTTTTCTCGTTTTCTGTCATACTAATCATTTTGGCTGATGCAGGATGCAGAGGCCTGGTCTGTCTGTCTCTCCCTTTCTTCATCCATCCATCCATCCCTCCATCTCTCTGATGTACTGTATGATGCAGTGAGGCCTGGCCTGGCTGTATCTCCCTCCCTCCCTCCGTCAGTGTCAGTGACCTAGTGTTCTGAATGGTAGATTGGGGTGTGCGTGGTCTCGGTTGACCTCAGTGGGATCACCATCAAATGTAGTAAAACTTTATTAGCATTTGATTCAACAGTGTTGACAGGAAGAAATGTGTCTTGGTGTTAGGGCTGGTCCAAGTTTGGTTTGCTTTATGTGGTCTAGTTCTCAGTGGGAATTGATCCTAATTCCAGCGACTAAGGGGTTTTACTGTGGTCTTTTTGTGGTGATAGATAATGTGGTCTCTGTAAGATGTATTTGTGGTTGGGATAGTTTGGATGATAAAGTTATATTCTATCCAGAATGATCTCATGGAATCCATCAATTCATAATTCAATAACCCCCACCCCTCTCTCTCCCTCGCTCTCTCCCTCTCTCCCTCGTTCCCTCCCTCTCTCCCAGGTTGAGTACAGGAGAGGGCGATGGTGCATGGTGTCCTGCAGGAGCAGTGTTCCCCAGTGCTTCAGAGTACCTCCAGGTGAGACAGATAGAACACAGGCCTACTCCATGGGCTACAACCACATACTGTATGTGTGGTATTCTCTGTTTCCATTGGCTAGAGGTGCATTTATCCTGCCTATACTCAAATTTAATTGGGTTAGAGTTTGTGTTTTTATTTAAAGTAGAAGTTCCCTAGTGTCCCTGTGATGGAGGTAGAGGGTTAGGATGGGTTGAGGGTCAGAGCACTACATTACAACTGGCCTTAGATCAGTGACTAGAGACGTCTTGTTCTCTCTCTTTCAGGTGGACCTGCGCTCGCTGCACTTCCTGGCTCTAGTGGGTACCCAGGGTCGCCATGCCGACGGGCACGGCCGGGAGTTTGCCCGCAGCTACCGGCTCCGTTACTCCCGAGACGGACGCACCTGGATCACCTGGAAGGACCGCTGGGGGCAGGAGGTAGAGAGACGTGTGTGTGTGTGTGTGTGTGTGTGTGTGTTTTATCTATGTAATGTTTCTCTCCCCTCGGTTCTGCTTCTCTATGACTCATTCCAGTATTTATGTCTTATACCAACCTTTTATTCAGTCACCCACTCACGACATCCTTATATCTCACTAGTTTCCTAAAACACTTTTATTTATCATTCATTCACTATAATGTCTGTATTCCATCATATGTGTTGCTTTTTCACATCTAAATGCTTAATTATTCATGGTTATTCAATGCTACTCTTGATGGTCCCCCCCTCACCCCCAGGTGGTGTCTGGGAATGAGAACACCTATGACTTGGTTCTGAAGGACTTGGGTCCACCCATTGTTGCCCGCTATGTCCGCTTCTACCCCCTGGCAGACCGGGTCATGAGCGTCTGTCTACGGGTGGAGCTTTATGGCTGTCTGTGGAACGGTGAGTCACACTGTGTGTCTGTGTCTGTGTCTGTGTGTGCGTCTGTGCGTGAAAGAGAATGAGAGAGGGAGTGAGGATGCATAAATGGATGTGTGGGAGACTATGTGGGAGACTATGTCCTTGTCCTTAGGGGGACCCACGGGGGGTGGAGGATCATATGACATCACACTGTAGCTTCTCAGACACCTAATTGCATGGTCCACGAGAACATTACCTTGAATTACTTTACTGTATGTCTGTCTGTATGTCTGTCTGTTTTGATAGTTGGGAAGCATGTGTGGAGAGGTTGTGCATGTGTGGGTCGGATTAATTAATACACTCTTAGAAAAAAAGGTTCTGGATAGAACCAAAAAGGGTTCTATTGCTTGCCTCATATATGGCACTATATAGAGCCCTTTTGTAGTGTTCTTTGATAATAACCCCAGGGGTTCTTCTTCACTGAACTAAATTGGTTCCCTATAGAACCCTTGGGTTCCATATAGGGTTCTATATGGAACCAATTTCTATATAAAACCTTTAGGGATGGGGGCCTCCCGAATGGCGCAGCAGTCTAAGGCATGGCATCGCAGGGCTTGAAGCATCACTACTATGTGTCACATCCGAGTCCCATAGGGCGGCGCACAATTGGCCCAGCGTTGTCCGGGTTAGGGGAGGGTTTGGCCGGGTGGGGCTTTACTTGACTCATCGTGCTCTAGCGACTCCTTGTCGCAGCTGGCTTCCGGGTTAAGCGGGCGGGTGTTAAGGAGCGCGGTTTGGCGGGTCATGTTTCGGAGGACGCTTGACTCGACTTCCGCCTCTCCCGAGACCGTTGGGGAGTTGCAGCAATGAGACAAGATCGTAATTGGATCGTAATTGGAGATCACAAAACTAGGGAGAAAAAGGAGATAAATAACAATAAAAAAAACCTTTAGTGTAGATGGATACAGACAGACATGGATACAGATGGATACAGACAGACATGGATACAGATGAATACAGATGGATACACACAGACATGGATACAGATGGATACAGACAGACATGGATACAGATGGATACAGACAGACATGGATACAGATGGATACAGATGAATACAGATGGATACACACAGACATGGATACAGATGGATACAGACAGACATGGATACAGATGGATACAGACAGACATGGATACAGATGGATACAGATGAATACAGATGGATACAGACAGACATGGATACAGATGGATACAGACATGGATACAGATGGATACAGACAGACATGGATACAGATGGATACAGATGAATACAGATGGATACACAGACACAGATACAGATGGATACAGACAGACATGGATACAGATGGATACAGATGAATACAGATGGATACACACAGACATGGATACAGATGGATACAGATGAATACAGATGGATACAGACAGACATGGATAAAGATGAATACAGATGGATACACACAGACATGGATACAGATGAATACAGATGGATACAGACAGATATGGATACAGATGGACACAGACCGACATTGAAAATATGGCCTTTGGAAGATCAGACTATAGCAGACATCACACTGTCTACTCACATCTCTGCAGTCTGCAGACTTCACCATCCTTAGATCAGAGCATAGCAGGCATCACACTGTGTCTACTCACGTCTCTGCAGTCTGCAGACTTCACCATCCTGTTTGCTAGATTTTGTAAATGTGTGTAATAAGGCAGCTTATGTGCGTCTTCAAGCAAGCACATATTTCTGCAGATATGGTCATAGGGTATCGCTCACCATGACCTTTCATTTACTGAGATGGTGTGAAATGATACGATTCAGTTTTACCACAGATAAGTGACGCTACAGCACAGAGGATGATAGATGGTGATATGGTGTGTTCCATGCTCACAGAGCAACGGTGAATAACACTGTATTTATGGGTGGGTCACGTCTCCTCTCCTCTCTCCTCCACCCTTCACACGATGTCTGGCTGACTGGCTGTAAATCAAGCCTAGTGCTGAGCCTTAATGCCAGGGATCATTGCATCTGTATGCATCCCAAATGGCACTAGCTATTGCCTGAATAGGGCTCTGGTCAAAAGTAGTACACTATATAGGGAATAGGGTGTCATTTAAGACACAACCTCTGTGTGTGTCTCTGGGGATAGATTGACTATCTTCCTGGAATCGTTATTGTCTGTTAGAGAGGGCACTGTGTCTGTCTCTGTAACCGCTAACACTAGAACATGCAGACTCCACAGAAATGACATGCAGAGATTTCTCAGCACACATTCCTGTTCAATCATCACATTTTACATTGTGGCGGGGAACGGATATTCTATGTGGTGTGTTTATTGTGCAAGACCCCAATGGGACTGAGCCCATGTCCCCGACACAGACTGACGCACATGTACAGACGCGCACACACACACACACACGCACATGTGTAAAAGCTGTGTTTATTATGGATTTGAGCACTGAAGGTGAAGGGGGTAGTTACAGTGAGTGACGTCAGGCCGCCTGTGCTAGGAGAACATGCTGATTAGCCATACAGGCTGGCTGGGGGAAGAGAGAGTCTAATGTTTCACTGACTGATGTTCTAGAGAGCTGGTCTGGTCTGGCTGTGTTTCTCCATCTCCTGAACACAGGCTTAACCAATGTGTAGCTGAACAGGCGATGGTAAAGATGATGTATATTGTATCTAATTAAAGTGAATATTATTAATGTAGTCTCTCTCTATATACCCCCCCCCCATCTTTCTTTATCTCTCTCTCTCTCACTCTCACTCAGATGGCCTGTTGGTGTACACAGCTCCAGTGGGTCATGTGATGCACCTGTCTGGCTCACCTGTATACCTTAACGATTCCACCTACGATGGCAGCATAGAGGCAGGGTAAGCATCCTCCTTCTCTCTCAGCTCTGTGGGTATTGGTTGGCTACTTGAGACTGGTCTGGTTCATCCTCCGTTGGCTTTATTCGGGTCCCACAAAAATGCAACTTTTCCCCAGGTTTTCGCTGTAAAATAATGTGTTCTCAGTCAACCTACCTGGTAAGATATGGATGAATAAATAAAGGAACCAGTAGCTAGCTAAAACATGGCCTCCATTGTCTGTAGACCCACTCCAGTGCTGCTCTGCTCCTGGACTCATCCCATCTGTTAGTAGTGAACAGGGCCTCAGTGAGCCTCAGTCAGCCAAATGACTTTAGTCTGTCATATACACACACGAAGCAACTCCTCTACCCAGTGTTTATTTTCTCTGTCCACCTAATCGAATAAGAATGAAATGATCTGGAGTCAGACTTTATTTGCTGTGGGAGTTGTACTCTGTTTCTGGACTGTATTGTCCAGGGATGGGGAGGGAAGTGTGCCTTTTTAATGGGGCAGAGCTGTTTTCGTAGCTGGTGAGTTAACGGTTTTGACGCAACCCAGACCTATATACAGCAGAAGTGTGTGTGTGTGTGTGTGTGTGTGTGTGTGTGTGTGTGAGAGAGAGAGAGAAAGCTGAGACATAGGGGTCTGAGTTGTGTGTTTGTGCACGTGTGCATGTGTGTGTTTGCGCACTTGTGTGTATGGATGCATGTGGGTGTGTGCAAAGTCTCTGCGTGTCACATGTAAAACATATGACTGTGTATGCCTTGGCATGTGTACAGTATATGTATAACTGTGTGTGTGTACTGTATGTATGTGTTAAGGGTTCAGTTTGGAGGCCTGGGCCAGCTGGTTGACGGTGTGTTAGGAGGGGATGACTTCACGGAGACCAAGGAGCTGAGGGTGTGGCCAGGGTATGACTACCTGGGCTGGAGCAGAGAGGCTCTGGGGCAGGGCAGTGTTGACATCGAGTTCCACTTTGAAAAGACACGCAGCTTCCACACCATGCAGGTAAGAGGATGTGTGTGTGTGTGAGGGGAGGGAGGATGTGAGTGTGTACCCCTCAAGTCTATGTGTGTCTCTGTCTGTCTTTGTTTAAGTCCAAATTCCACCCCCCCCACAATAACATTTCACAACACATAATAACATAATAACTGTCCCATCACTTTATATATATTTATCAACGTGTGACTAGCCAGTAGCACATCGTCTTAAAGTACCCTCTCAGTCCCACCATCCAATTAGCTTTTAATTTTCCTGTCGTTAATCATTGTTTGTCTGTTGTCTGTTGTCTGGTCTCTGGGTGCCATTGGGTTGCATCACTGGCTGTATGTGTGGTTGTGGTTTGATGGTTTCTTTATGGAGAAACGTTGTTGTTGTTATGGTGGAGGATTTTGGATGTGAAGCTGAATGTCCTGTTGTTTTCTGTTATGGAATGGAGTCAGTCTGGAATGTTGGTTAGGGCTGGGATTGGCCCGCTATAAAAACACATATTATGAAATCCCATAAAAACTTGAATGAAAGTGTATTTAAAACAATCAAATGAAGGAGATAAAAAAAAAAACATCAGGAAGAATAAAAGAGATGAGGAAAGAAACTTTATTGACCAGTTTGACTTTCCTGTCTACAAACAAGTAATCTGTTTTTAACTTTTCAGTGTTTCTCATTAGTTCCCCTATGCTATGCCGTTAACGATGGGAATTCTTGAACTTTCCCAGAGTTTTCCCAGTCCTCTCGGAATGCTGCACCTAAACTATCTAAAGCTTTCTATCGTTTTCCTAAAGCTTTCTTTTCCTTACACGTTTTCCTGTGTTTTTGTTTTTCTATATAGATCGTTTCAATACCTTCTCCTATAGTCTTTCCTCAATCCTGTTCCTGATGTATTGCTGATGTTTTTCCTGAGCTTATCCTGTTTTTCGGGCCTTTTTGCAATGCTATCCCTGGTCTTATCTCAGCAAACACACACCTGAAGGGAATAGCACACAGATCACATAAATAATTGCAGGAACAATGATCTGACAGGTCTGTGTTTCCTAAAGGGAGATATGTTCTCTAACCTGGTTCTAGGACATTCTCCCAAGAGAGGATCGTGTTACGTTACCTATCTCTCTCTCAGAAAGTATTCACACCCCTTGACTTTTTCCACATATTGTTGTGTTACAGCCTGTATTTAAATGGAGATTTTGTGTCACTGGCTTACACACAATACCCCATAATTTCAAAGTGGAATCTTGTTTTTAGATTTCTTTTAAAGTGAGAAGCTGAAATGTCTTGAGTCAGTAATTCAACCCCTTTTGTTATGGCAAGCCTAAATAAGTTCAGGAGTAAAAATGTGCTGAACAAGTCACATAATAAGTTGCATGGATTCACTCTGTGTGCAATAATAGTGTTTAATGTGATTTTTTTAATGACTACATCATCGCTGTACCCCACACATACAATTATCTGTAGGGTCCCTCAGTCAAGTTGGGAATTTCAAACACAGATTCAACCACAAAGACCAGGGAGGTATTTCAATGCCTTGCAAAGAAGAGCACCTATTGGTAGATTGGTCAACAACCAAAAAACATCTGACATTGAATATCCCTTTGAGGATGGTGAAGTTATTAATTACACTTTGGACGGTGTATCAATAAACCCAGTCACTACAAATATACAGGCATCCTTCCGAACTCAGTTGCCGGAGAGGAAGAAAACCGCTCAGGAATTTCACAATGAGGCCAATGGTGACTTTAAAACCGTTACAGAGTTTAATGGCTGTGATGTGAGAAAACTGAGGATGGATCAACAACATTGTAGTTACTCCACAACACTAACCTAAATGACAGAGTGAAAAGAAGGAAGACTGTACAGAATATAACATATTCCAAAACATGCATCCTGTTTGCAATATTGCAATAATAAAGGAGAACGGGCAAAGAAATGAACTTTATGTCCTGAATACAAAGCGTTGTATTTGGGGGAAATCCAACACAACACATCACTGAGTAGCACTGTTCATATTTTCAAGCATGGTGGTGGCTGCATCATGTTATGGGTATGCTTGTCATCAGCGTTTTTTAGGACAAAAATAAATGGAATAGAGTTAAGCACAGGCTAAATCCTAGAGGAAAACCTGATTTTGCATTTGTTTGGTCATTACTTAAGGCAGTGTGTTGGCATTTACATTTCAGTCAGTTCGTAGGATGCTCTCATCCAACTCAGAAATAAGTGCATTCAAGTAAGGGAGCTAAAACATGTGCTAGTAGAATGCAACACTAAGACATAATGTATGTTTTCTAGCCAGGCTTGTGCAGGTCTAATCTACTGTACTCTCCCTGAAGGAGGTCTGATTACCCAGAAGGCTTTACTTTGTTGATTTATTAGGCCCCCTTCAGATTACAATAAGTTACATGTTAACCTGTGT
Source organism: Thymallus thymallus (assembly GCA_023634145.1). Taxonomy (NCBI): domain Eukaryota; kingdom Metazoa; phylum Chordata; class Actinopteri; order Salmoniformes; family Salmonidae; genus Thymallus; species Thymallus thymallus. The sequence continues at coordinate 18,171,355 of CM042415.1, read as the reverse complement.
GTGTGTGTGTGTGTGTTACACAGGTCCACATGTGGTTTCAGTTAGCGAGGTTGGCCCTACAGCAAGTGTCAGGTTAATAACTACCCTGTCAGTGGAGTCTTTAAACCAGCCCTTCCTTCCCCAGTAGAGGGAACATTAAAAGGCCACTTTTAAAATGTGCAGTTTTGTCACACAACACAACGCCACAGATGTCTCAAGTTTTGATGGAGTGTGCAGTTGGCATGCTGACTGCAGGAATGTCCTCCAGAGCTGTTGCCAGAGAATTAAATGTTAATTTCTCTACCATAAGCTGGCTCTGTTGTCGTTTATGGAATTAGGCAGTACGTCCAACCAGCCTCACAATCGCAGACCAGTATTTCTGTCTTTAATAAAGCCCTTTTGTGGGGGAAAACCCCTTTCTTATTGGCTGGGCCTGGCTGCCAAGTGGGTAGGTCTATGTCCTATCAGGCCCACCCATGGCTGCACCCCTGCCCAGTCATTATTTAAATTCACTGATTTCCTTATATGAACTGTAACTCAGTAAAATCTTTTGAAATTGTTGCATGTTGCGTTTATATTTTTTGTTCAGTGTATAAACATGTAGATGGAACCTTTCTCTCTTGCAGTGTCCCTGTGGTGGGCTGTAAAATGTCTTCCCTCAAAACAATCAACCTCTCCCTTTCCCACTCTTTTATTATTTTAACCTCATCCTCTTCTCTTCTTCTTCTTGTTGTTGTTCTCTACTTTTGTTCTCTTCCCTCTCGTACTTTGTCACTCATCACTTTCCATTTTCACTCATTTGCATTTATAGCCGGGCTCACAACAATGTTGCCAAAACAACCAAGAGTCAACAGGATTTAAACTCTGTTTTAAGTGAATGCCGCCCCCTCTCCCCCTCCAACTTACAAAGATAATTCAGCCTCCAAAAAATCTACAGGCCTAAATCCACAATGAATGGGAAAGATGAGTTAGTACATTGACCATTTCTTTATGCAGAGTTGCATTATTCTCTGTCCAGTGCCTGAGTGCAGTGTGATGCTCCTATTATAAGGAGGTGGTAAATGGTCATGAAAGGCTAACGATGCATTATAACTTCAGGCTTTTAGTGTTACCAGACATAGTTATAAAGATCAGGTCAGTCTTCACGCTTCAGCAAACAAAGGAAAGGAGAGCTGCTCAACAACAGTGACAGAAATCATGAGATGGTCTTACCAAGAAAAACTTCCAAAATGACTAATTTGAGGTAAATAAAAAGTTGGAGTTGGAGCACTCAACCAAAAAAAAGGCAGAGATTTGATTTATTTCTGCTCACTTTAATCCATTGAGCAGGATGTGAACAGGTGACGTCTCCCTCAGAGTGACCTGACCATTGCTCTTAGCTCCTATTTATAGCCTAGCGGCCCATTGAGACACAACAATATAAAACAAATTATAATGATCATACGTGTCAAGGTAAATGGCGAGTTATAGCACAAATAAAATACTAACGATAAGATAAATAATGTCTCATTAATCAAAGCTTCATTAATTGTAGCACTGCACGCGTCATATACTGTACATACCGCACGTTACATACATGCTCAAATGCCTCTGTGGGGCATAGAAGCCAATCATGGCTCACCTTCCTCCCAGCGATTTGTAGCCATAGAACACGTTCAGATTTCACCAAGATGAGGTGACATCATACATTTAAACTAAAACAAAAAGAGGCATTCTGGCCGTACTGCTTAGATGATTTTTCACTGTCCTCGTTTCTATAATGTAGTTGCCTTGATTGTTTGAGTCTCTGTGTCTCCGGATTCACAGACCCCCAAATATCACTTACAGTGGGGAGAACAAGTATTTGATACACTGCCAATTTTGCAGGTTTTCCCACTTACAAAGCATGTAGAAGTCTGTAATTTTTATCATAGGTACTCTTCAACTGTGAGTGACGGAATCTAAAACAAAAATCCAGAAAATCACATTGTATGATTTTTAAGTAATTTATTTACATTTTATTGCATGACATAAGTATTTGATACATCAGAAAAGCAGAACTTAATATTTGTTACAGAAACCTTTGTTTGCAATTACAGATATCATACGTTTCCTGTAGTTCTTGACCAGGTTTGCACACACTGCAGCAGGGATTTTGGCCCACTCCTCCATACAGTTCCTTCAGGTTTCGGGGCTGTCGCTGGGCAATACGGACTTTCAGCTCCCTCCAAAGATTTTCTATTGGGTTCAGGTCTGGAGACTGGCTAGGCCACTCCAGGACCTTGAGATGCTTCTTACAGAGCCACTCCATAGTTGCCCTGGCTGTGTGTTTCGGGTCATTGTCATGCTGGAAGACCCAGCCACGACCCATCTTCAATGCTCTTACTGAGGGAAGGAGGTTGTTGGCCAAGATCTCGCGATACATGGCCCCATCCATCCTCCCCTCAATACGGTGCAGTCGTCCTGTCCCTTTTGCAGAAAAGCATCCCCAAAGAATTATGTTTCCACCTCCATGCTTCACGGTTGGGATGGTGTTCTTGGGGTTGTACTCATCCTTCTTCTTCCTCCAAACACGGCGAGTGGAGTTTAGACCAAAAAGCACAATTTTTGTCTCATCAGACCACATGACCTTCTCCCATTCCTCTTCTGGATCATCCAGATGGTCATTGGCAAACTTCAGACGGGCCTGGACATGCGCTGGCTTGAGCAGGGGGACCTTGCGTGCGCTGCAGGATTTTAATCCATGACGGCGTAGTGTGTTACTAATGATTTTCTTTGAGACTGTGGTCCCAGCTCTCTTCAGGTCATTGACCAGGTCCTGCCGTGTAGTTCTGGTCTGATCCCTCACCTTCCTCATGATCATTGATGCCCCACGAGGTGAGATCTTGCATGGTGCCCCAGACCGAGGGAGGTTGACCGTCATCTTGAACTTCTTCCATTTTCTAATAATTGCGCCAACAGTTTTTGCCTTCTCACCAAGCTGCTTGCCTATTGTCCTGTAGCCCATCCCAGCCTTGTGCAGGTCTACAATTTTATCCCTGATGTCCTTACACAGCTCTCTGGCCTTGGCCATTGTGGAGAGGTTGGAGTCTGTTTGATTGAGTGTGTAGACAGGTGTCTTTTATACAGGTAACGAGTTCAAACAGGTGCAGTTAATACAGGTAATGAGTGGAGAACAGGAGGGCTTCTTAAAGAAAAACTAACAGGTCTGTGAGAGCCGGAATTCTTACTGGTTGGTAGGTGATCAAATACTTATGTCATGCAATAAAATGCAAATTAATTATTTAAAAATCATACAATGTGATTTTCTGGATTTTTGTTTTAGATTCCGTCTCTCACAGTTGAAGTGTACCTATGATAAAAATTACAGACCTCTACATGCTTTGTAAGTAGGAAAACCTGCAAAATTGGCAGTGTATCAAATACTTGTATATATATTCTGACATGGTCTATTGACTAACGAGACACAGTATTTATCTCATCATTAGTATTATTTTGTGCTATAATTTGCTTTATTATTATTATTATTAAACATATATATTATTATTTTAATGTTTTTACATTGTTGTCTCAATGGGCCACTAGGCTATAAATAGGAGGTAAGTGCAATGGTCAGGTCACTCTGAGGAAGACGTCAGCTTGACGTTGAAACAGACTGTTCGCATCCTGTACAATGGATTAAAGTGAGAAAAAATAAATCGCTGCCTTTTTTTTGGTTGAGGGTTGAGTGCTCCAACAATTAGTCCTTTTGGAAGTTTTTCTTGATAAGTTTTTCTTCTCATTGTAATAAATATCTTCATTATCTTATTAACTTGATAAGCTCTTCTCATTGTTATATGTTCATTATTTTATTAAGTTGATAAGCCCTTCTCATTGTTATAAATAGGTTCATTGTCTTATTAACTCGTTCTCCCCTTTATTTCTCTTCCTCCTCCCCTCTCCCTCCCCCTCTCTCTTCCTCCCCCATCTCCCTCTCCCTCTCTCTTGCTCCCATCCGTCTCCCCCCTCCCCCATCCAGGTCCACAGTAATAACCGCCACACCCAGGGTGTGAGGGTCTTCAGTAAGGTAGAGTGTCAGTTTAAACCTGGCCTGTTACTCCCCTGGTCCTCGCCCCCCCTCTCCCTGGCTGTACCCCTGGAGGACCTGAAGGACCCCTCCTCACGCCCCATCTCCCTGCCCCTGGGGGGTCGCCCCGCCCTGATCTTACGCTGCCAGTTCGCCTTCGCAGACCGATGGATGCTCATCTCTGAGATCTCCTTCTACTCTGGTACGTTCAGCGTATTGCTCTCTTTCATTCTCATTCTCACTCCTTTTTTATTCTCTCTCCTTTTCTCATTCTCTTTCTCTTCTCTCCTTTTCTCATTCTCTCTGTAATTATAACATTATCTCTCCTTTTTCTCTCAGATTCTCAGTCTCTCTCTCCCCTTCATGGATTCAATTCATCTCTGATTGTCTTAGGAAGTTGATCATCCTGTTCTCTGGGCTGTATTTAGATGATATATGCAGTCTACTGTATGTATGAGTTTTACACTGTTTAAACTCGTTTATTTCTCTCTCTCTCTCTCTCTCTCTCTCTCTCTCTCTCTCTCTCTCTCTCTCTCTCTCTCTCTCTCTCTCTCTCTCTCTCTCTCTCTCTCTCTCTCTCTCTCACACACTCACAGAGCCGTATGGGAAGGGTGTCGACCCCTTGGACACGGGCTCTGTTCTTCCTGCTCCTCCGGTCTCCTCTGGTTCTCCTCCTCCTGTCTTCCCCTCCTCTGTCAGCCCTAAACTCAACCAAAACTCCTCCAACTTCACTAGCCCTCCCTCTGGTGAGTCACCTCTCTCTCTCTCATCCCCTTCTCCTTCTGGTCCCCCTGTTAGTCTCATCCCCCTCACTTCTATTGATCCCCCTTTCGTCCCACTCTCATCTCATCCCTCACCCTTTTCCCCTCCATTACCACCTTCCCGCCCATTTTCACCCTCCTCCATTCCCCTCCAGTAGTGATGAGTGTGGGCATGCAGTATTCTAAGTTGTGTGTTTAAAGCAGTTCCAAAAACATGCAATGACCAAAAAAGAAAGGGTATAAGATGTATCTAAGCCTCCTCCTCTATCCATCATGCTGTGTTAAAGCCCCTGGCCTCAGTCCAACCTGGCAACATGGTCTTCTACAGAATAATACATCAACATTGTCCACGTGGAGTTGGAAATCTCAAATGCTACATGTCATCATGCTCTCATGCCTTTCAGTACCTTGAGAGGAACTCTCTCTCTTCTCCTCCTCTCTCTTCTCCTCTGTCTGATCACTCCTTCCATCCCTCGTTCCTCCAGAACCCCCCACCACCAACTCCATGATGGACAACACGGGTAACAGCACACTGTCAGGTGAGACAGACAGACAGACAGACAGAGAGAGAGAGAGAGAGAGAGAGAGAGGGAGAGGGATGGAGAGAGGGAAAGGAGCCATTTCCTTATATTGACATTCCCCATGATAACGGCTCTGTTTAAGACAGCCAATGAGGGGGTTCATAAGGAACAAAAAGAGGAAGGAAGGAAGGAAGGAAGGAAGGAAGGAAGGAAGGAAGGAAGGAAGGAAGGAAGGAAGGAAGGAAGGAAGGAAGGAAGGAAGGGAGGAAGGGAGGGAGGGAGGTGGAGTTAATGACTGTTGGTGGAACACACTAAAACGGCATGTTGCTTTGTGGTACCTCATCATATTCACATACAACTACAACACTGCTTCCTTCTTGTGATCTCCCTAACTGCATGTTGACGGAACCACAGTGGAACTAAGGAACATCAGATCATGGAACTACAGATCACCAGACAATAACAGGCCTTTTTAGAGCAGTGCTTTGTCTGTCTTAACGGCTGTGGTTGAGTGGCTTTGGATGTGTTTGTTCGAGTATGTGTGTGTATATATATACATACGTATGTGTGTGTGTGTGTGTGTGTGTGTGTGTGTGTATATATATATATATATATATATATGTGTGTGTGTGTGTATGAGAGAGAGATTTGGGTGTGCAGCAGCTCCCTCTCTGATTATGCAGACAGTGCTAATACACAGACTGCACAGCGCATTAACACTGGGGTCAGCACACTCACATGCTACTCATACAACACCACATTAACACTTACACATTTACTGATGAAAATACTCACTCTCTCATGTACCACATATACTGTTATAAACTTCATTACGTTTCTGGTCTTCTCAGGGGCCGACTTCGATGCCGTGACCCTGAGGGCGGCCCTTCCTGTTGCCAAGGATGACAGCAGTAACACAGCCATCCTGATTGGCTGCCTGGTGGGCATCATCCTGCTGCTATTGGCTGTTATCGCTGTCATTCTGTGGAGGCAATACTGGAAGAAGATACTGGGCAAGGTGAAGGAGGAAAGACTTTCAGCAGGACTTTCAAAATGGCTACCACTATCTGTCTCACACACCTTTACGTTCTTAATGTGTGTGTGTGTGTCTCCCTGTCCTCTCCAGGCCCAGGGCAGTCTGTCCAGTGACGAGTTGCGTGTCCATCTGTCAGTCCCCTCTGACAACGTGGTGATCAACAACACACACAGCTACTCAGCCGCTACCAGCGCATACACACCTTCCCTGACGACAGGGAGCGCTGTGACGGAGAGGGAGAGTACCAGGAGCCCAGCGCACTGCTCCGACCACGAGACCACACCGGACGAGACAGCACCGGTAAAACATGGTCGCAGTTAGATTGCAAACACACTGAGGGAGTGTCAGTTTGAGAGAGAGAGAGAGAGAGAGAGAGAGAGAGAGAGAGAGAGAGAGAGAGAGAGAGAGAGAGAGAGAGAGAGAGAGGAGAGAGAGAGAGAGAGAGAGAGAGAGAGAGAGAGAGAGAGAGAGAGAGAGAGAGAGAGAGAGAGAGAGAGAGAGAGAGAGGAGAGAGAGAGAGAGAGAGAGAGAGAGAGAGAGAGAGAGAGAGAGAGAGAGAGAGAGAGAGAGAGAGAGAGAGAGAGAGAGAGAGAGAGAGAGAGAGAGAGAGAGATAGAGAGAGAGAGAAGAGAGAGAGAGGAGAGAGAAGAGAGAGGAGAGAGAGAGAGACGAGAGAGAGGCGAGAGAGAGAGAGAGAAGAGAGAGAGATCAGACACAAAGAGATTGAGGCACAGGAGAATGTGCTGTCTTATTGGAAGAAAGAACACACACAGAGCACAAAGAGGCCTATTGTTCACTGACTGGAAGGAAAAGAGAGAGAGAGCATTCTAGTAGCATCGTGCTGCAGGAGGCCACTATGCTGTCTTTACTATCCACTGTGGGACATTTGAACAATGTCACATTATACCGAAGAAAAACAATATCACAGAAACATTATTATGTCGAATAACATAAATATTATCCTCTCACGTGTATTTTTAACCCTGTGGTTGTACATTTGTTCATTGCCTGAGTTGTGTTAACCTGGTCTTTGCTGAACTGTTCTGTTCTGTTCTCCCCCATCTTAATGCATCCCTCCCCTTGTGTTGTCACTGGTATGCTGTGTTTCGTTGTGTTTTTGTTGTGCTGTGTTGTTTGCCTTGTGTGTATCGTGTGTTTTGCCTTGTCGTGTATATCGCATGTTGTTTGCCTTATTGTGTGTGTTGTGTGTGTGTGTGTGTGCTCCATGTGTGTCCCCCCCCCCCCCAGCCTTGCTGTTAAACAACCCAGCCTATGACCTCCTCTGTCAGATCAGAGGCAGCATGGCTCAGGCTCCTCGTGGCCCCCTAACCGTCCCTATGGCCAGGGACAGCTCCTCTCACCCTCAGGAGATAGAGCCTCAATAATGGGGCCCAGGGTAAGAGCCTTTAACTGGGGAAAAATACCCAGGATTCACCCCCTACCTGGAGCTCCATGGAGTTGGAATCGTAATGTCTAGAATAAACCGAGTAACTTTCAGAGCATCTGTTTGATCATGAACCCTTTGTCCGTCACTCACTCACTGCGTCAATTCACTCCATTTTGTGTAGTGCTTTTAACTTAATAAAGTCATTTGTCTCAAAATGCTAATGACAAAAGCCTGAGCCCACCTCTCTCTCTCAACTCCTCCATCCCTCTCTCCACTCCTCTATCCCTCCTGTCCCTCCCTCCAGGCTGTGGTATGGACTTGGAGAAGGGCTTGCCCCCCACCCAGGATGAGCCTCCCCCGTACCCCGATGCCCCTCCCTACCCAGCTCTGTGTCCCCCCTTCCCCCCCAGCGTGCCCCACTATGCAGAGGCGGACATCGTTAGCCTGCAAGGCGTCAGGTAAGAGGGGCAGACAGACTGAGGCAGACTGAGGTTTTTAAACCCACCTTTGTAACCTGGACTTCAGTGATCTTTCTTTGTTTTTATGTTATTTTATTGCCTTTTTTCATGTTTCTACTCTAAAGTGTGCTGTAATTTTAAAATCACATTTTAAATGTGATTTGTCTTGTCAGTCGGTAACAACACATATGCAGTGCCAGCCCTGACCTCCCCCAGCCCCACAGCAGCAGACTGCACCCCCCTGCCTGAACTGCCCCGACACTGTCTGGTCTTCAAGGAGAAACTGGGTGAAGGACAGTTTGGAGAGGTCTGTGTGCTTGTGTTTGTGTTTGTGTGTGTAGACGTGTTTAACTGTACTGGGTGTGGTTGTCGGTTGTCTGATGGGAACTTTTCCTATTGCTTACTTCCTCAGGTGCACCTGTGTGAGATAGAGAGCCCTCAGGACCTGCCTAACCTGGAGTTCCCTTTCAATGTGAGGAAAGGTCGCCCTCTGCTGGTGGCTGTTAAGATACTGCGCCCTGACGCCTCCAAGAACGCCAGGTCTGTCTCAGGATAGTTAATCTAAATCTCACTGTCTCTCTCGCTCCATCTCTTGTCTTCACTTTAAAAGCTTTTTCTCGTTTCAATTGTTGATCTCCCTCTCTCTCTCCACTCCCTACCCCTCTCTCTCTCCCCCTCCCTCCTAGGAATGACTTCCTAAAGGAGGGGAAGATTCTGTCTCGTCTGAAGGACCCTAACATCATCCGTCTGTTGGGAGTGTGTGTGAGCAGCGACCCTCTCTGTATGGTCACAGAGTATATGGAGTGTGGAGACCTCAATCAGTACCTCTCACACAGAGTTCTGCTGGACAAGACTGGACCCACACACAACACCCCCACCATCAGGTAACACACACATGGTACACACACATGGTACACACACATAGTACACACACACACACACACATAGTAGACACACGCAGTCACACTCCTGTTTTCACAAAGACAGATGCATATACACACACACCTTTCTACCTGCGTCTGAAATATTGTATTTCTGCCTCTTATCTCTTCAATTCTTCTTCCACCACTCATCCCTCCCTCCATCCCTCTCAGTTACCCTGCTTTGATCGCCATGGCCAGTCAGATAGCTTCAGGGATGAAGTTTCTGTCGTCTCTGAACTTCGTGCACCGTGACCTGGCCACAAGAAACTGCCTGGTGGGGGGTGAGAAGGGCGAGAGCGGGGGCGACCGGGGCGGGGAGCGCCCCATCAAGATCGCTGACTTTGGGATGAGCAGAAACCTGTATGCTGGAGACTACTACCGTATCCAGGGTCGGGCTGTGCTGCCTATACGATGGATGGCCTGGGAGTGTATACTGATGGTGAGAGGACACACAGGGAGAGGGAGAGAGGTGGTAAAGAAGTAGTAACTAACAGATAGTGTGTGTCTCTGCAGGGGAAGTTCACCACAGCCAGTGACGTGTGGGCGTTTGGAGTGACTTTGTGGGAGATGCTGAGTGTGTGTCAGGAGCAACCCTACTCCAACCTGACTGATGAACAGGTCATAGACAACGCTGGAGAGTTCTTCAGGGACCACGGAAGACAGGTACACACACTCATACAGTACAGTTAGCAGTACATTTAAGTGTGTAAATGGAATGTTTAACCCTCATCTCTCCATCCTCCCCTTTCTCTCCCCCCCTCCACCTCCCCCTTTCTATCTTTCTCCCCCATCCCTCCTCTGTCTTTGTCTCCCCCTCCCTCCATCCCCTCTCTCTCTCCCTCCTCCAAGGTGTATCTGAGCAGGCCAGATGTGTGTCCTCAGGGTCTCTATGACCTCATGCTGAGCTGCTGGAACCGGGACTGCAAGCTCCGCCCCTCATTTGCCCACATTCACTCCTTCCTCACAGAGGATGCCATGAACATGGTGTAGAGAGAGAGAGAGAGAGAGGAATGGAAGAGTGAGATAGAGAGAGAGATGGATGAGAGAGACGGCACCTCCTCCTACCTTCATTCCACCAGTCATCATAGAGATGAGTGTTTTGAGTGAGGGATGTGTGTAGAAGTGGTGGAGGTGTAGAGGGTTTGCAGTAGAGGGGCGGGTGATTGCTTGTATATTTCCTATTTCTCTTTGACGGGCGGATGGGGCTGAGACACCGCTGGTTCGGTGTTCACTCCCACGAGACAGACCCCAACCCAACCCCCCCCCCCCCCCCCCGAGTAGACTAGATTGTCTTGATAAGAATGTAACAACACAATGGTTGGTGCGGTGGCGGGTTAGTATCTGATTCTGCATAGTGCTTACAGGAAGTTGTCTTCCGTCAATGGTCTGCTAGCTAACATAGGGAAGCTGTAAGGCCTGTGTGGGGAGTTGATTTGATAATGCTTGATAATGTAGATGAAGCTCCAATTGAATGTGTAACGCTGATGAACTTTTATCAAAGTATATCAACAATATCAATCTGATTATGTATCAATGTCAGACTTTAATACTCTGAAATGCCATAGTTTAATAGGTATATTAACATTTTGGGATAAACTTAATAACACATCGATATATTATTTGACATGCTAATCTTTTTGGTGTTTTCAAAAATCATGTGCTAGGGTTACTGGTGAAGGTTTGTATGTACTGTCAACATTTCTTTTCAAAACGGTATGCACATTTTTCGCACAGAGGAAGGTTTGCTGTCTTAGTACTATATATACACAACTAGTATGTCCCAGTAAACTCCAGGATACAGGAGAGGACAGGGATACTCAGTATGTTTCACTAGTTTTCAGCATATAACCCAGTTCTCCCCAGCCCCTCCATTCCAGACCCCAGTCTAGGGTCCAGTCTCTAGTCTCATGGAACCAAACAAGTGAGGCTGAATACTGCCTTATATTCCTCTGGCTTACCCCTGTTACGCCTTAGTTTTAAAGTCTGGCAAGCAAGATGATGGTATCTCATACACAGGACAGTAGCAGACATAGCAACAGGTGTTCCACCAGCAGTCTGTAACACCAGGCATTAGACAGACACACACACACAATGCTATCAGTCAGTCAGTCAGCTGCCCAGCCCAGACTAGGCTGGTGTTGTGACTATATTCTGCCTCCCTATCCACCCAACTCAGTATCTCAACACTCCTTAAGCCTTTCATTCAGCACAGTCTCACTCAAATCTCTCACAACTGATCCACCTTCTGAGCTGTAACTATGGAGTTATTGTGGACTCATGTGAACTGATCTGGACTCCAGGACAGGAAGTGTGTGTGGTTGTTACCATAGAGATATGGTTGTTACTCTACCAGTCCTCCAAACTGAAACCCTTTGGACCTCCAGAGCCAGGGAGAACTGACTGGTGTCACGTGACGTGAGCCTTACTGACTGAGAGAACAGGTACAGTAGGGGAGGTGCACTATGAACGGCTACAGCCAATGATATTTGAACTTAACAGAAGAGACACATCCTTCCTGATGGGAGCTGGAATAGTACAGCCCACAGCAACACACACTGAGAGACAGACAACACTGCCTGTGCTGTGAAACCACATGTGAAACTGACCATTGTGATTGATGACTAGCTGATGGAACAGCATAACATGGATGGGATAGATGGATCGACAACTAGAGGGGGGTGGGGGCTGATATGATATGTAAATTACCATTTTCATGTGTGAGGTGAGTGATGATTTTCTACCAGCGATGGATAGCAGAGCTGGGTCTGACTCGGTGACCCAGATGCAGAAATTAGGTTAATGTATATGTCCAATACACTACCAGCTGCACTTTTAAAGGCTGTTTCTGGCCGCATGCCCCAATAACTGCACTAGAATACTAGAGTCGTGACCAGTCTTGGGGAGTAGGTATGGTACTTGTAGTTTAACAACAACTAGTTAACACTTTCAGAGTAGATCCCCCAACACTGGTATGTGTCATGTTACTATACTAGTATAATGTTAGTATGGATATTGGAGCGTACAGACAGTCTGTATCCCCTTGGCGTCAGAACCTATAGCAGTCCAACATGGCATTGCTGGTCGAAATAGATGTAGGCCTAAACATTATAAAAACAGGTCAGTGTCTTGTGATTTATCGACTTAAAGTTAAAATCATTTATTCATGATTCATATCAGTAGATTGTTGTTGAAATAGAACCGCCTCATAAAAGGTGTTCTCAAGGAGGAAAATGCAGGTTTGTAAAACCTCTGTCTGCATTATGAGGAAAGGCAGAGTACACTAAATGCTCCTCCCAAAACATTGTGCCAGTGCTAATATAGATAACCAGCAATAAAGAAAATGATCAGACCTAATAGTTAAAACATCAAAATCACAAAGAACTTAACACTAATGAGAGGAGCACTAACAACTGTATCCAAAGCCTTTTAGTTTGTCAGTAACCTTTCATCTACTTCATCCTAACATAAGCTGACCATGGTGCACTCTGCCTTACTGATTGCAGTTCTGTGTAGTATTTCAGGTTTAATCAAGATTATCAAGTAATACTTTTTTACTGATTGAATGAGTGTGAATGGTGGTGCCATATGAATACAGTATGTTTTACTAGCCCAACTAAACCAATATTTGTATATATATATTTCCTGTATATGTACTTAGAATCTCCTTGTTGTCAGTGATGATGTCGTCCTTTGTCTTTGAAGCTGAACCTGATGATGTGTACATATTCTAAGGACAGAATTTGTATTTAGTTGACTAATATATGGAACTTCTTAGTTACAGTTTGTAGAAAGCTTACTCCCTTACCTTGATGCCATTGTAATTCATTGTGTTGTCTATTTTTGTAGGTTTAATAAAGTTAACCTTTCCAAATAAAGGACGAATGTTCTACTTGTCATTAAACTCACACTAAAGAAACACATCTAGAGGACAAAAGGGTTTGAGTTTGGAAATAAAGAGTTACAACAAATTTCATTCCAAATATATTTAGAATATTCATAACTTAGTGCACTAGCATACAAAGATAACTCTACACGGAAGGCCAGGCATTATTTTGCCAAGTCAATAAAGCATTGACAGAAATACAATCACAGAAATCATATTTAACTAAGAGCAGCTATAGTACATAAAAGGTTAAAAGTCGCACATGATTGACATTATGTCATATAAAAGGTGTGCATATAAGTGACCGCAGTAGTATTGGTTTACATTCATGTCTTTAGCACAAAGCATGCCCATATAGGTTGTTACAAGGGAAATATCTCATGTTTAGCCTTTAGGTTGAGAGAAAAATGGGCATATTTCAACTTAGTCAGGCACTTGGCGGTAACAAAATGTATAGACAGCCAGATAGCATGTACGCTTTGGGGAATTCAATCAGGTAGAGAGAAGTAGCTCCTAGAATCCTGAGCAGTGGTATAGAACAAGTCCCTAACAACTACAACCATACTACAAAAGGATCAAACAGGGATGTGAGCAGCACAACATAGAACATCTGGAAAATAGACCATTCTAATGGGAAGATTACAAAAGGATAGCTCCTGATTAAATCAACACATCTGTGATTCAAATGTATATTGTCTACTCTATAGAAGGTCCCTGTTTACCCCCACTTGACCATACAACTTGATGGTCCTCCACTACATTAGTTTCTGTATGTTTCCCAGGTCTGTTTGTGCTTTTGCCCGTTCCATTGTCATTGTCAAGGGAAACATGTTTGGCATGACAATTCCATAAGGAGTTGACAACAGTGCAGAAACAGACTGGCACCCAGGCTAGTTTCTCCATTTCCTTCTTCTACACACACATCTTCACCTCAAGCAGCATGTTCATCAGGCACCACATGACTGACAGTACCTCTGACCTAGATAAAGAGACTCAAGTCTGCCCCCTACCTCCTTCCAATCACTTCACAGAAAACCTCTGCTTTTATACATTTATTTCATGGCCTGTCTGTCTAATAAGTCTAGGGTTTAGAAAAACACTGAGCCATAATGGTGTATATGACAATCTGTATGTTGTGTTTGCTAAACAACACTTTAGTAACAGAGAATCTGTAGTTCCTTGTTTTTTGCTTTGGTAATTAGATGCGATTAGGTACCATCCAATTCAGTACTCCATTGATTGGGTCTATGCCAGTATTGTATCAGAGTATCCTGTCAGTTGCACCTTTTCTCATTGCTTTTAGTATATCGAATGTGCAATACGTGCAGTTGTCTGTAATTAAACTGTACTTTAAGGGAATTACTATTATTACCCCAAATTATATCATGCACACATTTAGCTATTTAAGTATCTCTTCCTGTCATTTACCTGTACAGTTTGTGTAACCATGCAAGTATTCACTTATCTGTAAATATAACTGTATACTTACCTGTACAGCTAATTTAACCATGCAACATTTTCACTTACCTGTTCATTTAACCAGTCTGTCTATTTAAGTAAACTATTATTACCCTCGCTCATATCATACGCATTTTTAGCCATTGAAGTATTTCTCTGCCATCGACCTGTATAGTATTGTTAACCATCCAACATCCACCAATGTATAGTGTACATATTCAGCCAACCACCCATACTATGCAATGTCTTTTTATAGCTTTTTTGCACTCCTGATATCTTGTATTTCTGTACTTTTTCATACTGCCGCTCTATGTATCATGTACCGTGTATCTGTCTTTTGTGTACTTTCGTTGTGGCATTTTGCACCTGCCCTGTGTTTTGTTGTAGCTGCTTGACAATGACATTCCCCCCCCCGGGGATCAATAAAGTACCTATCTATCTATCGAGAGAAGAGGTCTAGTGCCAACCCAGCATATAGTTTGTGATTTCATCCCCCACAAATGGCAGTCACAGCAAAAAGGCACCATATCTTAAAAACTGCATATAACTTGGCTTCTATTGTAATATGGCTTGTACTGGTGACGAATTAGACTTTAAAACACAAGGCCCTGGTCATTCTAGAGGGTTCTTAGAGATATTAGTAGATACAGTAGATCCTAGATCAGTCTTGGGGAGAACATAGTTGAACATGACCTTGTCCATAAGGTGGTGGACAGAGGTACTAGAATGCTATAAGGCATGCAGAGGTCAACTACCAGATAGAACATGTTTATGTATAACAAGATGACTACCAGATAGAACATGTTTATGTATAACAAGATGACTACCAGATAGAACATGTTTATGTATAACAAGATGACTACCAGATAGAACATGTTTATGTATAACAAGATGACTACCAGATAGAACATGTTTACGTATAATAAGATGACTACCAGATAGAACATGTTTACGTATAATAAGATGACTACCAGGATTACAATTATCTAAATTCTGATGTTCACAGTGAAAGCAAAGAGCATTTCTTCTTCATTTGTAAAGCAAGTGATAGCAACTAGCTAGCCAACCAGGCTGAGAACAAGGCAGACTACCTTACAGAACATCTGCAAATGTTGACAAACAATCAGCTGACAAACCCAACAATGGAATGGATGACCTCATACACACACACACACACACACACACCACTATTTCCTATGAACAATAAAAGGCACTGAGAATGTAAACAATTTCTCAACCACAACCATATCCCAATGAAATAACATTCTATGGATTACAACAAAAATAAAACTGTCACAGGCAGGAAAATATAAAAGTTTAACAGTTTATATGGACCCAACCCTGTAAGAGGGAGAAAAACACCCTGAATAACAGAACAGATAAAGAGTTACTACCAGAACTAGTAAGGCCCTGTCACGCTCGTCTAAAGTGCTCTCCTTCCCTTCACTCAAGCTAATCTAACAGAGACATGAATGACCAGGAGAAAGAAACATATACCTTTGACCCATCCTGTGTTTTCAGATCAGTGCCAACGAGGCTCAGGAAGCAAGAGAGGAGGTCGATTAAGATTGTCGAGACATTCCCTGAGAAACACTACAGTACTAACACAGGCATGCAGACAGACAGAGGACTACACTAGAAGTATTAATAGTAATTATAGGCACTAGGAAGCAGTATGGAGTTCCAGGTCTGACGGTGCAGACGGCCTCACTGGCCTCCGTTTTCAGCCCATACGGGTGGACAGGCCAACCTGTGGAAAGAAGGGGAGAGAATGGCTGTGTGTGTCGACAAATATGTTCACATACACATACTATATATGCACACACATACTATTTTCCTCTCTCTTCCACACACACACACACACACACACACACCTGTGAGATGTTGATTCAGGTGAGTTTCTCCGCGGCGGCTGGTAGTCTGGTCATGATGTCCAGAACCTCTCCGGTCAGCTTGGCCGCGCCCACCTCCCCCCCACCGCTGGAAACCATGGTAACCTTCTGGGCCATGGAGAGGGGCCTGCTGATCTCCTCTGCTATCTAGAGGTCCACAGGACCGCAGTAACAGTACCCTACACGTCTGTCATCTAATCAATCTGCCAACCATCTATCCTTATATACACTGAATCTGTTACATCTATGCATCCATCCACCCATCTGCTTAAACTCTGAATCGCTTTCCCATCAATCCTTCTCTCCTTCTTCCTACCCATTCACCCTCCCAGTCTCTAGTAGAACCGGTCCTACTCCCAGTGTGACTGACCAGCGGTAGTTTCTCCAGCAGCATGTCCACCATGGCTCCCTCCCCGTACTGTTTAAAGGCCTCTTAGCCATCTGCTCTGCCTCGGCACGACCCTTAGCCTCCAGAGCAAATGCCTCAGCATCGCCCCTCATCTACACAGACAGGGAGAGAGAACACATAGTTCAAATAAACAAAGGGTATATATATATATATATATATGAAAGAATAAATAAGAATACACTCAGTTGCCAGTTTATTAGGTACTGGCAACTGAGTGTATTCTAGTACCGGGTCAGGTCCAGAACAGCCTGAATTCTTCGGGGCAAGGAAGCATTGCTCAAGTGGTATCAAGGCACCTAACGTGTGCCAGGAAAACATTCCCCACACCATTACACCACCAGCCTGTACTGTTGACACTATTGTACTGGCGGTGAAGAGACTGATAACAGGAGTGACTGGAGAGTGGATGGATGGAGTGATGGAGGAGAGAAAAGGAGAGCGGCCAGCTGAACTCACTCTGATGGACTCTGCCTCAGCCTCCATGATGAGCTGTGCACTGTGAAAAAAGTGAGACAGAACTGAACTCAGCAAATGTTGGATCACTAGAAAAGTCTCTTCCTCAGTTTACCCTTCAGCAGGATTCACTGCCCAGGACTACTACGGAACAGAACATACCCAAAGTTCTGATTGGGATCCTGGTGTGTACCAGCGGTGATTGCCTGATGCTGGACACTAGGGACCTCATTTATAACCGGTGCGTAAATTGAACATCTGAATGCACCATTTCTGAAAAGACTGCGCACGCACAAAAATATTGAGAAGTATAAACTTGCCGCACGCCATACATACTCCTGTTTCCTGTTATAAATTAGACCGGTCCTAAAACTGTGAACAAGCATTATAACTCCGCCTGGAAAAAAGCCCATCATTTCCTTTTTATGATGACAATAAGGCCCTTATATACTTTACAAGTATTGGAATTAGGACACAGCCGTATCTAGAGGAAATAGCGAACTTGATCAAATGTCCTGGAGGTGCTGTATCTGACCATTTCTGAATGACAAAACAACTGCAAATTGTTGTGGACCTGTAAACAGATCGTTTGAACGCAATAATGCTTGCATTCACCCCCCCCCCCCCCCCCCCAAACGTAAATATGCTGCACTGCCTGCAAATTCTGAAACGCTGTGCTCCCGGAAAAAAATGGCAACTACTTACAGCGGTAGCCTACACAATTCAATGCAACAAGATCAACCACAGAGTCTCATACTGTAGTGTCTTTGGATCAATTGTCTGTTCAACTGTTTGTTATAAAACTGCGCTCCTTGTCGGATGCATAGGCTAGGTCCAATTCAATGAGATGCGCACAGTCATTTGTTGTATGGCTACTTCGGGAATATGAACTCATGGCCAGAAAAGGTGACACATTTATTCTGCAACGATCTTAGCAATAAAATAAATAATAGGAAATATGCCTCTATAATTATTTTTGAATGCAAAAATAAAATAAATGTATAACGGCAAATGAACGGCAAATGATTGCATCTTGCTATTATATATAGCTACTTGTTTTTGTTATGAATAAGAGTGCCATCATATATTTTCCATTTGCACAAGGCTCCTAGGCTACGTTTGCCTTATTGCAATGCGATACTTCAACCACTAGAAACGATGCGTACGCATGCTCTAAAGTTCACGGGAGGAGAAGTACATTCTCACCTCATGTTTAGTAACTGACAACTTTTGAAAACTGGTGCATGCAGGTTTTGGGGAATATTTTGTGCGTATGCAACGTTTATAAAATGACGCCTAGGTATTGTAACATACCGTTCAGCCTCTGCCAGTCTCTCCAGGCGGTATCTCTCTGCCTCAGCAGGCTTCTTCACCTTAGCCTCCAGCTAAGGTGATCTCCTGCAGCATGATCTGCTGAGACCTCTCCACCACTTTCACCTGCATCTTCTCCTCCATAATACGCTGCTTCGTCTTCGCCACCTAGATAATCCCAATAATACAATGGATTTGGAAAAAACACCCAAAGACACTTTACATCATAAGTGATGGACGTGGGGGGAATTTGAGGATCATGCTTGTGTCTCAAGTTAGTTGCTCTGTGTAAATAAACGCTATTCCGTTATTAGAACACGACACACTACATCGGCTGTGTTGGGTGCCTGAATAAGAGGATCATTACACGGCCCAGAGTTTGGTGGTAGGATACATGCAGCTGATAGGCCATCTCAGACTCTGCCTTCTTGGTGTGGACCTCATAGTCGTAAGAGGCCTTCTTCAGCTCGTAGTCTATCTGGGCTTTGGCCATCTCCATCTCATTCACATACTGGGCCGACACCTTCTCCTGAACGGCCTGGCGGATCACCGCGTCTCGTTTGTACTGAGCTTCTCCGATCCTGGCATCCTTCTGCACCTGAGCTGTCCTAGCTTTACCCAGGGAGTTGAGGTAGTCCTGACAGACACAGTGTTGTTATTTTTGTTATTAACCTGGTAGTTTGGGTCCAGCATGCCGATTGGCTGAAACAGCATTTCAGCCGTGTGTATATATATATATAAGGCAATATACCACAAAAATACTTACTGTACTTACTTATGTTTTATAATAGCAATAAGGTACCTCAGGGGTTTGTGGTACATGGCCAATATACCACGGCTAAGGGCTGTATACAGGCACTCCACTTTGCATTGTGTATAAGAACAGCCCTTAGTCGTGATATATTGGCCCTTTACCACACCCCCTTGGGACTTATTGCTATTATAATTTGTTCCGAACATAAACAGAACAGTAAACAAGTACTTTTGTGCAGGAATTTGTCTTGCATTCTCCAACATTTCAGACCGTTTTCTGTAACAACAATCCTTGTGTGACATTCATACTGTAACATCGCTGTATATTTGTCAAGAGTGTTAGTGAGAGAGATCAAACCTGGCCAGAGCTACATGTTGACCAGGTCAGAGGAGGCCACCTTGAACACCTGCTCAGAGAACTTCTTACGGTCCTGGTAGATCTCCTACAGGAGAAGGACAATAATAATAATATACCATTTAGCAGACACTTTTATAAATGTTCGTATTGGTGTCCCCAACGGGGATCAAACCCATGAACCCTGGCGTTGCAAACACAATGCTCTACTAACTGAGCCACACAGGACCACGAGGCAAAAGGGGGAGATGGGTGGACTGGCCATAACGAGCGTACCCATGAGTGTTCCTGTCAAAATGCCCTGGTCTGAGGGGCTATGTCCATTCTAGTTTTTCTGTATCTATGTGGAGGGGGGGGGGGGGGGGGGGCACACCAGTAGCATACATAGGAGATGAGCCATAGCTACACAGGAAGTAAAATAACAGACCAGGGGAATTATAGGAGACTATAATCTACGTTATAATAACTATAATCCATTATTATAGTTATAGTTGCCAGGCAGGTTTGCCAGCCTTTTAGGAAAGTTATGAGAAAGGTCAATGATGAGAAAAACAGCAAATTGTCAATTCCAAAGACCAAGGCACTCCTTTTGGAAGAGAAAAGGACAGCAGAGGCAACACATACCCTTTATCAGGACATGGGGTGATGTGCAGCCTACCTCAACAGTCAGATGGGCAATGATGGCCCTCTGGTGCCCCTCCAGTGTTTCCAGGGCGATGTTGGAGACCTCAGCCTCAGACTTGCCCATGAACATCTGACAGGCCGTGGCCAGCATCTCCTTGTTCTGACCCTGGATCTTCACCTGCCAGAGATCAGGGGTTAGAAGTCAAAGGTCACATAGGGATTCCATGGGAGGTCAAATTTACCTATCCAATCGGAATACATGGCTAGGGGTTGATTTCTGAGTCCATACTTGGGCGATGCCGGTGACAGAGATGGGCACTCCATGACGGGTGTACACCTTACTCTTCACATTCAGAGTCAGGGTGTTCAGAGTGATCCTAACAGAGAGACAGAGACAGAGAGAGAGGTACAGTGAGAATAGAGGGATAGCGAGAGGAGATAGTGAGTCAGACAGAGAGAGTAACCACGACGACAGGTGAAGGCTACAAATTACAGATAGATACTGTTGCAGTATAAGCTTCAAATAGCAGCCTGGTATTCATATAGGCTTATTCACTTAACCACTACCGTTACTGTAACAGAGAATACACAGGGACTATGGGGCCTTTTTCTCTACACATTAATAGAATCCCTGAATGAAACCTGGATGGATAGATAGATAACTGAGAGAAGAAGGGGAGGGAGATATAGCCACCTCTGGATCTGTTGAATACAGGAGAGGACAAAGACTCTTCCTCCAGCGATCATTAGAGGGGAACGACCAAAGCCTGGAGGAGAAGCGAAGAGGAGAGGGTGCAATCAGACTTTGACAGAGAAAAGTAAAAAGCCTTAGTATATATTAAAAAAGGAGTGGGTTACTTGAGAGAGATGAGATTACAATATGCTATACTCTGTCAACACAGTACTGCACACAATTAAGGAGTAATGTACACACCAAGTCTATGACGTATATTCATGAACCTGTGACATCCGGTGCGTGTTCAGCAGGACACAATGTTTTGGAACATTCAGATAGAAATATGTAATATAGAACAAACATGCCTCTCCGACATGTAGACCAAGGAATCATGTTGGCTCTATTAAGTACTTTTCTATATGCAAAGTTTGACAACTGAAAGTGGCCCAGAGTTGCTCAAAGGTATCATATGACACTTGATGATAGGCTAAGGTGAGTCATGTCACATGTCCCACCCTCTGCATGCCATGGTTATGACGCAGAGGAGCACTTTCAGTCACAGACTGATCCCACAACGTGTGCCAGAGAGCCCTACAGGAGGTCCTACCTGCCGGCGGCTATTAGACTATTTAATGCCTCACCGGGGTGCCGTGCCGTCGGCAACATAGACCTGAAACTGTTGGGGTGTTAGGACCTAGTTTAACAATTAGGGACCCATCCGTGAGTAACTCTGGTCTGTAATCACTCATTCACTTAGGACTTATTCATTCAGCACTCATTCATTCAGGACTGTAAATACATATTCATGTACAGTTGTTATATCAGATCACGTGCAATATTGTAAGTAATTATTGGACTTAACTTACGTAGTCATTCACTCAGGAATGCATATTAGTATCCTGTCAGTTGTATCTTTTTTCATTGCTTTCAGTATATCGAATGTGCAATACGTGCATTTATCTGTAATTAAACCCTGCACTAAGGACTGTATTTTAAGGGAATTATTATTATTACCCTAAATTATATCATACGCACATTTAGCTATTTAAGTATCTCTTCCTGTCATTTACCTGTACAGTTTATGCATGCAAGTATTCACTTATCTGGACATTTAACCAGACTCTGTGTGTGTGTGTGTGTGTATGGACTGGTGCACTTCACAAAATAGATGGCATCATGAGGAAAATTATGTGGATATATTGAAGCAACATCTCAAGACATCAGTTAGTAAGTTGTGGGCAGAGCTGAAAAAGCGTGTGAGCAAGGAGGCCTACAAACCTGACTCAGTTACACCAGTTCTGTCAGGAGGAATGCTTGTAGAAGGCTACCCGAAACGTTTGACCCAAGATAAACAATTTAAAAGCAATCCTACCAAATACTAGTTGAGTGTATGTAAACTTCTGACCCACTGGGAATGTGATGAAAGAAATAAAAGCTGAAATAAATAATTCTCTACTATTGTTCTGACATTTCACATTCTTAAAATAAAGTGGTGATCCTAACTGACCTAAGACTGGGAATCTTTACTAGGATTAAATGTCAGGAATTGTGAAAAACTGAGTTTAAATGTATTTGGCTAAGGTGTATGTAAACTTCCGACTTCAACTGTATCCATCTTGGCCCTGCATGATTTACTGTAACTTGTACTGTAAACAATCGAGGCATAACAATATTGGGCCATGTAGGGTGATGGGGGTAAGGTTGGGTAGATTGCCCAACCTGTTAGTTTTTTTAGAAGGTTCTGTATTTCCTGTCTGTACTGTGTCAAATAAGTGAATCAATATTAACACATAAAACTAAATATCCTACCAGACACCACCATGGCTTCATTTGGTCCATATGTGTGGAACATCTTGATTTGGGCTTAAGAGCTGTAAGAGAAGATTGTCAACCTTAGACAGTCTCCACTAGGTTGGCCTAATCTTTCAAGACTCCTTGGATTAGTACTAGTGTTTCGCTGCTAGTTCCAATTCCAAATAGCTTAGGCCTAGGTCAAGAGCACAGCTGCACATTCAATCCTAAATGTAAACACAGCCTTGAGAAACTAAAATTACATTTAAAATGTAAATATAGATGAAGTAGGCCTAGTGTCTCAAGTTGTGTGTCTGACAGTCAGTTATTCATACGATCCGGTACAGTAGAGTGGAGCCTCAATAAACACTGTTTACGTCAATCACCCAAGCCAAAGACCCAATTGGCAGACCCTACCCAACTTCCCACACACACAATTTGCCTTTGATACTTTACGTCCTGTTTATAACGAAATGTACAAGCCAGTGGAATAACAGATAATGTGTTGTGGTAACTAGATGACAGTTACTGTTGTGGTTTGTAGAGCAATCAACTTGAGTCTGGGGTAGAACAGACTTCAGTTAAGAGAGAACGTTATTTGGGACAGCGGCGTTCCATCTCATCTGGGTAACATTTACATAGCCGTATGCATTTACATAGCTGTGTGGTCTAGTCTACAGTCATGGCCAAAAGTTTTGAGAATGACACAAGTATTTGTCTCCACAAAGTTTGCTGCTTCAGTGTTCTTAGATCTTTATGTCAGTAGTTACTATGGTACACTGAAGTATAATTACAAGTATTCCATAAGTGTCAAAGGCTTTCATTGACAATGACATTCAGTTTATGCAAAGAGTCAATATTTGCAGTGTTGACCCTTCTTTTTCAAGACCTCTGCAATCCGCCCTGGCATGCTGTCAATTAACTTCTGGGCCACATCCTGACTGATGGCAGGCCATTCTTGCATAATCAATGCTTGGAGTTTGTCAGAAGTTGTGGGTTTTTGTTTGTCCACCCGCCTCTTGAGGATCGACCACAAGTTCTCAATGGGATTAAGGTCTGGGGAGTTTCCTGGCCATGGACCCAAAATGTCGATGTTTTGTTCCACTTAGTTATCACTTTTGCCTTATGGCAAGGTGCTCCATCATGCTGGAAAAGGCATTGGTCGTCACCAAACATTTCTTGGATGGTTGGGAGAAGTTGCTCTCTGAGGATGTGTTGGTACCATTCTTTATTCATGGCTGTGTTCTTAGGCAAAATTGTGAGTGAGCCCACTCCCTTGGCTGAGAAGCAACACCACATGTGAATGGTCCGAGGATGCTTTACTGTTGGCATGACACAGGACTGATGGTAGCTCTCACCTTGTCTTCTCCGGACAAGGTGTTTTCCGGATGGCCAAAACAATCCTCAGCAGTCCAATCCCTGTACCTTTTGCAGAATATCAGTCTGTCCCTGATGTTTTTCCTGGAGAAAAGTGGCTTCTTTGCTGCACTTCTTGACACCAGGTCATCCTCCAAAAGTCTTCACCTCACTTTGCGTGCAGATGCACTCACACCTGCCTGCTGCCATTCCTGAGCAAGCTCTGCACTGGTGGTGCCCCGATCCCGCAGCTGAATCAACTTTAGGAGACGGTCCTGGTACTTGCTGGACTTTCTTGGGTGCCCTGCCGCCTTCTTCACAACAATTGAACCTCTCTCCTTGAAGTTCTTGATGATCCGATAAATGGTTGATTTAGGTGCAATCTTACCAGCAGCAATATCCTTGCCTGTGAAGCCCTTTTTGTGCAAAGCAATGATGACGGCACGTGTTTCCTTGCAGGTAACCATGGTTGACAGAGGAAGAACAATGATTTCAAGCACCACCCTCCTTTTAAAGCTTCCAGTCTGTTATTCTGACTCAATCAGCATGACAGAGTGATCTCCAGCCTTGTCCTTGTCAACACTCTCACCTGTGTTAACGAGACAATCACTGACATGATGGCAGCTGGTCCTTTTGTGGCAGAACTGAAATTCAGTGGAAATGTTTTTGGGGGATTAAGTTCATTTTCATGGCAAATTAATTGCAATTCATCTGATCACTCTTCATGACATTCTGGAGTATATGCAAATTGACATAATCAACACTGAGGCAGCAAACTTTGTGGAGACCAATACTTGTGTCATTCTCAAAACTTTTGGCCACGACTGTATTATGTCACCCATACTTACCGACCCTATTCTGTCTCCCGGCTTCACAACACCCCTCATGAACATCAAATATGATATTTATCTCAGATCACAGCAATGACCACACAGTCAAGTAGGTCGCTAGCTAACTTGCTACTCTATGCCCCTGCCTCAACCAAATCAGCTAGTATGATAGTTTGAGCTTGCTGGGTGATATCCAATGTTAACGTTACGCGCTACATACCTAGGTCCATAACAACCACAAACAAGAAACAAATACTTTTTCTCTTGCCTACTGTAACTTACCAATCGATTCGTCGTGTACACTCCAGAGGATTTGAAGATACTCCGATTTAAGTGACTTACGACTGGCTCAACGACTGGAATTGCACATTTTTTTAATTTACTTAATGGAGAGCAAATGCTGACCACGCCCCCATAAGGAGTATAATGGAAATAACGCCCTCTGGTGGTCAAACTACAGACATTCGTTACCTAAGTAAATGTTAGGGGGAAAGATAATTTGAAATTTGGTACTTCACTTATGCACTACACTTTTCGGCATGCTAGCTTTTACTACCACAGGTCATTATAGTCTACCAGTGTGTCTATCCTGGTCTCTATCCACCATTCCTAGTGACAATAGTGGAAGGTGGATCATTAGTCCAGATCTGCAATAGGCTAACTAGCAATCATACCAAACATAAAAGCATTCAAAGCTGGATACATTTTTAATATGAACCCACAAGAAAAATATTAACAGCTGAGAGGCAAGGTGCATCATTGTGCATTAAATAACTATTATTTTATTCTTAATTATTCTTATTTTTTTGCACTGACTCTCTTGCACAGGCTCGATGTACACTCACTGGACTCTAACCACACACCCACACATGCTACACTGACACTCCAACACACACACACACACACAAACACACCCATGCATATTGATGACACCACACATACTGTACATTCACATTCCCCCACACTCCTCACATTCGCTGCTGCTACTCTCTGTTTGTTATCTATGCATAGTCACTTTACCCTAACCTACATGTACATATATTTTTTTGCAGATCATCATTCTCCCAAGTTGTCCTAAAATAATGTGGCCACATATGCTCCCTGCAGGACCATATAGCCTACATATTTGTTATTTAACTTTTAAAATGTATTACCTTTTATATGTGGCATAATTTATATGTGGCATAATTTGATGTATTGTATTGTTTATACCAGCATTTCTTTTAAAGGTTTACACAAATACTGGCATGTTGAAAGCTATATTTAAAGAAATACACTTTTAATAAAATGTATATATATGTTTTTATTTAACTAGACAAGTCAGTAAAAAACTAATTATTATTTAAAATGACGACCTACCCCGAGCAAACCCAGATGAAGCTGGGCCAATTGTGCGCCGCCCTATGGGACTCCCAATCACGGTTGGATTGTGATACAGCCTGGAATCGAACCAGGGTCTGTAGTGACACCTCTAGCACTGAGATACAGTGCATTAGACTGCTGCGCCACTCAGAAGCCCAATATATGTATGTTATAAAGAGTATATGTTATTGGAATTACTCAATAGAGTCTGCAAAACTTAAATGGGTCTCTTGTGCTGGGCAACGATTTTAATACAGAGTACTGGTGACTCCTTACTCCACCCACTTCTTTCATTTCAACTCAATACATGGTATTACCTTATAGAAGATCCAAGAACTCTTAAAGCAATATGTGTTTTATCTGGTATCATAATTTTTAAAAACACAGTGAAAAAGTTCAACTTTTTCTTCAGAAAGACAAATGTAATCTGTGCTCTGACAAAAAGAATGACTCATCTACGTCTAAACGTTAAATTCCAACCAAAACTCCTCCATCTCCACTTACTAAAGAGGATTATTAAGCAATGACAACAAGTGGTTCAATGATAGAATAATTGACGGGTACAATGATCTTTTGAAGTCACATCTGAAGGAACAATTTGTGTTAATGTCCCTTGCATCTTTTGCAAGTCAGGAATTACAGTCTGTTTTGTGACAGCAAAGAGATTATGCCAAATGTGCCTGGAATGGTGCACAATTGGTGGCTTTTGATCATGTTATAGTGCCTCTGAACTTAGTCACATTGGACAGTTATAGCCATAGATATGCAACATATAGTTAGTAGCAGTAATTGCATTACATTAAAATTATGGATTCCTTAAGCCAATATGAAATACAATGAAAGGATAAACTACTTCCACTTCATAAATACCTGGCATTATAGTATCTGACAATGCATGGATTTGTGGTGGATGTGACACTAAACTATGTATTTCCTCATCTGTGCCCCTTTTTAGAAAACAGTCAGACGGTAGTAGTTGTGGTGTTTATGTCCTTGATAGATAATCATAACGTCTCTGTATTATGTATTATCTTTCAATCTTGTCTCTGTTATTGGTTTAGAAAACTTTACTGTATACTGCTAACCTTGACAGAAAAAGCAACACACAGAGGCCTATAACTTGTAAAGAATGTTATCCATTGTTGTTCTGAAAGCTTGATTATAATGTGCACTGTTAGCCTTGTAGCCTTTTTGTCTCTTGTGGTACATTTAAAACTCTACAAAAAGTGCATTTGCTGATCTTGATCCATAACCATGACAATATAGCTTGTAAATAATCTTGTCTTTGTTAGATTTTTTTAACTAGGTAATAGTTATATGCCTTTGCTGTATACTGCAATAGATAAGAACCACATATCGGCCTACAACCTGTAAATACATTTCTCCATTGCTGTTAAGAATGTGTGATTGATTATACTGTCTTAATAGCCTGGTTAATATGAATTAGTTTTAACTTGTAAATCAATTAGATTTCCTTTTGATCCCCAAAAAGTGTTGCTTCTGCGTAGGTTTTTTTTTTTTTTTTTTTGTGCATTGATTTCAGAACCATGGATAGTACCAGGCCATTTAAAGCTGTGTTGCTGCGTATGTACGACACAGTCCCCTCCTAAACTACACATTTGGTTGGTAGAGACCATACTGAGTATTTTCCACCCCAATTTAGCCAAGACACATAGAAAAGTTCTCTCTCTACAGAACAATGTTCTCAACATACTAATGTCAACGTTGTATTTTTTTTAATTATTGGTATATAAAAAATTATAATGAAATCAAATTTCTGATTTGTTTCTCATTGCGTTTTCTTGTTGTCACAGTAGAAGTTTCCAAAATTCAATATCTTTTGAATGAATTATCCACATTGCAATGTTTTGAAATGCGGCCTTTTATTTTGAAGGTTTCCTCATTACCATACGAAAGTGACATCATTGTTTGTGCTGCTGGCAGAATACTCGTGTCCAGATTACCAAAACCATTGTCCACACTAGTTAGGTTGGGTCTTCATGGTTCGCTGTCTCTTTGTGTCTCAACATTTTTACCAGTCAAGATGAGGGAAATAGTGCATATCCAAGCCGGCCAGTGTGGTAACCAGATTGGTGCCAAGGTAAGAACCTATACATTCCTCATCCTAATTATGAACTTCTATTGTAGTCTAACTGTTGCAGTTTCATTTAATTATTGTCAGGTTGGATTTGATACATTAGATTAGGATATAGCACGAGATGAGACCACTATGCCTTGAGCTTTTGTCTTATCGCAAAATTGGGTGGTGGCTTCCTTATTAAACCTTATAATAAAACCTTACATCCTCAGTAATACAACTACAATGGTTTGGATAAATGATCAACGCAGTTTATTGAAGACTGTCTATAATATAGTAAAGGATTGTTTCAAATTAATCAAAACTACTACAAAGAATGGATAATCATTCAGGCACATTCACCCTATTAGGCTACCATTTTATTTGGAGACTATCTAGGCCTATTGCAATATTATTTTATACAATATGCAGAGTTCATTGGGTGTGTGATATATACCATTTGTTAAGGTATTGCAACTCCACAATGAATAACTCTGATAAATGTATTTGTGTGAGCCGGTGGGTGGAATTGTGGTGTGCAATGCAATTGTCTAGGAATATCGGTGTAACATCTATTTATGTAGCCTACAATGTGCGAGGGGGGTGCATAATTTACAATTAAATATTTTTCCTGATGGAAAGAAAATAAAATATAATTTGAGAGGGCTGTCAATTGTTTGGCCTTTTATAAATTGTAGAGACAAAATGTTGACATTGCTTTGTTCTCTTTGAGATAATATTAGCATTTTGTAGGGCATGACTCATTTGTGTTAGTGGTCCATTTCCCATGTAAAATAAGCCTTCAAATAGAACAAGTACCCCAACCCCACCCAGTCTCTCATATGCCTATAGGTGAAACTGTTTGACAGTCTTT
Source organism: Thymallus thymallus (assembly GCA_023634145.1). Lineage (NCBI taxonomy): Eukaryota > Metazoa > Chordata > Actinopteri > Salmoniformes > Salmonidae > Thymallus > Thymallus thymallus. Next base: position 18,142,141 of record CM042415.1, on the reverse strand, counting down.
CTGGTTGATAGCTCATATAGGCCTACAAGGAAGGACATAATGGTCCAGTCAGACCAATCAAATCCATATTCTCTGTATCAGGGTGTCTAAGGTTGTCATTACTACCCCAGGTCCATGGTCGTTAGAGAGCCACAGAACCATACCAAGGCCATTCCTTCCTCAGACATACAGTACAGCTCATCATTATCATGATGGCAGAGCCCTATCCGACTGCTAGCGTTGATTTTAACAATGTCCACTTAAAAAGAATGGCCATAGCAGTAGCACTGCCCGCCTCATCCTAATCAATGTCTTTCTTCCCCTAACCAAATTAGGGATGGGTGGGGGTGAGGGACATACAGACAGAGGAAACAGCTGACGTAACAGACGGTGAAGTCACTGGGTTCAAGAGAGCAAGCAAGAGAGAGCGATGGACAAGAAAGGGTGTGTGTGTGAGAGAGAGAGGTGCCTATGAATTAAACATTTCCCTTTGGATTACGTCATGGCACAGCCTATTCTTTTCATTAAACTTTTCTTTAGACTGGGAAGTCCTATTGAGACAAGGAATCTCTTTTTGTAGGGAGACTTGGCCAAGAAGGCAGCTCCAGTATAAAATACAGGTTGATGATACAATCATATATATACATTGTATGTTTCTGAGATCAACACAATTTCACATTTAAATTGAAATCCACGTTGAATGTAAGCTACTTCAATGGACAGTGAACCTCGCTGGTGTCTATGTAACTGTTTGTCTAGTAAAGCGTTAGTTAGAATAACATTACTGGTGGCCTGACAGTGAGGACGCTACCCCCTCCAGGGTGTCTTTGGGTTGGATGGCCACCGGCCGGATCTGATTGACAGCCCAGTTGAAGGTATATGAGAGTGGGTGTGGCACCTGGCCATTGTCCCCATTCTTTCAAAGCAATTATTCTCAGTCCTCCCCGATAACCATCTATCCTATCTACTGCTGTCCCTCACTCATCCTCTTTCTCTGACTCTCTCTTTCTCTCTCGCTCTTTCTCAGATTAAGGTCACTTGGCCATATTGCCTGAGCCTATGTGGTTTTATCAAAACACTGATTGCTACTGTATTTTGAGTCCATACAGTTGAGTACCCTTAAATCTCTCAACTACTGAACTGAAATACAAGCGGTTTATCCAGATTACCCCAAATCCTCCCCTAATGCTGCTGTTCACAGAAAATCAGCAGACACTAACATAAACAAATGTCTGAAACGTAAGGTCACACACACACAAATGCACAGACACACACAAACACGCAAGCATACTCCTCAAGGGCTGATTACAGATCTAGAGATGATCAGCATTCTCAATGAAATCTGACTGCCTGCAAATGGATTTCATTTTCATATTTGTCTAAGAAATATGGGCTTCTATTAAGCTAACATGGAATTGTTTTAAGGTACCATACCAAGGATCATTTAGCTATTTGATTTAGAATTTTAGGACCCCTGCAGGTATAAAACAAATACATACAAAATTACACTGAACAAAAATGTTAACACAACATGTAAAGTGTTGGTCCCATGTTTCACGAGCTGAAATAGAATATCCCAGAAATGTTCCATATGCACAAAAACCTTACTTCTCTCAAATGTTGTGCACAAATGTGTTTACATCCCTCTTCGTGAGCATTTCTCCTTTGCCAAGATAATCCATCCACCTGACAGGTGTGGCATATCAAGAAGCTGATTAAACAGCATAATCATTACACAGTTGCACCTTGTGCTGGGTACAATAAAAGGCCACTCTAAAATATGCTTGATACACATGTATCAAGTTGTGTTTTGATACACAACTTAATGCCACAGATGTCTCATGTTGAGGGAGAGTGCTATTTGCTTGCTGACTGCAGGAATGTCCACCAGATCTGTTGCCAGATAATTTAATTTTCATTTCTCTATCATAAGCCGCCTCCAATGTAGTTTTAGAGAATTTGGCAGTACATACAACCGGCCTCACAACCGCAGACCGGTGTTAAGAGTGCCCCATGATGGTGGTGGGGTTATGTGCAGGCATAAACTACGGACAACGAACACAATTGCATTTTATCGATGGCAATTTGAATGCACAAAAATAGCGTGACGAGATCCTGAGGAACATTGAGGCCCATTTTTCTTTTTAGGTATCTGCGACCAACAGATGCATAATTCTATATTCCCAGTCAGTCCAAATCCTAGAATAGGGCCTAATTAACTAATTTCAATTGACTTATTTACTCCAATGAACTGTAACTCAGTAAATTCAATGAAATTGTTATGTTGCGTTTATATTTTATTTCAGTATATTTGATGAAACATTGAATTTGGCCTTACTGCTATAAGCAGTATAAACAGGAAGTATGTTTTGAAGTATCTATCCTATCTGAGAGATATAAGAAAGCTCCGATGTTTTTTCTATCATGGAATATGAGGGTCCTTGATGGTGTGAGGCCTGAGGCAATTGCCTCTTCTGTCCGTCAGTGAATTAACCACTCTATGGTGTTACATTTAGTGCTTGACTTGGGCTGTAGCTGCCCAGAGCGCCTTACCGGCACTTCTAATTTTGGGGGAATTGGGTTCCAGATCCTCTACTAAACAAAGTAGCCTATCGTAGATCCAGATTCACACACCTAGGCAAAAAAGGTTGATCAAAACGGAATATAGGCGGTATCTGCATTGAATAGCAAGAGTGACCATTCATTTGCTGCTTCCGCTTTGTTCAAGTTTATTTGCCGCCAGTCTGTGAATCTGTGCGAGACAGTAGGCTGTTCGAGATTGTGCAGATTGAAAATGCGCCAACCTGAATGCAGATGATGCGCTGTTCCAAGTTTAATAATTTTTGTTAATGGAATTCATGATAGGCAGGCTTGGGTGTTTCAGGGCCGGATCAAAAGCCAACCCTGGACACCCAGGAGCTTTCCAGATGGAGTGTTGACCTGTCTTTTTGACATGTGACTAACAGTGCAGTTCTACTTTGTGGGGGGTTAAGTACCTTGATCAAGGGCACAACGGCAGGAGATGGTAGGCCTAAATGGGATCAGACACAGCAGCCTTCCGGTGCCAATAATGCTTACTTCTGTCACGTTGCGGAGTTAAGGGACGATAGACAGCGCGTTCGTGGAGAGACATTCCTTTTTATTTTACTTATACGTCAAATAAGTACAAAAATAACAAAGGCGAGAGAATGCACAGTGACTTACTTGATGCAGTCAGGCACAAACATTGATCCACACGCAGGTGGATGTGTTGTGTGCTTAAATGGAATCCCCAATTAGAGACAACTCTAGACAGCTGTCTCTAATTGGGGATCATTAACTACCCACTCCTGACGTTGTGATGACCTGACTGTGGCTCCCCCACTCCCTCTAGTGGGAGTCTGAGACCTGGCCTCAGTCAGGACATCACAACTTTTCATGTAGGCTATAATAATAGTCATAAATATAAATATGTATGAACCCTTAACAGTGAATAATCAGAGGTCTCTATAGCGTTATGTAATTTGTGAATTTAGGTGAACATAATCTAATGGACCGTCTTGGAAAAAGACAGCTTTCAGTCTTTGCTTGCTATGTATTCCTCTCTCTAAAACTTGTGGCATATGTACAAAATGCCTAGGAAACTGATGTGCTGTCATCCATTTTGTGTCTGTAGTTCTGGGAGGTGATCAGCGATGAGCATGGGATCGACCCCACAGGCACCTACCATGGAGACGGCGACCTGCAGTTGGACAGAATCAGTGTCTACTACAATGAGGCAACAGGTACAACACCACTAAATCTATTGCTATGATCCTGCCACATTCTAATATGTAGCACATTAAACCCAGTCTATCTGGCTATCCTGGTGGAGAGTTGTTTTTAGTGATGATTTCCTTCAGTATTCAGCTGATGTCTTCCCACTCCTCCCCTTTGTCTCTGTCTCTGTCTCTCATGGAGGTGGTAAATATGTGCCCAGGGCCGTCCTCGTGGACCTTGAGCCTGGCACCATGGACTCTGTGAGGTCCGGACCCTTTGGACAGATCTTCAGGCCAGACAACTTTGTGTTCGGTAGGTGGACATACAACCTGTTTGTAGGCAATGGATGCGGATGGATATAACAGAAAATGTTTCAGCTAGTGTGTGTGAAAAATATATGTTAGAACTGGGCTCCCAGGAGAACCCAGTAGAATGTAATAATTTATTGGTAGCTATTATCATGACTATATTTGTTTCATACACAATATAAGTAAAATGTCTTCTCCTTCTTATTCCTCCCTTCTCCCCTTCCTTCAGGCCAGAGCGGTGCTGGTAACAACTGGGCAAAGGGCCACTACACAGAGGGAGCAGAGCTGGTGGACTCTGTCCTGGACGTAGTGAGGAAGGAGTCAGAAAACTGTGACTGCCTGCAGGGCTTCCAGCTCACCCACTCCCTGGGAGGGGGTACGGGGTCGGGCATGGGCACCCTGCTCATCAGCAAGATCAGAGAGGAGTACCCTGACCGCATCATGAACACCTTCAGCGTGGTGCCCTCACCCAAGGTCAGCCGTACCTGCTATTCAGACCGCACTGATTTATCAGATAATAAGAAACCCCTAAACGTGTATTGTTCAAATGTGTTTAATTGAGTATGTATGTATATTGAGTATTTTTCTTTGTACATTATTTTTTAGAATACTTCAATAATGAGGCGGATAATATAAAGTACTCTAATCTCTCTCTCGCTCTCTCTCTCTTTCTTTCTTTCCAGGTATCAGACACAGTGGTGGAGCCCTACAACGCCACCCTCTCCGTCCACCAGCTAGTGGAGAACACAGACGAGACGTTCTGCATCGACAACGAGGCCCTCTATGACATCTGCTTCCGCACGCTCAAACTGACCACGCCCACCTACGGTGACCTCAACCACCTGGTGTCAGCCACCATGAGCGGTGTCACCACCTGTCTGCGCTTCCCTGGCCAGCTCAACGCTGACCTCCGCAAACTGGCCGTCAACATGGTGCCCTTCCCCCGTCTGCACTTCTTCATGCCCGGCTTCGCCCCGCTCACCAGCAGGGGCAGCCAGCAGTACCGTGCCCTCACCGTGCCCGAGCTTACCCAGCAGGTGTTCGACGCAAAAAACATGATGGCCGCCTGCGACCCTCGCCATGGGCGCTACCTTACTGTGGCCGCAGTATTCCGGGGCCAAATGTCCATGAAGGAGGTGGACGAGCAGATGCTCAATATCCAGAACAAGAACAGCAGCTACTTTGTGGAATGGATTCCCAACAACGTGAAGACCGCTGTCTGTGACATCCCGCCTCAGGGTCTAAAAATGTCCGTCACCTTCATCGGCAACAGCACAGCCATCCAGGAGCTGTTCAAGAGGATCTCTGAGCAGTTCACTGCCATGTTCCGCCGTAAGGCCTTCCTTCACTGGTACACCGGAGAGGGCATGGACGAGATGGAGTTCACTGAGGCAGAGAGCAACATGAACGACCTGGTATCTGAGTACCAGCAGTACCAGGATGCCACCGCTGAGGAGGAGGGAGAGTTCGAGGAGGAGGCTGAAGACGATGACGCTTAAAGACAGAGCTCTGAAGATGAAGATTGTATTCGAAGGGCCAAATTAAGCTGTGAAACCACATGAAGAAATAAAAACTCAAAGTAACTTAGAAGCAAGAAAAAGTTAAAGGGGTCCCAAAAACAATGTTGAGCATTTTTTTTTATCCAATGGAAAGTATTATAGTGAAATAGACACACCCCTTGTGACTGCAAATAAATTAACTAATAAATGAACTCTCTTGTCTTGTACTTATTTGGTCTGTACCAATAGGAATACTGTTTGACTGACAGAAAGTATCAAAGTTATCATTCCATCCAAAATGTGAAATCTGTGATAGAGAGATATGTGTTGTTGTGTTTGTAGTACTTTGAGTGCTTTGAGTCACAAGGTTACATACACTAGGGAGGCTGTTGATGCATACCATCATGGGCTAGAGAGGAGGAAAGTTGGTTATATCATTGCAATAACATTCATCTCACAGCATGTGAATGAACACAAATTCTTCCATTATGAAAACATATTACAGGCCCAATGCAGCGCTATTCCCCGCTATGACAACAGAGCAGCAATAAGCAGGCATGAACTGCCTCAAAATGGAACAAAACTATGAATGTTCATGTACACAATAGAACAGGCCTATATTAGTACTGGTGCAATTATATTTAAGAATGGTATGCTCTAATTCTATTGTTATAATATAAAAGGAGACAACATAAGGGAACATTAATGAGTTGGGAAATGTGTACATGTAATGGTTTACTATATTACACAATAGTCAGAGAGTAATGCATTAAAATACTAAATATTCATAAAAGAAACCGAGAACGGACTAGAGAGGGGAAATTACTGTGTAAACACTGATGCAAATGATACAGAATCCCAAACTATCCGAATAATAATTAATTGATTTACTCCTATTCCTATAATAACAGTAAAATCTAATTGGAATGCCCTGAACGGTAAAAAGGAGCTTCATTGGAGATACACGCCCCTTTGTCTATCCAGCGCTGTAAAAATACATTGAATTCGTTTTGCATGGCCCATTGCTCAGGGTAGACGGAGTTGGACATTTTAGACCATTCCATTGGTCCTTAAGCGAAATCTCCATTTATCCGGAGAACCGAAAAATTTGAAATGCAGAACGAACTCCACAGGTTTCAACCATGCCCAAGTCATATATTTAATGTCCAATCAAATCCTTCATTATAATGACTAAGGTTATTTTCACCCAATCATCACAAATCAGGGCATAACTGACAGCTGTTTCGACCAATAATATCATCGACCCACCCACCGAAGGCGGGCAGATTTTCTACCGGAAATGCTGATTGTTTTTCATCGTTAGAAAGGCATGAACGGTAAGTGTGCTGTTTACAAAAAAGTGTGAATATCCATAAAAAATGTGTTCTATTAAACGAACAATTGATTATTGCTTTAGCAATTACATTTGCTGTCCTGTATTTTGTACAGACATGTCCCAGACTCCAGAGATGTGACATGAACTGGACTGTGGACTGGATTGCTAACTAGCTAACGTTAGACCATGAACGTGCCTCTGAATGATCGAATTTTTATGTTACTGATCAAATTGCTTTACCACTAGCTAGTTCCCTGCCTACCCAACGGTCTTGAATCTTAAACGTGTTCTTTATGGTAATTTCGCTTGGTGGCCTTGTTTTACAGAATAAGTGATTCATAGTCACATTTAGAAACGTTCTGCTAAGTTAGCTTGCTAGCTGACTAACTATATTCTAACGTTACTTAGCTAGCCAGTGCATCCTGATAAAACAATTTAACTGACTTACTAAGTACTGTTGTCTGTCCCTCTGGCTGATTTTAGATTTAGGAGTGAATGGAGGCAACACAGCTGATCGATGACTCGATATTGGAAGAGTCAGAGGAGGAGGATGGAGAGAAGGGAAAAGAGAAGCAAGGAGAGCCACTGGCCAAACTCAGGGTGTTAAAAAATGACCACGTCCCAGAGACTGGTGAGTAGAGCCCTGTTATGTCACCAACCTTTCTATAATATTTTAACCTCTACAAATACACCTAGACTTGTACAATATCTTGCATTGCTTCATCAACACAATATTTGAGATATGCAGCTTCATATCCAAACTTGTTTGTCAAAGTATTTCATCAAACAATGGTGTCAGTTTAAAAAACACACAAAAAAATGGTATATTATTGATACCCCCCACTCCCTCTCTCTCTTAGAGTTGCTTCTCTACCAGGGAGAGAATGTGTTGGGTCGAAACCCAGACTCCTGCTCCCTGCCCCTTATGGCCCGCTCCGTATCCAAGCAACACACCGTCATCTCCATCTCAATGTTTCGCAGCAATGTTGCCGCCATGGAGACAGAGGCTTTAGTGTGGGACCTGGGGAGCATGAACGGGACAAGGAAGGGCCGGACCAAACTGACCCCTCACGTTCGCTACGCTCTGACCGAGGGAGATAGTGTGTTAATAGCTGACATCCCCTGCCAGTATGTCTCTGTGGACAAGAGGGTGGGACAGGGACACATGCGGAACCCGACGAACGCAGACTCTGGAAGGGGAAGGAGGACAGGGCCAGACAGGAAGGCCCAGCTCAGAGGAAGCCCCAGCCCTAGCGGTAAAGGTCTGGGACGAGAGACTGGCACACCGAAGACTGAGGGTAGAGGAGTCAATGGAGAGATGCGGGCACCGTCGTCAATTGAGCTGGGTGGAAAGAGTAAAACTCCAGCCAAACCCCTGTCGTTTGAACAAACCCCCACACAGCCTGAGAGGACACTGGTGCCGGAATCTGAGTCTGACTCCGATGGGGAGAGAGAGGGACGGAGAGACAAACGGGGAAAGTTCTTTGGTAAAACAATGTTTATTATTTCACTTGCCGTAATCTCAACACATGGTGCTCTGATCTAGCTTTGTTGCAGTATTTTGTAAATCTCTTTCTCTCTACCTCTCTCTTTCGTTCTCTCTTTTTCTCTGTTAGTCTCTGATTCTGACTCCCACATGTCCAGTCCCACCTGTTCTACATTCCTCAGTCCTACAAACAAAGTCATTCCAGAGAGGTAGAGTTCCCATCCATCCATTCATTCACACTTCAGTAACCTGATATCATCACTGAACACTTAAATATTTAATTATATTTTAAACTATAGATATATATTATAACACAGTGGGTGTTGTATTCTGTTGTATTCAAAGTGAAGTCACCTGTCTTTGTATGTCTAACAGTGAGGACGAGAGCCCCATCACTCCCTCCTCCTCCTCCGCTAAAAACAGACCCAAGAAAATGGTGGGCTTCAGTGAGGAGGAGAGCGACATGGATGGACCTAGACATCAGCCCAGGAGAAGAAGAGCACAAGTGATAGTGGACGACAGTGAAGAAGAAGATGAGGAGGAGGAGGAGGAGGAAGAGAAGGAGGGAAAGGAAGGCAAAGAGTCACTAGGAGAGAAGGAAACTGGGGAAAGGACAAGACGAAAGGAGGATGTGTCCGTAGAAGTGAACCAGGTCAATCAAGTTGAGAGAGATGGATCAACTGCCTCCACACAGATGGTGTCTACAGAGGGCAAGTTTAACATGGACAGTGACACAGACGTAGAGGGAGAGGAGGAGATGGGGCTGTCTGCACCTGTAAACGGTGTTAAGCCACCAGCCACAACAGAACCGCCTACGACAAACTCTGACCTAGGCCAGATCCACATGGAGAGTGATACTGATGTGGAGGAAGGGGATACTCTGGGCAGTGACTCTAAGTTAATGCTAACTGCTGCCGATGTGGAGAGGAAACCAGTAGATTCTATCCCAGTGGTGCAGCCAACAGATATACACCTGGACAGTGACACAGACGTGGATGATGATGATGATGATGTTGTTGTTGATGTGTCGGACAGTGCTACCAAGGTTACCGCTATATCAGATCCGGTCGAGAAACCAGCTGATTCTTCCCCTGCAGTGCAGCCTGTAGAATTCCACCTAGACAGTGACACAGATGTGGAAGAGGAGGACACAGACACACATTACAAAACAGTTCCAGAATCAGATTCTAGTGGGATCAGAACAGGGATTGCTGGTCCCTGGGAAATCCTTTTGGACAGTGATACTGATGAAGAAGACAACCCTTTTTCCCCTCCAGCCAGCAGCAGTACAGCGGAGCTCCCTAAGCCACCCACCAGTGTAGGACTTGCAGCTGCTGCTCTTCTGGAGATCAGGTCTGACAGTGACACAGACTTAGAGGAAGACACCACACAGACCATGAACCCTCCGCCTCGTATTGTCGCCATGGTAATGGAAGACACAGTGTTGGCGTCGCGACAGGCCGTGCTTCCATCACCGACAACCGGTGCTGTTACCACGACAATCACTCTCAGGTCTCAGGACTCTGATGCTGACACAGATGCGGAGGAGGAGGGGTTGAACCCCAAAACTCCCCGGTGTCAGCCCACAGCAGGGATGGTACCGGAGTCGGACCCAAGTGAGCCCAGTGACTTCAGGATGGACAGTGATACGGATGAGGATGGAGCCGGGGAGGCAGGGCAGGGACAGACTCCAGGTCGGACCAGAGCAGGGGCAGCTGGGCCTGGCCTGCTCCACCTGGGGGGCTCCCCTGGCCCTCATCAGAAGTGCTCCACACCTTTGACAACGTCAGTACAGGAGGAGATGGAGACACAGGCCTTCTTCCGTCCCTCAGACCCCTTCAGACGTAAGTCATGAATTGCATGGTTTGCGTCTTAAATCACACCCTGATTCCTATGTAATGTACTCCTTTTGACCAGGGCCCATGGGGCTCTTGTCAAAAGCACTGCACTATATAGGGAATAGGGTGCCATTTGGGACACAGCCATGGACTTTCTTATTTCTATATCTTTCTCCCTAGATGGTGACTATCTGTATGTTTATAGACTCTGACAAGAGATAATACATTTCCAGTGGAAACTGTGAATCTGCCGTGTTAATTTGTAACCTGTCTCTCTCTCTTTCCTCCTCAGACCCAGCTCTCCCTCCTGTGCTGAGGCCTACAGCAGCATTATCCTGCTCTGCATCAGACAGCCAGGAGGACGATGACTTTGTGGTGGCCGAGACCCAGTCGTTTGTGTTGGAGGACCAGGGCCTTCAGAGCAGCCTTCCAGTGGAACCCACCCTGGATGCCACGCAGCCCTACAGTCTGGTGCCATCCTTGGGGGAGGACCAGGGGGAGCATCCCAGCCGAGCCTCCTTCGAGCTAGGTCTGTCAGACAGCAGCCACCTCCAGGCTAGGGCCCAGGCCTCAGAAAGCACACAGGCATTCAGCTTCCCAGATGGGGAGTTGGAGGCCACCCAGGCGTACGGAGCTGTAGCTGTGGTTCCCACTCTGTCCTCCGTGGCTTTTCTGGCCCAGACAGTAGCCACAGAGAGCACCCAGGCTTTCTTCTCCCTAGATAGGGATTCTGACCTGGAGGCCACTCAGGCCTATGGATCTGGAGGGGGGGGCGAGGAGCTTGGACTTGGTCTGAGTTCTGCGGTGTTTGGGAGGAAGAATCATCAGGAGAGTGATGATGAGGAAGAAACCAACCCAGACTCCACTGCTGAAACCCAGCCCATGTTTACTGCTGTTGTTACTGATGATGATGAGGAGGAGGAAGAACCCAAACCTCCCTCACCCAGAAGGAGGGGAAGGTCCCAGAGAGGGAGAGTAGAAGAGGAGGAAACACAACCTAGTGAGTTCCTCACCAGCTGTCACATCTCCACTGCTGAAACTCAGCCTATGGGTACTACTGAGGAAGAGGAGGAGGAGGAGGAGGACAGCAAAGCTAAAGGACACGCTCAGAGAGGGCAGGGGAAAGAGTCGGAGGCTGGGACAAGCGGTGTCAGCAGTAGAGGTAGAAGAAGAGCTAGAGGAGGAGAGGAAGAGAGCTCTGAGCCTCCCAAGACACAGACGAGAGGGGAGGGGAAGGCTGTGAACACTACGAGTGACGGAGGGAGGAGAGGGAAGGTGTTGCCTGAGGAGGAACAGAGTGAGAAAGAAGAAGTGGTTGAGCAAGGGAGGAGTGGAAGAGGAAGAAAGAGTGTGAAACAACAGAAAGAGGGAGAAAGAGTTGAGAGGGAACGGAGAAAGGAGGCAGAGAGAATAGAGAAGGAAAGAGAAGAACAAGCTGAGAAGGAAAGGTTGCAGAAGGAAGAAGGAGAATCAGAAAGGGTTATGAAGGAACAACAGGTGAGAGAACGGATGGAACGGGAATTTAAAGAACAAGATGAGAGGGAGAGAGCGGAAAGAGAAGAAACAGAAAGGATGGAGAGGGAGAAAAGGGAACAGGAGGAAAGAGAGCGGCTTGAGAGGGAAAGGAAAGAAAGAGAAGAGATGAAAAGACTGGAGAGGGAGGAAAAAGAGGAGAGAGAAAGCAGGGAAAGGGAAGAGCTTGAGCGAGAGGAGAAAGAGAGAATAGAAAGAGAACAAGCAGAAAGGGAAAGATTAGAGAAAGAGCGTAAGGAGATATTGGAGAGGGAGAAAAGGGAACAGGAGGAAAGAGAGCGGCTTGAGAGGGAAAGGAAGGAACGAGAAGAGCAAGAAAGACTGGAGCGAGGGAGGAAAGAGAGAGGAGAGAAGGAGAGATTAGAGAGAGAAGAAAAAGAAAGAATAGAGAGGGAGAGGAAAGAAAGAGAAGAGATGAAAAGACTGGAGAGGGAGGAAAAAGAGGAGAGAGAAAGCAGGGAAAGGGAAGAGCTTGAGCGAGAGGAGAAAGAGAGAATAGAAAGAGAACAAGCAGAAATGGAAAGATTAGAGAAAGAGCGTAAGGAGATATTGGAGAAGGAAAAACTGGAAAGAGAAGAAAAGAAGAAACAGGAGAGAGAACGACAGAAGAAAGAAAAGGAAGAGAAGGAGGGATCAGACAGGGAAATGAAGGAAAGAGACCTGAAAGAAAAACAGGAGAGGGAGAGACTGGAAACAGAAAAGAGGGAAGCCGAGGAGCTGGAAAAGGAGATAAAAGAAGGACAAGCGAGGGAACAAGGAGAAAAACAGGCAAAGAAAGACAACGGAAATGAGCCAAAAACAACCAGGAGAACCATCACGGTTCCACCTACAACGGAACCACAACCTGAACTTGACATTCTGCCCAGCGAACCAGAACCAGTCCCAGCTAGTATAACTAGGTCTCGCTCAAACTCTGTCAGCTCTGAGAAATCTACCTCAAGCTTGGGCACCCAGGGGAGAGGGGGGAGGGGAGGGGGGAGGAAGACCACCGGCACCACAGAGCCAGCCCCTGGCCCAGGCAACCCCACCCGCAACAGCACCAGGAGAAGGACTGTGGCCGGGACGGTTGTGGCTCCCCCTGCTGCTGTGGAGGTCACAGTGCAGGACATTCTCTCCAGCGAACAGTTTGTTGCCAGGAGAACCCGCTCTCGCTCCAGCTCCACCAATTCCCACAGCTCCCTCAACTCAGAGGTCTCCACCTGTAGCGTGGCTAGCGTGAGCTCTCAGAGCAAGGGGAGGGGAAGAGGGAGAGGGAGAAAGACTGGGACAGAGTCTGTCCCTCCCAGTATTAGCCAGAGTAAGCAGCCTCCAGCCCCAAAGCCCACAGCCAGAGGCAGGAGAAGCCAGAAAGTAAAGGATGATGGTCCACACCCTGAGATTAAAGAGAAGGCTGATTCTCAGGAGGCTGGTGGTACCACTAGAGGGCGGAAGAGAACAGCCAAAGCCAATGAGCCAGACCCTGTAGTAGCAGGTGAAGAAACCACACCAGCCCATGTAACAGAGGACTCCCACCCTCCTAGAGGGAATGGAAGAGACCGGGGCAGAGGCGGCCAGAAAGACAACACACCTGAAGGGGACACTCCAAGTGAAGAGGGAGTGGAGTCTAAAACAGGTGGGAGAAGGAAAGGGATGAAGAGGGAGCTGGAAGAGGACAAGGAGGAGGAGAGCAGTGGGTTCAAGGTTCCCCGAGGAAAAGCTAAGGTTCAGAGGGGAGGGAGACGCAGGGCAGCAGAGGAGGAAGGAGAGGAAGAGGAGAAACCTGCATCCACTCCAGCAAAGAGGGGTAGAGCCTCCACTGCACAGGTGAAAAAGATAGCAGAGGAGGAGAAGAGTATGGAGGGACAGGGTGAGAAGATGGAAGGGGAAGTAGCTGGTACTGTGCAGAGGAACGTCCGAGGCAGGCAGTCGACGGTTCAGATAAAGAGAGAAGAGGAATCTGTTTTGGACTCTAATTCTACGGTAATGTTCTCCCTTTCTCTCCATCTGCTCTCTTCTAATAGACAAGCCTTTGAAAAGCTATGCACTCAGTTTGTGTCCACACTCAGCTCCACTCTCTTCATACACTGAGTCAGTCTTTTCACATTAGAGTAATGAACTTCAATTAGCATCACTCTCTCTCTCTCTCTCTCTCTTTCAGCCATGGGAGTATACTGACATTTCTATCTCTCACCATTAGGAGTACACATTAAGTGGTTCAATGTGCATAACAGTCAGTTTGTATACACCCTGTATTACTGGCTAATGATACTCTCTTTCTTTCTTCCTCCTTTCTTCTCTCTCTCTTCTTCCACCCCCTACCCTTCTCTGCTTCAGGTGCCCCAGACCCCTACAGGTAACGGCAGAGGTAAGCGTAGTGCCCCTGTGGAATCATCTCCGCTAGCCAAGTCCCCTCGCTCCTCCTCTGCCTCTCCCCTGTCCTCCCTCTCCTCCCCTGGAACACTCGGCCGAGCTAGGGCCGCCACGCACTCCTACAAGGTAAGCTAATGGGTGTGTGTGTGTGTGTGTGTTTTAGTGTCTGTGTTTATTGTGTTTAGTGTGTTTAGTGTCTGTGTTTATTGTCTGTGTTTAGTGTCTATGTGTTTAGTGTATTTAGTGTCTGTGTTTAGTGTATTTAGTGTCTGTGTTTAGTGTCTATGTGTTTAGTGTGTTTAGTGCCTGTGTTTAGTGTCTATGTGTTTAGTGTGTTTAGTGTATTTAGTGTCTGTGTGTTTAGTGTATTTAGTGTCTATGTGTTTAGTGTCTATGTATTTAGTGTATTTAGTGTCTATGTGTTTAGTGTCTGTGTTTAGTGTGTTTAGTATCTACAGTGGGGAGAACAAGTATTTGATACACTGCCGATTTTGCAGGTTTTCCTACTTACAAAGCATGTAGAGGTCTGTAATTTTTATCATAGGTACACTTCAACTGTGAGAGACGGAATCTAAAACAAAAATCCAGAAAATCACATTGTATGATTTTTAAATAATTAATTTGCATTTTATTGCATGACATAAGTATTTGATCACCTACCAACCAGTAAGAATTCCGGCTCTCACAGACCTGTTAGTTTTTCTTTAAGAAGCCCTCCTGTTCTCCACTCATTACCTGTATTAACTGCACCTGTTTGAACTCGTTACCTGTATAAAAGACACCTGTCCACACACTCAATCAAACAGACTCCAACCTCTCCACAATGGCCAAGACCAGAGAGCTGTGTAAGGATATCAGGGATAAAATTGTAGACCTGCAAAAGGCTGGGATGGGCTACAGGACAATAGGCAAGCAGCTTGGTGAGAAGGCAACAACTGTTGGCGCAATTATTAGAAAATGGAAGAAGTTCAAGATGACGGTCAATCTCCCTCGGTCTGGGGCACCATGCAAGATTTCACCTCGTGGGGCATCAATGATCATGAGGAAGGTGAGGGATCAGCCCAGAACTACACGGCAGGACCTGGTCAATGACCTGAAGAGAGCTGGGACCACAGTCTCAAAGAAAACCATTAGTAACACACTACGCCGTCATGGATTAAAATCCTGCAGCGCACGCAAGGTCCCCCTGCTCAAGCCAGTGCATGTCCAGGCCCGTCTGAAGTTTACCAATGACCATCTGGATGATCCAGAGGAGGAATGGGAGAAGGTCATGTGGTCTGATGAGACAAAAATAAAGCTTTTTGGTCTAAACTCCACTCGCCTTGTTTGGAGGAAGAAGAAGGATGAGTACAACCCCAAGAACACCATCCCAACCGTGAAGCATGGAGGTGGAAACATCATTCTTTGGGGATGCTTTTCTGCAAAGGGGACAGGACGACTGCACCGTATTGAGGGGAAGATGGATGGGGCCATGTATCACAAGATCTTGGCCAACAACCTCCTTCCCTCAGTAAGAGCATTGAAGATGGGTCGTGGCTGGGTCTTCCAGCATGACAACGACCCGAAACACACAGCCAGGGCAACTAAGGAGTGGCTCCGTAAGAAGCATCTCAAGGTCCTGGAGTGGCCTAGCCAGTCTCCAGACCTGAACCCAATAGAAAATCTTTGGAGAGAGCTGAAAGTCCGTATTGCCCAGTGACAGCCCCGAAACCTTAAGGATCTGGAGAAGGTCTGTATGGAGGAGTGGGCCAAAATCCCTGCTGCAGTGTGTGCAAACCTGGTCAAGAACTACAGGAAACGTATGATCTCTGTAATTGCAAACAAGGTTTCTGTACCAAATATTAAGTTCTGCTTTTCTGATGTATCAAATACTTATGTCATGCAATAAAAATGAATTACTTAAAAATCATACAATGTGATTTTCTGGATTTTTGTTTTAGATTCCGTCACTCACAGTTGAAGAGTACCTATGATAAAAATTACAGACTTCTACATGCTTTGTAAGTGGGAAAATCGGCAGTGTATCAAATACTTGTTCTCCCAACTGTATGTGTTTAGTGTCTATGTGTTTAGTGTGTTTAGTGTTTAGTGTGTTTAGTGTCTATTTGTTTAGTGTCTATGTGTTTAGTGTCTATGTATTTAGTGTGTTTAGTGTCTGTGTTTAGTATATTTAGTGTCTATGTATTTAGTGTCTATGTGTTTAGTGTCTATGTGTTTAGTGTATTTAGTGTCTGTGTTTAGTGTCTATGTGTTTAGTGTATTTAGTGTCTGTTTAGTGTCTATGTGTTTAGTGTATTTAGTGTCTATGTGTTTAGTGTCTGTGTTTAGTGTCTGTGTTTAGTGTGTTTAGTGTCTGTGTTTAGTGTATTTAGTGTCTATGTGTTTAGTGTATTTAGTGTCTGTGTTTAGTGTCTATGTGTTTAGTGTATTTAGTGTCTGTTTAGTGTCTATGTGTTTAGTGTATTTAGTGTCTGTGTTTAGTGTCTATGTGTTTAGTGTATTTAGTGTCTGTTTAGTGTCTATGTGTTTAGTGTATTTAGTGTCTATGTGTTTAGTGTATTTAGTGTCTGTGTTTAGTATGTTTAGTGTCTGTGTTTAGTGTATTTAGTGTCTGTGTTTAGTGTCTGTGTTTAGTGTGTTTAGTGTCTGTGTTTAGTGTATTTAGTGTCTGTGTTTAGTGTCTGTGTTTAGTGTATTTAGTGCCTGTGTGTTTAGTGTCTGTTTAGTGTATTAAGTGTGTGTTTAGTGTCTGTGTTTAGTTTTTAGTGGGTTTAGTGTATGTGTTTACTGTGTTTAGTGTGTTTAGTGTCTGTGTTTAGTGTATGTGTTTAGTGTATTTAGTGTCTGTGTTTAGTGTCTATGTATTTAGTGGGTTTAGTGTCTGTGTATTTAGTGTATTTAGTGTCTGTGTTTGGTGTCTATGTGTTTAGTGTCTATGTATTTAGTGTGTTTAGTGTCTATGTGTTTAGTGTATTTAGTGTCTATGTATTTAGTGTCTGTGTTTAGTGTGTTTAGTGTTTGACTATGTATCTACAGTGGGGAGAACAAGTATTTGATACACTGCCGATTTTGCAGGTATTCCCACTTACAAAGCATGTAGAAGTCTGTAATTTTTATCATAGGTACTCTTCAACTGTGAGTGACGGAATCTAAAACAAAAATCCAGAAAATCACATTGTATGATTTTTAAGTAATTCATTTTTATTGCATGACATAAGTATTTGATACATCAGAAAAGCAGAACTTAATATTTGGTACAGAAACCTTGTTTGCAATTACAGAGATCATACGTTTCCTGTAGTTCTTGACCAGGTTTGCACACACTGCAGCAGGGATTTTGGCCCACTCCTCCATACAGACCTTCTCCAGATCCTTAAGGTTTCGGGGCTGTCACTGGGCAATACGGACTTTCAGCTCTCTCCAAAGATTTTCTATTGGGTTCAGGTCTGGAGACTGGCTAGGCCACTCCAGGACCTTGAGATGCTTCTTACGGAGCCACTCCTTAGTTGCCCTGGCTGTGTGTTTCAGGTCGTTGTCATGCTGGAAGACACAGCCACGACCCATCTTCCATGCTCTTACTGAGGGAAGGAGGTTGTTGGCCAAGATCTCGCGATACATGGCCCCATCCATCCTCCCCTCAATACGGTGCAGTCGTCCTGTCCCCTTTGCAGAAAAGCATCCCCAAAGAATGATGTTTCCACCTCCATGCTTCACGGTTGGGATGGTGTTCTTGGGGTTGTACTCATCCTTCTTCTTCCTCCAAACACGGCGAATGGAGTTTAGACCAAAAAGCTCTATTTTTGTCTCATCAGACCACATGACCTTCTCCCATTCCTCCTCTGGATCATCCAGATGGTCATTGGCAAACTTCAGACGGGCCTGGACATGCGCTGGCTTGAGCAGGGGGACCTTGCGTGCGCTGCAAGATTTTAATCCATGACGGCGTAGTGTGTTACTAATGGTTTTCTTTGAGACGGTGGTCCCAGCTCTCTTCAGGTCATTGACCAGGTCCTGCCGTGTAGTTCTGGGCTGATCCCTCACCTTCCTCATGATCATTGATGCCCCACGAGGTGAGATCTTGCATGGTGCCCCAGACCGAGGGAGATTGACCGTCATCTTGAACTTCTTCCATTTTCTAATAATTGCGCCAACAGTTGTTGCCTTCTCACCAAGCTGCTTGCCTATTGTCCTGTAGCCCATCCCAGCCTTGTGCAGGTCTACAATTTTATCCCTGATGTCCTTACACAGCTCTCTGGCCTTGGCCATTGTGGAGAGGTTGGAGTCTGTTTGATTGAGTGTGTGGACAGGTGTCTTTTATACAGGTAACGAGTTCAAACAGGTGCAGTTAATACAGGTAATGTATTAAAGAAAAACTAACAGGTCTGTGAGAGCCGGAATTCTTACTGGTTGGTAGGTGATCAAATACTTATGTCATGCAATAAAATGCAAATTAATTACTTAAAAATCATACAATTTGATTTTCTGGATTTTTGTTTTAGATTCCGTCTCTCACAGTTAAAGTGTACCTATGATAAAAATTACAGACCTCTACATGCTTTGTAAGTAGGAAAACCTGCAAAATCGGCAGTGTATCAAATACTTGTTCTCCCCACTGTATGTGTTTAGTGTTTAGTGTTTGTCTATGTGTTTAGTGTCTGTGTTTAGTGTATTTAGTGTCTGTGTTTAGTGTTTGTCTATGTGTTTAGTGTGATTAGTGTTTGTGAGTTAGAGCAATAAATCTCTCTGATGCACAGTCGTGTATGTGGGTTTTGAAAGCTCTGTGACGTAGGTAGTGACAGGTCTCATGAGTGTACTGAACCCTCTGCTCTCCTTCCCTCCCTCCCTCTGCCTCTTACTCTCCATCCTTCTGTCCTCCTTCTATCATTCTCTTCTCAGGTGTTGTTTACAGGAGTGGTGGACGAGGAGGGGGAGAAGGTGGTGTCTCTTCTGGGGGGCAGCCTGGCGAAGGGCGTGGCCGACATGACCCACCTGGTGACTGACAGGGTCCGACGCACCGTCAAGTTCCTGTGTGCTGTGGCCCGAGGCGTGCCCATCGTCACCACTGATTGGCTGGATAAGGTTAGTCGTCGTCGTCGTCGTCCCCCCCACCAGGAAGTGAAAATGGATGACCTGAAGATCGTACAAATAGAATGCCCATCACTGTTATGTGTAATGGGGTGGTTTTGACTATAATGACTATCTGATCATGGTTGGAGTCAGAGCCCACGTTTTAACCTCAAACCTCTCTTTTTCTATACACTCTTTTCCCCTCCCAACACCTCCCCCCCCCCTCCTCCTCCTTCAGTGTGGTAAGGCGGGTAGTTTCCTACCTACTGACAGGTACCTGGTGAAGGACAGAGAGCAGGAGAACAAGTTCAGCTTCTGTCTGGAGGAATCACTGAGGACCGCCAGCACCCAGCCTCTACTACAGGTATACACACACTTTCTCTCCTCCTTGTTGTGTGTTAATGTCCCTACTCTGTGTGTGTGTGTGTGTGTGTGTGTGCTCCCCGCTGTGCTTGCATCTTTGTGTCTCCCAATCCATGTTTATTCAAATAGGCCACACACACACACACCCACCCCTAGGAGAGCGCAGGCGCTAGGCAAATAATGACTCACAGGAACCCAAGAGTTATTCTGCATACATACATTCTCCTGAATCATTTAGATGGGTTTGTCACTGTGTGAACAATCCACACTCCCCAATGGCCTCCTTTTATCTGACTACACACCACAGACTGTTAAAAACACAAGATACACCAAAGCCATGTCCTGAGAATATGAATGGGTTTCTGAGAAATATATAATCAAATCACATTTTATTTGTCACATGCTTTATGAACAACAGGTGCAGTCCAACAGTGAAATGCTTACGGGTCCTTCCTAACAATGCAGAGAGAAAGATAATAGAAAAATAAAACACCTAATAATAAAAGTTATAATAGATACACTATGTGTAACCAGTACCAAGTCAATGTGCAGGGGTATGAGGTAATTGAGGTAGATATGTATATACAGTGCATTCGGAAAGTATTCAGACCTTTTTGACTTTTTCCACATTTTGTTACGTTACAGCCTTATTCTAAAATGTATTCAATTATCGTTTTCCTCATCAATCTACACACAATACCCCATAAAGCGAAAACAGGTTTTTCAGACATTTTAACACATTTTTGTAAAAAATAAAAAAACAGATACCTTATCACATAGTCTTTTGGAGAAGGCAGGGCAGGCAGGCAGGCTGCATTAACTGTTAATGTTGTTGTTGTGTTTAATGGGCAGCTCTCCCATTAGCTCAGTCTTCCTTTTTTCATCCTGTTTATGAAACTGCCCTCTTAGCCCTCGCGATAGTAAATTAAAGGGGAAAATAAAACTCTAAATAAGAGCATGCCCTCTCCTCTCTCAGGGTTATGAGGTCCATGTAACCAGGTCAGTGTTGCCAGAGCCGGCCCAGATGAAGGACATCATCACCTGTAGCGGAGCTCGCTCCCTCTCCAAGATGCCCTCCACTCAGAAGGCCCAGTCCCAGATCGTAGTGATATCGTGTGTGGAGGACTGGTCTCTCTGTGCTCCTGCTATCTCTGCTTCTCTCCCCGTCCTCAGTGCTGAGTTCCTGCTAACTGGTATATTACAGCAGAGAGTGGACCTGGTAACCCATGTCCTCTCAGATCCCAAACCCAGCGCCCAACCAGGAAGCAAAGGCCAGGCCAGGGGCAGGAAAAAAACGTAACAGAAAGACGAAACTCACCTGGGTGGGTTTATGCAACAGAAAACAAAAACTAGTGTTTCTTATTAGGTAATCCCTCCCTGTTTTAGTCTGTTTTCTTACATTAGGTGCCTTGTGAATATGACCCTGTATACAGTGCCAGGGAGAAGAAGGAATTATATTTCCAGAGAAGACAGCATACAGACGACACCCACCTGTCTGTGTGTGTGTGTGATGGGCGAGCATGCAGCACCCACCTCCACCTGTACAGAGAACAGTAGCAGGTCCAGGCCACAGAGGAGTAGTAACTACAGTACTACTCCCCTGGAGAGGCAAGAGAACGTTACACACCTGAGAGAGAGGAGAATGAGGATTCGGCAGTACAAGAGACAGTGGGGGCATCCCAAATGGCACCCTATTGCCTACTTTTGACAAGAGCCCTGCACTATATAGGGAGTGGGGTGCCATTTGGGACACA
The DNA here is from genome assembly GCA_023634145.1 of Thymallus thymallus. Lineage (NCBI taxonomy): Eukaryota > Metazoa > Chordata > Actinopteri > Salmoniformes > Salmonidae > Thymallus > Thymallus thymallus. The sequence continues at coordinate 18,120,891 of CM042415.1, read as the reverse complement.
GGCGTAAAAGGCTGGCGAGAGGAGACATCCACCTGGATGACCAACTAGACTAGATAGTTGAGAATGTATTCACTCAGATAAGAAGACAGACAAACCCCATAGATGGAAATGTATTCCTATGTTTTGTGATGGTGGATAGAACATACTTGCAGAGAAATGCTCTGAATAGATTTGTTTATAAAAAAATATATATCTAAATATGAGTTAACATGGAGAGAAGAGAAGGAGCAGGAGATAATTGACTGCCTATCCCAGTCATATTTATTTTACCTGTCTCTTCCCTCCCTCTCCACCTCTTTTATCTATACTGATTAATAGCCATCTTCTCACCTTTGTATAACGATAACAAATATTTATATATAGTGCCTATTTTACAAGTGTAATGTTGAACATACCAGATATCTCTGTCTTCACTAGCTGTGATTGCTGAAGGGACATTGCTTCAATCTTAAGAGAATAAACAGATTGTTTGAATGCTGCTCTTGCATCTACATCTTTGTATGGCTAGGAGTTAAATGTGTCTTTATATACCGACCAATAAACGTTTTGTACTGAACCTCTGAGTGATATGTTAAATTGTGTTTTTGGGGTTGGGTATTTCTTATGCTTTATGCCATATGTTTATCTGTTTTAAGGCTACCATTTCATTGTGCTTTTAGGCAAATTAATGACAGAGAATGGACGAATGTTTACCGTGTTCTGTCACTTCATTTAGGCATAGTCTGGGTTTTGGGATGTTTTAATACATAGTAGATATACTCGATTAAGGTTGAACTAAATCCCTCGACTCGCCTTCACTTCTACCTCTCAGCTGAATAGCCAATACACAATACAGCTATTATGTTTTATTTTAAGGAAGATAAATTCCTTCAGTTAAAAAGACAAACAATCAGCCATCGCTGCCTTGCTTCGGGCAATCGATTCCGGTGTTTACCGACATCAGTCGAGCGGCTCCGACCGAGAGCAAAAGCCGACATATTCTGAGAATCTTCCAAATGTTCAGCCCCAGTCGTCAAGTGCTGCTCTTGGGGGGCGGGTTGAGAGGGAGGGTGTCGCCAAGAACGAAGAGAAGTACGCGCATCAATAGGCTAGGTTACATATTTCTCCACCTACAATCCCGTTATAACGTTATCCACTCTGTCAATACGGAGGAGATCTTGTGAATTAAAGGTGAGTCAGCTAAAGGTATAAGTATTTCTTACATGTGTGGTGGATGTGATTAGATTCTCCAAATAAATTCGCCTCCTGGTGCTTGACGGGTTAAATTCTGCAGTTTTTGTTGAGATGCTCGTGAGGGTGTCTGTTGGTTTTCCCGCATATTGAGATGTTAGGTTAACAGCTGATTATTATCTGATAAGGGTTTTATTGGATGAAAACAGGGCGTGCTTGTTCCGGAGAAGATGAAAGGTGTGAAATTTGTGGTTAGGCTTTCAAGTTTATTGGGGGGAACGATTAAACATACTATGCGCTTCATCGGGATGGTGGTATGATGGGACACTCATTCAATAATGCATTACCATGCTAATTTCACAGTCTGCTCTGCAGAATGACACACAAGGGGGAAATCATTAGGATACACAGGTTGGACAGGCTAGTGCCCGTCCAATGTCTACCCTTATTAATGACTATTTAGATTAGGCCTATAGCCTAATGTAAAATATTGCTTCAGAATTTGAGCCGTAGTCTATGAGTAGAAAAAAATCACTAAAACAATGTAGCCTAACAGGGATATGCAATAGGCTATATTATTTGAAACAACCCAGAATATTCTCATCATGGAATGCAATATGTCGCCTTAATGCTCAGTACCCGTTCATGCATGTAGAGATGAATTGTATGATTCAGTTTGGTCCTGTTAGATTATTGATGCATAATCCACATATAATCAATGCAAATTAGTAGCCTGTGGATCCTGTCTCTAATCAGTATGCCTTAATATGTAGGACTTTTTTATCAAATGGTTTAGCATATACTGAGTCCTTTATTTTTAAAGCATCCATCTATCATTAATTGAATGATGTGCTCCTGTACCGGCGCGCTGCTGACTCCCGTGCTGTGCAACGTTTCCCCCACCGTTTATACATTGATGACATATGGAGTCTTCGCTGCCTGCATGTTACAATAGCCAATAGTTCAGGGACATGGCAGTCACCCGATTGCTGCTCAAGGATGGCCTTGGCCTGTATATCACTGCTATTCAATACTTTTTAATGCTCTGAGGTTTATCTGTTTGGATTTTATGAACACGTGTTTGTCTTGTACACAAGAACACTTTAATCAAAATATGTCGGAATATTCCATATATGTCTTGTTAATGTTGGGAGGGCATTATTTTAATTTGTTCTGGTTAAGATAGAAACGTTACACACCTATTTGTTTTGCCTGTCTGCCTCTAATTTGGCACATGTATATTTTTTATTGTAAGACTGGAAACTGGAGGTGGTGATGATTGAATTATTATTAGCACCTGTAATGGCATATTTCTAATTTGTGAGTTGTCTTTCTATGTCCTCACTTGAAAGACAATTTATTTAACCTTTATTTAACTAGGCAAGTCAGTTAAGAACAAATTCTTATTTACAAAGATGGCCTACATTGTTCTACAGGGTCAGCCATAGTAGTACAGCGCCTTGCTCAAGGGCACATCGACTGTTTTTTTGTTCACCTTGTCAGCTTGGGTATTTGAACCAGCGACCTTTCGTTTACTGATGAGTTGAGGATAAGGACATTTACTGTAGCACTCCTGCCCCTAATGACCTCTGATCTGACAGGTGAAAGCAATATTGTAGAAACCTGTCCACTCCTTTCATATATCAGAGAGAGAGAGACTGAGAGGGGGGCTGAGAAAAAAAGAGAGAAATACAGAGAGAGTGATAAATAGTGATTGAGAGAGAGAGGGATCGAGAGAAATACACATAGACATAGAGAGAGAAAGAGACATGGACCTAGACAGAGAGAGATAGAGACATGGACCTAGACAGAGAGAGATAGAGACATGGACCTAGACAGAGAGAGATAGAGACATGGACCTAGACAGAGAGTGATAGAGACATGGACCTAGACAGAGAGAGATAGAGACATGGACCTAGACAGAGAGAGAGAGAGATAGAGACATGGACCTAGACAGAGAGAGAGATAGAGACATGGACCTAGACAGAGAGAGAGAGAGATAGTGACATGGACCTAGACAGAGAGAGATAGAGACATGGACCTAGACAGAGAGAGAGATAGAGACATGGACCTAGACAGAGAGAGAGATAGAGACATGGACCTAGACAGAGAGAGAGATAGAGACATGGACCTAGACAGAGAGAGAGATAGTGACATGGACCTAGACAGAGAGAGATATAGTGACATGGACCTAGACAGAGAGAGATAGAGACATGGACCTAGACAGAGAGAGAGATAGAGACATGGACCTAGACAGAGAGAGAGATAGTGACATGGACCTAGACAGAGAGAGAGATAGTGACATGGACCTAGACAGAGAGAGATAGAGACATGGACCTAGACAGAGAGAGAGATAGTGACATGGACCTAGACATAGAGAGAGATAGTGACATGGACCTAGACAGAGAGAGCAATAGAGACATGGACCTAGACAGAGAGAGACATAGTGACATGGATCTAGACAGTGAGAGAGATAGACATGGACCTAGACAGAGAGAGAGATATAGACATGGACCTAGACAGAGAGAGAGAGAGAGAGAGATATGGACCTAGACAGAGAGAGAGATAGAGACATGGACCTAGACAGAGAGATAGAGATGGTGACATGGAGCTAGACAGAGAGAGAGATAGTGACATGGACCTAGACATAGAGAGAGATAGTGACATGGACCTAGACAGAGAGAGAGATAGAGACATGGACCTAGATAGAGATAGAGATATGGACCTAGACAGAGAAAGAGAGATGGTGACATGGACCTAGACAGAGAGAGAGAGATAGAGACATGGACCTAGACAGAGAGAGAGATAGAGACATGGACCTAGACAGAGAGAGATAGAGACATGGACCTAGACAGAGAGAGAGATAGTGACATGGACCTAGACATAGAGAGAGATAGTGACATGGACCTAGACAGAGAGAGAGATAGAGACATGGACCTAGACAGAGAGAGATAGTGACATGGACCTAGACAGAGAGAGATAGTGACATGGACCTAGACATATAGAGAGACATAGTGACATGGACCTAGACAGTGAGAGAGATAGACATGGACCTAGACAGAGAGAGAGATAGAGACATGGACCTAGACAGAGAGAGAGAGATAATATTTTTAGAGTACTTAAAGAAGGGAAGGCGATGGATAAATGTGTGATGTGAGACCTCATCCATCATCCATTTTGGTTTACACAACACTTCCAGGCAGGCAGGCAGCCCAGGGCTGCATCTCAACAGTCTAAAGTGGCTTCTTCCCCTTGTCTCCTTTCCATTATCCGTCTCCTTGCCACAGGATGGATAAAAGTAATATGGTCGATTGTTGGGAATCTGCTTTCACCTATCAAGTAGTTTCACACTCATCAGAGCAGATGAAGGAAAGGAGACAAGGAGAGGAAGCCTCTTCAGACTATTGAGATGCACCCATTGTCATTTCAGCTAACCAGAAACCCATCTCCAGTAAGCCACCTAAAGTAAACATTCAGTCTGTGTACTGTTCTGTTGGGGCAGTGATACCTTTTGCTTTTCTGACGCTTCATGATTTAAGAAGGTATTTCCTGGTGAGGGAGGAGAGGAGAGAGAGGGAGCAGGTGATGGTCATATGTGTTTGTGTCTACGGTATTTATGGACAAGTGTGTGTACATGTGTGTGTGTATTGTATCTAATGTGTTTGGGGTGTGCGTTTCCTTGCAGCCTGACTGGATACTTTGCCTTCACTACAGTGACAGAAGTATTAGGGAATAGATGCACTGACCACTGGGGTTATGTAAGCCAAGGAGAATGAAGGAAACAAGGTGAAGGAATGAAGGGCAGACAGACAGACAGACAGACAGACAGACAGACAGACAGACAGACAGACAGACAGACAGACAGACAGACAGACAGACAGACAGACAGACAGACAGACAGACAGACAGACAGACAGACAGAGACATCTTTGTGGGATTCATGCATCTGCAGTCATTGAAGGCTTTTCCGCCTCTTTAAAGAAGCTCAACAAAGGTCTGTCTGTACCTCCTCCTCTCTCCCTTCTCAGTGACCAGAGACTCAGAGGCTGCGTTCCACATGGCACCCTATTTCCTATATTGTACCCTACTTTTGATCAGAGCCATATGGACCCTGGTCAAAAGTAGTGGACTACATAGGGAATAGGTTGCCATTTGGGATAAATCCCAGAGCTCAGATGAAGACAGACACAGTCTTTGAGATCAGAGTGGGATGCTCCCGGAGCTGAGATTATATAAGATAAGAAGGAGGAGAGGGTGAAAGGGGGCATGAGAGGAGAGAGAGAGAGGGAGGGAGAGAAAGAGAAGGGGAGAAAGGAAGAAAGAGAGGGAACGACAGAGGAGGCAGAAATGGAATGAGGAAAAAAGAGGGAGACGACAAAGAGAAGAGAGAGAGAGGAGAGAGAAGAGAGAGAGAGGCATGGGGCAGACTGGGAAATAGAATGAGAAAAGATAGAAAGTAAAGAGAAAGTAACAGCTAGTCAGAGTCAGACAGAAAGAAAAGAGAGAAAGGGACAGAGGAGGATGCAGGGAGGGAAAGAGACAGAGATGAAGAAACGGAGAGAAGATAAAATACAGAGAGGGTGGCAGTAAAAAGAGAGCGAAAGACGTGCCAGATAGAGAGGAACCGAGGAAGGAAGAGAGAGTGACAAAGAGAGCAGTCTAGGCGAATTTGGGACAGAAAGAGAGAGAGAGAGAGATACAGAAAGAGGAAGGGAGGAGAAGAGGGAGGGAGGGAGTGAAGGATAGCAGATGGCCCAGTCCGGCAGCCCATGGTTAACAGCCCAAAGGAGAGGAGGCGTGTTTGTGTGTGTGTGTGTGTCACTGTAAACCCAGTGAGGCGAGCACCAGGGTGTTGTTTCCCTTACAAAAAAAACATCACATTTGTCCTAAAACTGTCTGTTTTTCCCACGTGACATTTTTCACGTGATTTGTTCATGTGAAACGTCTCACGTGTCTGAAAACTACGTGTCTGACTCATGAGAATGTTTTTTCTTTCTTTTTTTTATGTGAAATTTTTCACGTGATTGGTTTACACCTGTCTTTACACGTGTCCGTAAACCATGTGTTTCTTCACATGTTCTTTTCCCATGTGATTTTATAAGTTTTCTTTCAGGGTTCTGGCCCCAAATGATTCAAAACACTATTTTCTCCTCCTTAAATGGAGTAGCAGATCTTGGATTATCTGCTTCTCTGGTCCTCTAAAAAACAACAGCACAGATACATTCCCCTTATGTGCTGTGGTGACACAAAGATCAACATGTTTCACATGCCTGTGTTCACACACATTATGATATAACATGTTCTAAGTACCATGTAATTCTTCAGTAATAAGAACACAGCAAGGTGTTCCTAACGTCATGTCCCAGGCAGAATCAACCTACAGAGACAAAAATTGAGTGGATGCCATTTTTATTGTGTAAATGTCTGTACCAAAGGGACACAACTGATGTGTGGTTGTTGGTGTTGTTGTTTGAGTGACCATGTTCTCTGGGGCTCTGCTGTGTCCTGTCTTTTGTTTCAGATGTAATACAATTACTGTGCTTTCAGGCTATGATAGTGGCTCGGCTCTCTGCCCAGTGCAAGGTTTAAGAGCCTGGGAGAGACAGAAAGAGAGAGAGAGAGAGAGAGAGAGAGAGACAGAGACATGCAGGAGAAGATTGGATAAGAGTGTCTTGTAGCAGAGAGAGAAAGTGTGGTTGTGGAATTGTGACATTATCACATGCTAATTGTCCTCATTAACAAATGAGAGTAGCAGGTTTTCAGTTCCTGCCAACAGATCAGGTCTCTGAAGATGGCTTAATGCTTCCTGCTTTGTACACACATTCTCTCTCTCTCTTTCACACACACACACACACACACACACACACACACACACACACACACACACACACACACACACACACACACACACACACACACACACACACACACACACACACCGCCAACAGTTCAGGCCTGTGTCAAAATGTCTAAATGCTGTCTCCTTTCATCTCTAGTGTTCAGGATCGCAGTGTCTTACAGCGTTTACACTCCTGATTAAGAATCCTGTTGCATAGTGGTTGCTGGGAGGTTGAACGCTTTGCTGCTTAATCTCAGCACCTCAATGGCATGCCCTACAGAGTAGAAAGAGCAGCTGTCCAAAAGGTGTTGCAAAGCCCTGTAAAACTTTTTAATCCTGAACGCAGGATTATCAATAAATACAGCTACAGGCCTGCGCTCAGGGGAACTAGTTAAATCTGCCTCTACAGATGTAGTGTCTTAATTTCATCACCCTGTTGCAGGAGAACTTTCCTTCTATGCAGGACATTTAAAATGTGTTGTGTATTTGAGGTTTAAAAAAGCTTCTGAAGTTTGTAATTTACACTTTGATATTTCAGATTTGATTTTCATTTACGAAAAAAGGATCAACCCCTACAAAGATGTCTATTAATTGCAATCCACATAATAACTCACATGTCCTGTTGCTGCAGGATTATTTTGCAGCTGTAGCAAACTGGCTGAAATTAAGATCCTACATCTGTACATTCAGGTTTTAAATGATCTTGTCTGTCAAACCCTCTAATCTCTACGTATGACGAGGACAGAACAGAAAAGCCCTGACTAGGGCTTCCCCTGATGTCTCTCATCTGAAGTCTCACCTCACCCAGAGGCTGCACAGATCATCATAACCCTCTCAATAGATTTATTGATCCCTGAGGGGGACATTTCTTTGTCAAGCAGCTACAACAAAATATAGGGCAGGTGCAAAATGCCAGAACGAAAATACACAAAAGACAGATACATGATACATAGAGCAGCAGTATGAAAAAGTATAGAAATACAAGATATCTGGAGTGCAAAAAAGCTATAAAAAGACATTGCATAGTATGGGTCGTTGGCTGAATATGTACACTATACATTGGTGGATGTTGGATGGTTAACTATACTATACAGGTCGATGGCAGAGAAATACTTCAATAGCTAAAAATGCATATGATATGAGTGAGGGTAATAATAGTTTACTTAATAGACAGACTGGTTAAATGAACAGGTAAGTTAATATTTTGCATGGTTAAATTAGCTGTACAGGTAAATATACAGTTATATTTACAGGTAAGTGAATACTTGCATGGTTACATAAACTGTACAGGTAAATGACAGGAAGAGATACTTAAATAGCTAAATGTGTGTATGATATAATTTGTGGTAATAATAGTAATTCCCTTAAAATACAGTCCTTAGTGTGCAGGGTTTAATTACAGATAACTGCACGTATTGCACATTCGATACTAAAAGCAATGAAAAAAGATGCAACTGACAGGATACTAATATGCATTCCTGAGTGAATGACTACGTAAGTTAAGTCCAAGAATTACTTTCAATATTGCATGTGATATGATATAACAACTGTACATGAGTATGTATATCCAGACCTGAATGAATAAATAAGTCCTGTGAATGAGTGATTACGGACCAGAGTTACTCACGGATGGATGCATAATTGTTAAACTAGGTCCTAGCACCCCAATAGTTCCAGGTCTGTGTTACCGACGGCACGGCACCCTGGTGAGGCATTATATAGTCTAAAAGCCGCCGGCAGGAAGGACCTCCTGTAGCGCTCTCTGGCACACCGTGGTGGGATCAGTCTGTGACTGAAGGTGCTCCTCTGCGTCATAACCATGGCATGCAGAGGGTGGGTGACGTTGTCCATGATGGCCAGCAGTTTGGCCATGATCCGTCTTTCCGCCACCTCCTCTAGAGTGTCAAGGCTCATCCCAAGGACAGAGCTAGCCTTCCTGATCAGCTTATTTACCAGAGAAGCATCACCAGCTTTTATCTTGGCTCCCCAGCACACCACTGCAAAAAAATAAATATATATATATATATATGGCACTGGCCACCACAGACTGGTAGAAGGTATGCAGTAGTTTACTGCACACGTTGAAGAACCTGAGCCTCCTCAGAAAGTAGAGTCGGCTCTGGCCCTTTTTGTACAGGGCCCTGGTGTTACCAGCCCATTCCAGCCTATTGTCCATATGGACTCCCAGGAACTTGTATGACCCAACCATTTCCACATCCATCCCCTGTATAGGGACTGAGGTCAGTTGTGCCTTGGTTCTCCTGAAGTCCACCACCATCTCCTTTGTTTTGCTGACGTTGAGCTGAAGGTGGTTCTGCTCACACCACAACACAAAGTCACTGATTGTGTTCCTGTACTCCTCCTCCTGCCCACCCCTGATGCACCCTACAATTGCGGAGTCATCCAAGAACTTCTGTAGGTGGCATGTTTCAGAGTTATATCTGAAGTCCGAGGTGTAGAGGGTGAACAGGAAGGGGGACAGGACCGTTCCCTGGGGGGTCCCTGTGTTGCTCACTGCCCGTTCTGACACACAGCTCTGTAGTCGCACAAATTGTGGCCTACCGGTCAGGTAGTCTGTGACCCAGGAGACTAAGGGTGCTTCCACTTTCATCCTCTTCATCTTCTCACCCAATAGCAGGGGCTGAATGGTATTGAAGGCACTGGAGAAGTCAAAACACATAACCCTCACAGTGCAACCTGCGTTGTCCAGGTGAGAGTAGGCCCTCTGCAGAAGGTAGATGATTGCATCATCCACCCCGATGTTGCGCTTGTATGCAAACTGCAGGGGGTCCAGTGATGTACACACCAGGGGTCTGAGGTGAGCGAGGACTAACCTTTCCAGGGTCTTCATGATGTGGGATGTTAGCGCTACAGGTCAGGACAGTAGGGTGTGCCTTCTTGGGCACTGGGACGAGGCAGGATGTTTTCCACAGCACAGGGACCCTTTCTAGGCTCAGGCTAAGGTTGAAGAGACGCTGGAGTATTCCACACAGTTGGTCAGCACAGACCCTAAGCACCCTTGGGCTGATGCCATCAGGGCCCGCCGCTTTCCACTGATGTAGTCTCTCCAGCTCTCTCTTCACTTGGTTGGTGGTGAAAGCCAGCCCAGGTTGGGAGGGTGTTGAGGATCAGTCCAGAGGGAGCAGGGGTGGAGGTGGGGTCGCTGATTGTCTCAGCAGAGGTGTTGTGAGCAAAGTGGGGGTGTGTGGCCTGGGGAGCTGGAAGGGAGGTGGACAGGGCCAGTATCAAACCTGTTAAAAAATTGGTTCAGCTCATTGGCTCTGTCCTGGGTCCCCTCCGTCTGCCCACTGTTTGACTTTTTGAAGCCAGTGATATTTCTCATGCCCTTCCACACCTCTCTCACCTGGCTCTGACTCAGCTTGTCCTCCATCTTCTCCTTATACCCTCTCTCCCCTCAGCAATCCGCAACTTCAGCTCCCTCTGGACGCATTTCAATTTGTCCTTGTCCCTCTCCTTGAAGGCCCTCTTCTTCTCATTCAGCAGGGCCTTCAGGTCGCTGGTGACCCAGGGTTTATTATTTGGAAAACAGCGTACCTTCCTGGTGGGTACAGTGTTGTCTACACAAAAATTAATATAGTCCGTTATGCAGTCAGTAAGCCCATCGATGTCCTCCCTATGAGCCTCACATTGCACATCCCAGTCTGTTGTTTCAAAGCAGTCCTGTAGGGCCTCATTCGCCTCCGGGGACCATCTCCTAATGGTCCTAGTGGTCGCAGGCTGCTGTTGGACCAAAGGCCTGTAGAGTGGAGTGAGGTGGACAAGGTTGTGATCCGATCTACCAAGGGGAGGAAGTGCAGTGGAGTTGTATGCGTCCTTCACATTAGCATATAACAAGTCCAGAGTTTTATTATTCCTGGTTGGGCACTTCACAAACTGTTTGAACGTGAGCAGCGTTGAAGAGAGAGATGCATGGTTAAAATCCCCCGAAATGGCAAAGAAAGCACTGGGATGCGCTGTCTGTCGCGATAACAGAGTGGATGACGTCACATGCTGCGTTTGCGTCAGCGGAGGGCGGGATGTAAATAATAACAGCAATGGCCGCCGTGAAATTCCCTCGGCAAATAGTAGGGTCTCAGGCTAACTGCTAACAGCTCAATGTCCGGTCTACAAAACTATTCCTTAAGAGTAATATGGCTCGGATTACACCATCTGTTGTTAACTAATAAAGCCAGCCCACCACCCTTGCTCTTACCAGCTCCAGAACCCGCCGATAGTGACGTTCTCTATGGGGATGTTATCGTTCAGCCAAGTCTCAGTAAAAAACATTAGGCTCGCTTCACGATAGTCCCTTTGACCACAGACAAGAGCCTCAAGCTCGTCCATTTTAGATAGATAGATAGATAGGTACTTTATTGATCCCCCGGGGGGGAAATTTTGTTATGCAGCGATCTCACGTTGCCCATAATGATAGACGGTATAGCCGGCTTGTACTTCCTCAGTTTCACCTTACACTTCAATCCCGCCCTACGTCCACGCTGTTGCCTTTTCAACTCGTCCGGAATATTGAACCCTTCCCTGGGGTGCAGCAGCGCTGCGTGTGCTAAATCCAGGAGCTGGGCTCTGTTGTAAATAATAATTTAACCATGCAATAATAATAAATAAATAGTCCCTCAGTGATAAAAAGGCACGTTAAAACCTTCGTAAAACCGTAGCACTCCATAATCTTGAACTATTATAGTTCAACTAAAGAAAACGAAAGAAAACTAAAACGAACTAGAACAACAATTTATGCACGAACTACGGGAGCTGCTTAACAGGCGACCACTTAGAGCGGTGCCAAATCAAATCATGCTCCAAATAATCAGGATTCTCCCAGACTCAGCTCATTTTCACACACACACACACACACACACACACACACACACACACACACACACACACACACACACACACACACACACACACACACACACACACACACACACACACACACAAACAAACACACCCCAGTCCCAATTACCTCTGAAATCCATTCATTATTCCCAGGCTGTTTTAATTCAGGCATGTTAACTGACACCTAATCAATATACCAATCCCTGTCTGGGATCCAGTGGCGTCCTAGGGTGTATTCTCCAGGAACCAAACAGGCCAAAACGGGAGAGACTAACCTTGTCGAATACGAAACATTCCTTTTCTTTGCAAAACGTTTTTTCTTTGCAAAACGCACTAACGAATACACCGCTTGTTTAAAAACTCAAACAAGCTCCAATGTGCCTTTAAAGTGGAGGGATTATGAAAAATAATAGGTTGTTTTTGTTGTTTCAATAAGTCTAAGTTTCTTTAAATATTAAAGCCCACTTGCGTGCAGCTTGGTAGTGTAAATCAACTATTGACCTTGAGTTGGAATTGAATTGGGAACTCCTTACGCTACATGAGCACTGTGCTAGTTTGTTTCTTGAAACAGGAGGTGCTGCACTGCAGGCTATTGTTTGTACATGTCAAATTATAACACCACACTTTTTCACATTGATGGTAAGTTGAATTCCCCTGGACTAAAATCATGGGGTGACAGTTGCAAGTGGATGAACAACCTTGTCCCCGTTGGAATACTTTTAAAGTGATATAACGTGACTGGTTTGGTGGATTGCTTTCATGATCTAACAATTATGTTAGATCAGGAAGGAATTATGTTAGATCAGGAAGGAAGGGGGGGAAGATGTATTTTCAAAGATACCTGATATGTCAGAGAGGAGGAAGAAACCTTTGGATGACTGTTAGAATAAGAGGAACACACACACACACACACACACACACACACTGCATTCACTCCTCTGGTGAAGTCAGACAACCTAAGTGATCCAAAGGACATCCTCTCGGCTCCACTTCATGCAATGATGTCACCATGAGATGATGTCACCACCACAACATGCTATCATTGTCTATGAATTGGCTAAGGGAGCTAGATTCTTACCTCCCTCACCTTCACCCTCACCCAGACCCAGCTAAGCACAATCAGATGGAGAAACAGAAAGAATAACTGATGGAGGAGAAGAGGATGTAGAGGTGACAGATAGATGGACAGAGAGAGAGAGAGAGACTGAGGGAGATGGAGTGGTATTCTATTCTAATGTGCCGCTTATCAAACACCATTTTTATTTATACTCTATCTTTCCTTTATCTATTCTTCCCTTCATCTCACCATCTTTCCAGACCCAGGAGATCTGATGAAGATGAAGACAGTCAGTGTGGTGGTTGTGCTGAGCTTGCTGCTCTGCTCAGGTACGTGGTTAAGCCCAGAAATGGAAGACCAGATATGATAAGGTCACATGAGATAATACTTTATTGAGGCCCAAAGGGGTAATGTGATGTGTCCAGAGTGTCCAGAGTACTGTGTGTGTCCAGGGCAGTGTGTGTGTCCAGAGCAGTGTGTGTGTCCAGAGTAGTGTGTGTGTGTGTGTGTGTGTGTGTGTGTGTGTGTGTGTGTGTCCAGAGCAGTGTGTGTCCAGGGCAGTGTGTGTGTGTGTGTGTGTCCAGAGCTGTGTGTGTGTCCAAGGCAGTGTGTGTGTGTCCAGAACAGTGTGTGTGTCCAGGGCAGTGTGTCTGTCCAGAGCAGTGTGTGTGTGTGTGTGTGTGTGTCCAGAGTAGTGTGTGTGTGTGTCCAGGGCAGTGTGTGTGTCCAAGGCAGTGTGTGTGTGTGTCCAGGGCAGTGTGTGTGTGTGTGTCCAGGGCTGTGTGTGTGTCCAGAGCAGTGTGTGTGTCCAGAGCAGTGTGTGCAAGTTCAGTGTGTGGAATAATCCACCAGGAGGAGTAAGAGATTGACAGACACACAAACCTCATTTTTGTTACTTGTTGGTTCTTAAGACACAGCATAGTTATCTAACATATTTGATGAATTATATTTCTATGCATAAATATGAAACCACTTTTCTCTTGGTCCATAGCTATGCCGGCCCCTTTGAAAGGTAAGCATCGCTGCCATCTGTTATCAATGTGTCATTAGTTATGATATAGTACTAAGCTTTGTGATGCGTTTCTGTGGAAATTTTAAAGATACCTTCCCACCACCTCCCAGGTAAAGAGGACTCCCAGCAGACCATGTTCTTTGGGGAGGACTTCCATCTGCGGCTGCCCTCCTTGGCTGCAGAGGTTCTGTTCCTGCCCAGAAGTTCCCGGGCGGGGAGCGAGAAGGTCCTGATGCATGGTGGGTCCGTGGTCGGTGACCGCGCCAAGCTCAACAGTCAGCTCAGCCATCTGATCCTAGCGAACGTGGGCGAGGAGGACGAGGGGACGTACACGGTGAAGAACAACGAACAACCAGAAGAGGTCCGACGCATCACACTCATCGTCAGAGGTATGGGATCTGAGTGTGTGTGTTTGAAGTAGGAAAGTTGCTCTCTGGGAGGGGTTGGAAGATATTCATCGTCAGCCACCATAGGCTGCATCTGGATGTTGATTAAGGGAGCCACCCGCACCTTCAGAGGGGTTGGGTTAAATGTGGAAGACACATTTCAGTTGAATGCATTCAGTTGTACAACTGACTAGGTATCCCCCTTTCCCTTTCCCTCCCTGATGGGCCTTGGTCAAAAGTACTAAATAGGTCATTGTAAGGGCCTGACTGGGGCCAGGTCTCTGACTCCCTCTAGAGGGAGTGGGATGGCCACAGTCAGGTCCTGACAATCACAGGGTTGTTGTTGGGTTTTTGGTGATCCTCAATTAGAGGCAGCTGTCTTGAGTTGTCTCTAATTGGGGATTCTATTTATGTTCACGTTTTGTCCACCTGCGCAGTGGATCATTGTTTGTATTGGCTGTATGTGTGAGTACCAGTCACCAGTTCACGGTGTAATTTGCTTTTGTTGTTTTCGTTATAATTAAAATAAAGATGTATGCACGCACCTCTCGCTCTGCGCCTCGTTCCCTAACCACGAACCGTGACAGTAATAGGGTGCCATTTGGGATTAAGACACACTGTGCTTTTTAAATTGAGTCTTGGAGTCTTAGCTCATGCTAAATCCTTAGGACTAAATTGATACTGGCGTTCTCTCTCAAACATGCTGCCCTGCCACCGTGGCTGTGTTCCCTTCAAACCATCTGTCTGTCTCAGTCTAGACACAGCTTCATTCCATGGTTTAATCATGCTGTCACTTAGGTCAACAGGCCAAGCCTTTTACATCTAGTAGTAAAACCCTGTTTGCTAGCGCAGCAGCACTGTTGTATTAGAGTAGTACAGGCCTGTTGGCTATTTTTAATTTATTTTTTTAGTTCACCTTTATTTAACCAGGTAGGTCATTTGAGAACAAGTTCTCATTTACAACTGCGACCTGGCCAAGACAAAGCAAAGCAGTGCGACAAAAAACAACACAGAGTTAAATGAGCGGAAGTAAAAAATAAATATGGGGATGAGGTAGTAGGATGGGCTATTTACAGAAGGGCTATATACAGGTGCAGTGATCGATAAGCAGCTTTGACAGCTGATGCTTAAAGTTAGTGAGGGAGATAGGAACCTCTAGCTTCAAGGATTTTTGCAATTCGTTCCAGTCATTGGCAGCAGAGAACTGGAAGGAATGGCGGCCAAAGGAGGTGTTGGCTTTGGGGGTGGCCAGTGAAATATACCTGCTGGAGCGCATGGTACGGGTGGGTGTTGCTATGGTGACCAGCGAGCTGAGATAGGGCGGGGATTTACTTAATAAAGACTAATAGATGACCTGGAGCCAGTGGGTTTGGCGACGAATATGTAGTGAGGGCCAGCCAACGAGAGAATACAGCTCGCAGTGGTGGGTAGTATATTGGGCTTTGGTAACAAAACGGATGGTACTGTGATAGACTACATCCAATTTGCTGATTAGAGTGTTGGAGGCTATTTTGTAAATTACATCGCCGAAGTCAAGGATCGGTAGGATGGTAAGTTTTACAAGGGCATGTTTGGCAGCATGAGTGAAGGAGGCTTTGCTGCGAAATAGGAAGCCGATTCTAGATTTAATTTTGGATTGGAGATGGTTAATGTGAGTCTGGAAGTTGAGTTTACAGTCTAACCAGACACCTAGCTATTTGTAGGTGTCCACGTATTCTAAGTCAGACCCGTCGAGAGTAGTGATGATAGTCCGGTGGGCGGGTGCAACGTTCTATTGAAAAGCATGCATTTAATCTTACTAGCATTTAAGAGCAGTTGGAGGCCACGGAAGGAGTGTTGTATGGCATTGAAGCTTGTTTGAAGGTTAGTTAACACAGTGTCAAAAGATGGGCCAGATGTATACAGAATGGTGTCGTCTGCGTAGAGATGGATCAGAGAGTCACCAGCAGCGAGAGCGACATCGTTGATGTATATAGAGAATAAGGTTGGCCCAAGAATTGAACCCTGTGGCAACCCATAGAGACTGCCTGGGGACCGGACAGCAGGCCCTCCGATTTTATACACTGAACTCTGTCTGAGAAGTAGTTGGAGAACCAGGCGAGGCAGTCACTTGAGAAACCAAGGCTGTTGAGTCTGCCAATAAGAATGCAGTGATTGACAGTCGAAAGCCTTGGCCAGGTCGATGAAGACGGATGCACAGTACTGTCTTCTATCGATGGCGGTTATGATATCGTTAAGTACCTTGAGCGTAGCTGAGGTGCACCCATGACCAGCTCAGAAACCAGATTGCATAGCAGAGAAGGTACGGTGGGATTCGAAGAAGTCAGTGATCTGTTTATTAACTTGGCTTTCGAAGACTTTAGAAAGGCAGGGCAGGATGGATATAGGTCTATAACAGTTTGGGTCTAGAGTGTCTCCCCCTTTGAAGAGGGGGATGACCGCGGCAGCTTTTCAATCTCTAGGGATCTCAGACGATACAAAAGAGAGGTTGAACAGGCTGGTAATAGGGATTGCAACAATTTTGGCTGATAATTTTAGGAAGTAAGAGATTGTCTAGCCCAGCAGATTTGTAGGGTTCCAGATTTAGCAGCTCTTTCAGAACATCAGCTGTCTGGATTTGGGTGAAGGAGAAGCTGGGGGGGGCTTGGGCAGGTTGCTGCGTGGGGTATAGAGCTGTTGGCCGGGGTAGAGGTAGCCAGGTGGAAAGCATGGCCAGCCGTAGCAAAATGCTTGTTGAAATGTTCGATTATTGTGAATTTATCGGTGGTGACAGTGTTTCCTAGCCTCAATGCAGTGGGCAACTGGGAGGAGATGCTCTTATTCTCCGTGGACTTTACAGTGTCCCAGAACTTTTTGGAATTAGTACTACAGGATGCAAATTTCTGTTTGAAAAAGCTGGCCTTTGCTTTTCTAACTGACTATGTATATTTGTTCCTGGTTTCCCTGAAAAGTTGCATATCGCGGGGGCTATTCGATGCTAATGCAGTGCGCCACAGGATGTTTTTGTGTTGGTCAAGGGCAGTCAAGTCTGTGGTGAACCAAGGGCTATATCTATTCGTAGTTCTACGTTTTTTGAAAGCGGCATGCTTATTTAGTGAGGAGAGGTGAGGAAAGCACTTTTAAAGAACAACCAGGCATCCTCTACTGACGGGATGAGGTCAATATCCTACTGTTGTATTAGAGTAGTACAGCCCTGTTGGCTAGCGCAGCAGCACTGTTGTATTAGAGTAGTACAGCCCTGTAGGCTAGCGCAGCAGCACTGTTGTATTAGAGTAGTACAGCCCTGTAGGCTAGCACAGCAGCACTGTTGTATTAGAGTAGTACAGCCCTGTAGGCTAGCACAGCAGCACTGTTGTATTAGAGTAGTACAGCCCTGTAGGCTAGCCCAGCAGCACTGTTGTATTAGAGTAGTACAGCCCTGTTGGCTAGCGCAGCAGCACTGTTGTATTAGAGTAGTACAGCCCTGTTGGCTAGCGCAGCAGCACTGTTGTATTAGAGTAGTACAGCCCTGTTGGCTAGCGCAGCAGCACTGTTGTATTAGAGTAGTACAGCCCTGTTGGCTAGCGCAGCAGCACTGTTGTATTAGAGTAGTACAGCCCTGTTGGCTAGCGCAGCAGCAATCTTCTGAACAGCACTAATTATCTCAATGTAATGAGATGAGGAAGACACAGGCTGTGTCCCATATGGCACCCAAATCTCTATACAGTGCACTACTTTTGACCAGGGCCCATATAGGGAATAGTGTGCCATTTGGGACACAGTTACACACAGTTTGAGAGGGAGGGTGACTCTGTGATGCTGAGAAGACTGAGCTTTGCTCTGCACGGATTCGCGTTCCAGGCTGTCTATATTGCACTCACACTCACACTGCACGCAACAACCAATGGTTTTATGCCGCGTCGTTGACTTTGCAGTCGTGCGTCAGAATGCTCTATCAGTTGATGCAGTTATCTGATATCAAATGATGCAGTTAACTGTGTGGCGCTAGCTAGCTGTGTGTAGCTGTGACAGCTCCTTATGGAGTTAACAGTGTGTGGAGAGGAGGTGTGTGTGTAGCTAACAGCGTGTTGCGTACACCAGGCAGTAATTATGCAGCTATTTAACCACCACATCCGTCCATCCCTCCCATCCGTCCGTCCCTGCTGTTTTTAGTCTATCTTTATCCTTCTGGTTCTTCTCCTCTCTGCTTTTTCTCTCTGTCCTTCTCTTCTGTTTTTTGCATTCTCACGTCCTTTGTTTTCTGTTTCTCTCTCTCTCATTCCCCTTGTCCTCTCTGTATCTAACTGTCTCTGCCTCTCCCACCCCTTTCTCTGTCTTTTAGACTGTTCCAATGAGCAGAACGTTAAGTATGGGGAGAGCTACCACATCCAGCTGGCGGGGGTGGAGGCTCCCATCACCCTGGAGTACAGGCCCAGTGCTGTGGAGGCCAACCTGACCTCCAGGTACAGTTGTTTCTCTCAAATGTCAACATGTCAACTTCTCTGCTTTCCTCAAAGGAGGATTTACTGTCTCATAACGTTAAGTCTCCCATCAAGATTGATTATCACAATATAGTGGTTATTGCGCTAATATCTTGATATCACGTTAGTATCGTGATATAGCGATAATATCACAGTATTGTGATATTGTGATAATATTGTGGTTGCCATGTTTGTATCATGGTTATCGTGATATCATTATCAATATGATAATTATCGTTACATCAAATTCTGATCAATATATATATTTTTTAAACTAGGCAAGTCAGTTAAGAACAAATTCTTATTTACAATGACGGCCTACCGGGGAACAGTGGGTTAACTGCCTTGTTCAGGGGCAGAACGACAGATTATTTACTTTGTCAGCTCTGGGATTCGATTACTGGCCCAACACCCTAACCACTAGGCTACCTGCCGCCCCAATAATATAATGATTGTTGTGATAACAAGTTCTACTATGGTTCTCCATTAACCCTATCCCTCCAGGCCGGCCCTGGTGCTGATGACCCGAGGAGGGCTCTCCAGAGAAGGGTACCAGGGGCGCCTGAGTGTCAACGAGCGCCGGGTCACCCTCAACACCGTGACAGGTGCCGATGAGGGAAGCTACACCGTCAGAGATACTAACATGAAGATCATGAGGAAGGTCTGCCTAAATGTCAAAGGTACATTCGTTTTCATCCTCCCTATACGTTCTGTGTGCAACCTTTACCATGGCATTCTCTTTCATCTTTGGTCCAACATGTTTTGTTTCTCTTCCGTATCTTTATCCCTCTCTTCCTTTTGTCTCTCTCTCTCAATCTCTTTCTCCCCTTCTCTCTCTCTCTCTCTCTCTCTCTCTCTCTCTCTCTCTCTCTCTCTCTCTCTCTCTCTCTCTCTCTCTCTCTCTCTCTCTCTGTCTTCCCCTGTCTCTTGTTCTCTTATTTCTCTCTCTCTCTCTCTCCCCTGTCTCTCAGACCACCAGAACTTTGTCAAGCTGCCATACTCTGGCACCCTGAAGATCAACCTGATTCTGAATGCCTCCATGGTGCGGCTGTACTACACGCCCGAATACGACTTTTTAACCAGACTGATCCTGGGTGGCGGACAGTTAACGGTACTGGAACGTCTGATTTAAGATCACTCAAATTCAACTCTAATCCCATCCCCTATAGCGCACTGTGGGATGGTAATAAGATATTATCACTTATACATGCTTATGAAAAGTCTTACAATGCATAATAATGCATTATATATTAACGCAAAGTCATTCATCTTTTGAACCTAACATGCTCTTGGTTTATGATAGTTGCCAGCGGACTTGGACCTGGAGGGGCGGATCTCTCTGGATACGTCTGTGGTTATTATGGACCAGGTCAAGGCCAGGGACGCCGGACAGTTCAGGGTCACAGACATACTGGGGTTTCCTGTGTCCAACATCTACCTGGAAGTGGAGGGTGAGGAGAGGAGGATGAGGGGAGGTGTTGGAATTTCAATGATTTACTAACTGATTAAACCTGGGAATAATTGACTGCCTTCAACTCTTTCTCCTCTCCCCTTTCTCCTCCTCACCCCCCTCTACTCTCTCCCATCTCCAATAACCCCCTCTATCTCCTCTCACTTTCTCCTCCTCACCCCCCTCTTTCTCCCTTCTCCATACTCTCCCTCCCCCTCCAGCCTATAAACTGCCATCCCTCTACGTGGCAATCATAGCACTGGTGGGTTTCCTGGTCTTCCTGCTATTGGTGTGTCTGTTGTCCTGCCTGGTCAAGCAGAAGAAGAGGGCTGCCAAGGCCCGAGCCATTGAGAAAATCGCTCAAAATGCAGGCAAGGAGGACGAGGGAGATGCCTTCAGACAGGTACCACATAGACAGAGACAGAGATACTGGTGATGTCTCAAATGGCGCCCTGTTCTCTATATAATGCTCAAAGTACTCTTTATTTGCAGGGGGGGGGGGGGGGGGGTGGAACTCAGCACTCGATATAACATGTATGTGCGGTTTCCAGGTGGTGAAGAACATTACTCAGTTTGAGGAGTCTATGGCCCAGTCCATCGACATCACAGAGAAATCTCAGAGCACTGAGGTGGACATTAAGGTAAGTATTAGTGACACAGTGGTTATTTCTGTAGACTTGAGGGAATTAATGAGAATAACGGAAGGGGAATTTTATATAGCTGTTAAAATCTTCTTGCTTATCCTCATCTACTCTCCTGTCTTCCCCCTGACCTCTCGTCTCTGATCTCTGTGTGTTGACCCCAGGGTCTGGAGGTGTCGTCCAAGGAGGTGGCAGGTGGTAACCTGGAGACCAGTGACTCAGGGGTGGAGTTTAACACCACCGGCCTTCCATTGGACACTGACACTGACGTCCCCGACCAGATTCAAGAATCAGAGGCTGAGGCTGAGAGTGTTGCCTTCATCCCAGAAACCAAGCCAAGCCCACCCCCGGTTACCAAACCTAGCCCGGTTCCCGAGATCAAGAAAATCCCTGAACCAGCTCCTGAACCAAAGTTGACCATAACCAAACCCGTTGAGACCAAACTCAGCCCAATCCCAAGCCCGGTCTCCAAGCAAGCTCCAAGCCCCATTGCCAAAACACCTGAACCAGCCAAAACTCCTGAATTGAAAACTCCTGAATTGAAAACTCCTGAATTGAAAACTCCTGAATTGAAAACTCCTGAATTGAAAACTCCTGATTTGAAAACTCCTGAACTGAAAACACCTGAATTGAAAACCCCTGAACCAGCCAAAACACCTATTGCTGTGTCTCCAAGCCCGGTGTCTCCTAAGCAAACCCCACCCCTGACCCCTGTCTCCAAACCAACTGCCCCCCAACCTTCAACCCCCGAACCCCCCAAGCTGATGACACCAGCTCCCGAACCCCCCAAAACGGTAACACCAACCCCAGAATCCCCCAAGCCTGTGACACCAACTCCACCAACCCCGGAATCCCCCAAGCCTGTGACACCAACCCCGGAATCCCCCAAGCCTGTGACATCAATCCAGACTCCAACCCCAACCTCAATGCTGAGCCCTGAACCTGCTCCGACCACCAATGGCACACTCGAACCACCAGCATCTGAATCCAAATCTGACACTGCTCCGGCTGTGGGTCTGATTGAAAGTCCTGTCGCCAAGGCAACCCCTCCTAAAACCCCAGAGGTGGAGGTGACCGCCCCAGGTAGTCCATCCCCAGAGGCCTAAATGGATGCCCCAGCTGAGGACAGCACCGCCACCACCGCAACTTGAGAACAGCCCCTGCACCCCTCCAAGGGAAACCCCACAGATCCATTATCCTATCCTCCTCCACCACTGTAGACAGACAATCGAACACCCCCTTTACCAAATAAGGAAGAAATCACTGCTACTATCGAGGCTGGGACTTAGATTTAACACTTCTAATGCTCAAACATGCAGTAGGTTGTTATGATAGCTAACTCACCTGTAACTAACACTAACGTTATCTTTTTTCAATTCACAGATACTATTCACAAGATTGGAAATATAAGCAACTGAGTTCCGTTTTGTCAGTCGTTTTAGTTGTTGTTATTTCTTTTTTAACTTTCTATGCTGCATACTCTTTTGTAGTGTGTAAACTAGAGCATGACTGCCGGTCTGCCAACAAAATCAGTTGCAGAGTTTACAAGTAAAAAGTTAAACCTAGCTACTTTAGATATTTTTACATTCATAGGTGTGCAGAATAGTTCCACACCCCTTTACATAGATATATGAACAACAGAATGGCAAGTTAACATGACCCAATGTAGTTCAACTACATCTATGACCAACTACTCCATTTGTGGACTGATGAAACCTTTGTTGATGCCTGCTCTAATCCCAGCATGTGGAAAAACAGACCAAAACGAAAGCACGAACAGCTCGTAAATTTGCAACGCCCATTTTTTTTCTCATATGATGAAACCAATGACATTTTCCCCCCAAGGACTTATGTGACTATGACATAACGTTCTCGTCAAACTGAATGAATTTAATTCGCCTTTCTATCAAACTGGACTGGATTTCTTCAATCTCCTTGTGACATTCTCTAGTAGTTTTCCTGAAATCTGTGAATCTGGACATTTTCCTGCTGATCCTCTGCCCTCCTGTAGAAACATCTTGAATGATAAAACATCTGGATACAAAGGAGAATGTCATTATCCCAGCAACACTAACACCTGAATGGCATTAACCCAGCAACACTAACACCTGAATGGCATTAACCCAGCAACACTAACACCTGAATGGCATTATCCCAGCAACACTAACACCTGAATGGCATTATCCCAGCAACACTAACACCTGAATGGCATTATCCCAGCAACACTAACACCTGAATGCTGAACACTAACATCAATTCCTTCTGCTAAACTAAATAGAACATTTGTTTAAAATGGATGTCTCCTGTGATTGCGCTCCCAACTACATGAGAGACTGTATTGGTTATAAGGTGTTGGCCAACTCTGACTGACTGTCCCAGTGGATCTCTAGAATCAGTTTAATTCTAGAGAAAGAGCTTGTTTTGACCCTTGACCTCACCCCAGAACCTGAAGACCCCAAGGACACACAGCACTTTAAGTAAGCCCCAGTGAATCTTAGGAAATGTAGTGCTGATTGTTATGGTGCTGACTACAACTATGAGAGCGGGAGAGGAGAGGTGGAGGCGTCTGGTGAGTGATGTCATTGGCTTAGTCCTAACATTTAAAAAATGAATCCTTCCTTCTCTATGTCCTTCCTTCTTTCCTTCCTTCCTCCCGTACTCCCTCTTTTCCTTCCTCCCTTGCTTGTAGGAGGTAGGGAAGTATTATGACATGGCTTCATCTGGCCGATAGATGTAGTTTTACTGTTGGTCCTGCCCACTTGACTTCTCATCTATAGATTATGGGTCAGCCTTTATACCCCCGTGATGACTTATAAAAGTACAGGATGAAAGTATAGTCTTCCCTGACATAATAGAACACATCTATGTCAGACTATTCCACATCTAAATGCATTACAGTCATCTATGAGCTACAGACTGGAGGCCTTGAGCCAACTGTAGATGCACTCCAGCCTAAAACAGACACTTCACAAATAGGGTTAACCCACTAGCATCCACCCAGAGTACTGGATATGATGTCAAGGCAAGGCAGGGGTAGGTTGATGTGTTCTAATAGCCTACCCTATTGCCATTTTGTCTCTCTGACCGCCCTAAAAAGGTCCTGCGAGAACTTCACTAACTATCAACTTACTGTGCCACCATCTCCAGGACTGTGCCATGATGCCGTCTGTCTTTAGTTGCTTGAGGCTATGTTGATCTGGCCTAGATTTACAGTGCAATAAGATAATTCACTGTTGGTTAAAACTCCCGAGGTGTGCAGATCCATTTTGCTTGACAAAAGACATATCTCTACCTCAGTGAACTGACCATCGTGACAGACACCAAGTACATTGAGTTCAGTGGTCTAAACCTAAAAGCATTTAGGATGTTTAAGAGAGGCACAAATAGGATCCGTGTTAAAGTTAACCAACTAATCAATAGCAGCTCCATCTTCAACTTCAAACGATGGCCTTTCTCTTTCTAAACGCTTCCACGATTCTAAGACGTTTTGTTTATGCTAAAATAAAATGAAAGTTAAAAGCCATATGGTAAGATGTTGATCATGATAACTACAGTATATGAATCATGATGAATACAGTATGAATACTTTAGTGTTCAAGGTGCCTAAATGCTTTGCTATGTTGTCATTCAACTGACATAAGTGATGTAGGCACTTTAGTGATAAAAGGTCAAGGATTATGTCAAATTATGTAAAAATATTTGGCTCCACTCTCAATCACAATCTCACAATGCTAGTCAAGCTCTGTTGTGTGGAACCGTAACACCCATTTAGGCAATACTAAAAGCAGTGTTTATCTGTTTCTGCACACACACACACACACACACACACACACACACACAAGCACACACACACACTCGCTTATGACCCTGCTGACAAGGTTCAGCATTGTAAATATTGCATGTGTAAGGTTGAAAAAATCTCCTCTCAAAGGTTGAATGTGTTTAGTGTATAGAATGGTTGTTGTATTATACTTGATGATATAAAAAAGCTAATCTCATTTCTCACCTGTGCAAAGCCTACATGCTGGTTATACATACAAACTAATCTTCACTAACTTATCAAATCCTAACTTGATCAACTGAAAATGATAACCACAACTGAATAAGTGCATACTTTTCCGCATCACAGATCTTCGAATAGATCTCTAGAATATTTTGATTGGATTAACTTGTATTAATTACTATTTCAACTCCATAATGATAACACTCACAGTATAACACCCTTACATAGCATATATATATATATATATAAATACAGAATTATCTATGTCACGTTTAAGATAAAGAAGTTTATTGCAGCATGTCCATGTGATCTCCTCAAAGACAGTATTATTATTAGTCATATTTTTTTTTTTTTACAAAAGCCGTCTGTGTGTGTTGACAGAGAATTAATCAGTCATAGTGTTATCTTCATCATGGCATTTGCGTGTGTGTGTGATCCTACCTGTGTGTGTGTGTGTGTGTGTGTGTATGTGTGTTGTGCGTGCCCGTGTTGTGTGCATGCATGCGTGCGTGTGACACATCATTTTGTATCTGTGTCTAGGTATAAGTGTCTAACCTATGTTTGTGCAATGAAAAACAATTTCAGCTGTATGTCGACTTCACATATCCAGAAATGATTGTCCTCAATTATCTACTTATCATCTAACATCTGTGTTAGTCCAGACTCAGTATGTGGTTAACATCACACAAACCTGCAGCTCTGAGGTGCTCTACACGGGATGACTCTCATCTTTGTTTTAGTGCCTAAAATATAAAATCAAATATTCAATGGCTAGTCAGCCTATATTCTATAAATACACTCCAAGAGGCACCGTTTGGTTTATATGATGTAAGGTTGGTCTCAGACTAAACAGCGGTAAAGTACTGTATGCACACTTGACTACCCTATAGATCTTCTATACTGTATATAGAGACATGACACAGTCAGGAGATACAGACTATTGTAGTCAGGACAGGAAGTGTTTAATATAAAGCACGTCGACACTCAGCCATGACTGGAAGAGTGATAAATTACCTAGTTGCTTGGCATTTGGTCATCAGGGTTTATTTAAATGTGCATTAGCATGAGAAGAATAACATCATATTGAGTGTATTCTGTAACTTGGTGAGACAGTAACTGCTGTACATCTTGGGAATTCAGTGGCACTGTTTGTATGTAAACAGCAGGTTGAAATTCAAAATGGATGCCAATGCCTCAAACAGTATTTGAGATCTAGCCCTCCTGATGTGGAACTGAGATGTGCATGTGGATGAATTTGAAATGTTTTATACCACTGCTGTATTATAACGCTTCCCAAAAGAAGGGGTAATTTAACAAACCTGCCCATAGTAACCACATTACCTGCACCTCCTAGTGAGTCAACTCTATTTGGGATGGTTGGTTAGTGTCTGGGTCTTGGGACCAGAAGGTTGAGGTTTCAATTCCTCCCCCCTGGCTGGTACAGACCCCCCAGATCCACTACACTGTTCTCATTTGTGTTCCTTGCACAATGTGAGCGATCTCTCTCTGCCCTGATTCTGTTTACTTCTTCTGCTGTGATGGCGTGTGTAGCGTTCTACAGTCTGTTGATCTTCCTCCTCCCTTTTTTCACAACACGACACACGAGCGTTTTGTAAAGGAAAAGTGTTACTTTCTTTATTTCATGTCTTAAAAAAACATACGAAGAATAAACAAAAGATCATGAGAAAAAAAATCGAGTGTCCTTTCCTTGTCATTGATTCTGTACTTTTCCGAAGCTTTGAATTTGTCCATTTCGTGGAGACCTTTTCTCCTAGCTGTCTATCTGTCAGAGCGTGCATAGTGTAAGAAATCATACTAATGGCCGCGCTCACTGAGGAAGGCTTGGTCTCTGTAAATGTGACAGTGTTGTCAAGCTACCTCACGTCAGTCATCTCACTCAATGTCACACACATTTAGTTGTTCACCCACAGTGTCACACTCTCCTGTGTCACCCTGTGTGTCCTCCTCCCCCTTTCTCCCACCCCTCTATACTCCCCTGCATTGCTCCCATACCCATGCCACAATGGCTGAGTTCCAAATGTCATCTTATTCCCTACATAGTACACTACTTTTTACTAGGGCCTATGTGCCCTGGTCAGAAGTAGTGCACTATATAGGGAATAGGGTGACATTTGTAAAGCAGACAAAGTGTCACAGTTGTGGGTGCATGACCACAGTATTTATAGATGGGTCAAAGGTAACATCATTGTGCAGTTAACACCTGCTGTTAAGTCCTGAATCCCTGGGGTATCTGTCCCCACGAGGACACTGGCATTTGATCTTTGCTCATTTTCGTGACTTGTTTTAGATATCTTACTCTTGTTTTTCTACATTCATGACCTATTATCTGACAATATGACAAAAACATCACATTCTGGTGTTATAAAGCACAGACCAAGGTTTTGTGTTTATCATTTTATGCCAATAAAATGTCAATATTCAAACCACAACGCAAACAACTGAACGGAATGGCATGAACATTCTTTGATAGTGATATAGCATACGTAGAACTGGGTGGGTAAATGTCAGTGGAGGCTAGTGGGAGGAGCTATAGGAGGACTGGCTCATTGTAATGGGTGGAATGGAATATATGGAACGGTATCAAACGCATCAAACATATGGAAACCACATTTGACTCCGGTCCATTTATTCCATTCCAGCCATTACAATGAGCCCATCCTCCTATTGCTCCTCCCACCAGCCTCCACTGGTAAATTTAAATGCATTTCATAAACTCATTGGATTTTTTAACTGATACAATTTGCATCATGCTTCCAGGCCAGCCACGAAATTATACAGGTAACACACGCTGTATAAAACAAACCATTTCTATCCTTCCACCACATTCCCAAACAAAATATACTCCAGTAGAACCTTGGTTCTCCGTACTTTCATATAGAGGGTCTGAAGAGGTTCAGGGGACCCAGGTTCCTCCCATCGTCCGTGTCACACGGGTTGTAGAACGGGATCAGTGGAACGAACACCGTTTCCATGGAGAATGTGTACAGTGGCGTCATGGTAACAGCATTATAGAACGCTACTTCTTCCTTCTCACAGTCTAAGAACACTCCGATCCGGATGGGCCTGATTGACACCGGGACCTTGGTGGGTTTGGGGTCTGTACAGGCCAAGATGGCCCCTCCCTTCAGGGACAGGGTCCAGAGACCGCTGCTGGTCCCGCTGGAGTCCATCTCCCCCCTGTGGACGTCCTCCCTGGCCACACCCACACGCCACGCTGTCTTGCGGCCAACCTCAACCTCCCAGTAATGGCGTCCGGTGATGAAGCCCTCTCGGCCCATGACACTGTAGTAGTAGTGGAAGCGGCGGGGGTTGGGTGGCTGCTCCTCCTCCGAGGCCTTGGGGATAACTTTGTCCTCCTCGAACCACACAGAGGTGCAGCTGGGGGAGAGGGTGAGGAGGGGGTGGGCTGTCTCTGGGTCAAAGGCCACTTCAGTGATGTCTGGGAGGGGGGAGGGGGAGCTCAGGTGAGTTGTATTCTGGTAATCTTGAATTGTAAATGAATCCCTTTAAGTTGGAATTTAAAAAACAGATATACTTAGCACTATGTCACTCTTTAATTCATTTATACACATTGTATAACAATCAATACTATAACAATACTAATGTCACAGAAAGATACAATGTGCATTACTTGGGTACAGGCAGCTCTTCATGTGTTTCCATATCCTGTACTGGATGGGCCCCACAAAGTGTGATGATAGCACCTCCACATCCACCTGCGGAGGAGGTATGAACGCCACCTGGGACCTGCAGGGAGAGGGGGATGAGAGAGGGAGAGGTGCAGGGGAGGAGTGCAAAGATGGGTGAGAAAGGGATCGAAAAGAATGACAGGATTATGTTTTTGTGAAGGAAAGGATTGGGAAATGAGTGAGAAACAGAGAGAGGGTAGAGAGTGGGAAGAAAGAAAGGGGGATGCAAAAGAGAGAACGAGAGGATAGAGAGAGTGGATAGAAGAAAAAGGCCGATGCCAGAGAGAGGATACTGGAGAGAGAGAGAGAGAGAGAAAGAGAGAGAGAAAGAGAGAGAGAGAGAGAGAGAGAGAGAGAGAGAGAGAGAGAGAGAGAAAAAATTAGAGAGAGAGAGAGAGAGAGAGAGACAATGGGATGCCAAAGATGCAATATGAGAGATGGCCGATCAGGAGAAGGGAGTGATTTGTGATACGAGAACTAGATAGAGACATAATCATTTAAATAATTAAATATAAACACTTGCCTTTTCAAGAGGTCTTGAATCTCCTTCAGAGAGAAAAAAGGAGTGGTGATTACAGTAGTGAAAGACTTAAAGCACTCAAAGCAACATAGTACACATTTGTTTAACTGGTAATGGTGTCCAATAAAAATACATATTCAATTTGTTTTCCATCAAAAAACAAATCAGAATTGTGCCCAAATGAACTCAGTTGATATTCTCTCTCAGTCACTGTTTGGTGCCAACCCTCAGATAGTCCTCCAGGACTGCACCGTGTGCTGCTTTTTGTCTGCCAACCTTTTAATGAGAAATTGATTTAGACCTGCGAAAGCAGGCAAGTAGACTCTTTAGCCAATCCATGACTTTGATTGATGAAATTAGTGCCAGAAGAGAAGGCAATAAGCTGACGCGTGGGTCCTTGAGGACTGCAGCTTCGACATCAATGTGCCGGCGTAGGCTAGCTGCTGTGGAAGCTGAAAGCAGCATCCAGTAGATTCTGTGGAGGTACTCCAAGCTTCCCATTCCCCTGACCCTCCCCACTTCACTCCCACCTGCCATTCATCCCATTCTCTGTAACACTTTGCTCTCCAACCTTTCGTCATAAGACCTGGATGACGGTGTCGTAATAATGACGCAAGAGATGTCATAAACAGTTATGACAGTTGGTTTCATTTTATGATTGTTGACAATAGCCAACTCTCCTCATGGAGAGCTACTGCAGTGTGCAGGCTTTAGTTCCAGCCCTGCACTACATTTACATTAACATTTGAGTAATTTAGCAGACGCTGTTATCCAGAGCGACATATAGTTAGTGCTTAATCTAAAGATAGCTAGGTGGGACAACCACATATCACAGTCATATTCATATTTTCCTCAATAAAGTAGCTATCAGCAAAGTCAAAGCTAGTAAAGGGAAAAAAGTAAAGTGCGAGTGTTAGTTCACAAAAGGCTATTTTTGGGGGGTGGGGGTTAAGATTTGGTCAAATCTAATAAATAACATAAATGCAAACTAATATACACTGAGCATACCAAACACTGTAGCGTACACTCAGTGTATACACAGTACATTTTTTCATGTTGTACCAAGTACATTTTTCACTCTGGAATTACCTATCCAAATTTCTTCATTTGGGTTATAAGCAAATTAAATAAATGTCCAGTTAATCAAGATATTAAGTTGGTTCCATAACATGAAATAATAACATTTTCTTTACATAATAATATTTTCACATTAACTGGTTACAATGTTGTAACCAAATGCTAACCATCTCATCAATGGAAGCCTTTCCATGCACTTTAGTATCACAGTTCTTAAGCAGATAAGTTTCAGTGCTGGCAGTGAACATATAATCATAAAAAAACAGAACACATTACCTGGAATGACATTCACTCTCATGGGTGGCCAAAAATAACAAACAGAAAGCCACGCACCCAATAGGCCACACATCCAACTATTCTGACATTCCTCCCACCACTATGCAATGTTTTATTTTATTTATTTTATTAACCTTTATTTAACTAGGCAAGTCAGTTAAGAAAATGTTAATGCACATGAGGTATTGAAACAATTTAGAAGCTTTCATTCATTTAAAAAAATCACATTTATCTGTCAAATTCGTTATTTGATATCAACCAAATTGAATAGAATAGGTTGAATGAACCAAAGTGTACGTAATTTTTGATCATACCATTTAGAAAAAGCACTTCAGATGAACAACAGTGCCATCCCTATTTTTACAGTGTAGAGGTGCAGGGCTAGAACAATAGCCTGCAAACCCTAACTCACTCACTTTGAGCAGTTTGGGACTATCCTCCTCTGCCAGTTTGTTGTTTAGCGTGGCAATGCCTCTCTCTAGATCTCTTCCCTGCATGGCGATCTTCCTCTCTCTCTCTCTAAGCAACTTCACCCTCTTCTCTTTCTCCTTCTTCAGTCGCTCCATGTCCATGGTCTCCTCTTCGTCCAGGAAGCGATGGAGGTTCTGGAACTCAGCTCGGACTTCCCGTTCTAGATTATCAAAACATCTCTGAGAGATAGACAGAGGGACAGACTTGACTATTTTGTGAAGTAGGTTTTAATATAATTTGTGACTATATAGTGGGTAGCAGAAGGATACTAGCCTGGTTGGGAGAGACAGATTTCTCAGCTTTAGCCAACATGCAACAATTACAGTATCTTCATTTTAATGCTAAATATGTAAATACTACAAAAATATTTCTCATATTGTTGTTAGATGACATTTCAAACCAGTATCAGTCAAATTGCTTGTAATATTACTGACACACAAATACATTCACAGATGATCATATTCAGGATTTTTTATAATAAAATAAATGAAACATGAAAAGTAAATGACTGTGGTAAATGATGCATTGGCAGCCAGTACTGTACCTCTACGCCAATAGACCATAAGTACGTCTCTCTCTCTGCCTCCCAGCACTCGTCTACCTCATGCTTTATTCTTTTAATAGCCTGGATCAGCTTCTCCTGTAACACACACACAGACACACATAAGGGGAGAGGAGAGAATAGAAAAACACAGGGTTGAGAAAAAACAGGGAAACAATGTCAAATAGTGACAGAAGTTATTGTCAAACAGTGACAGAAGGTATTGTCAAACAGTGACAGAAGTTATTGTCAAATAGTGACAGAAGTTCATGTCAAACAGTGACAGAAGGTATTGTCAAACAGTGACAGAAGGTATTGTCAAACAGTGACAGAAGTTATTGTCAAACAGTGACAGAAGGTATTGTCAAACAGTGACAGAAGTTATTGTCAAATAGTGACAGAAGTTAATGTCAAACAGTGACAGAAGGTATTGTCAAACAGTGACAGAATAGTGATTTAAGTTATTTAACTAAAGAGTAAGTCCAGCATTCATGTATTTAGATAATAGTTTTTCCTATGAGTTTGAAAGTCATTTATTTTGTGAACATGATATTGCTGTGCCATTGAAAATTAACTCAAAACATGTCCCATTGATATAGTCATGTCCCATTTCACAAACCTAATCTCTTTCATAATTAATTAAACTTTATATCGCCTGACTTCCCTTTAGACATAAACCCAAGGGTAAAATGATAAAATGAAATGAACTTTGCAGCTTACCGTATGGTCAGGGAGAAGGCTTTTATTGCAGCTTACCTTGTGGTCAGTGAGAAGGCTTTTATTGCAGTTGTTGTTGGTGTCTTTTATGTGATTTTTGTACATTCCAATTTCTCCTAACGAGACGGGAAAGAAAACAAGGGACTCAGGAATGAAAAGAGGGAACAACAGAGGTGTAATAATAGAGAGGGAGGGAGTAAAGAGGAAAGAGGGAGGGACAGTGACAGAGAATAGAAGGACATGGAAAGAGAAAATTATAAACCAGAGAGAGAAAGAGAGAGACAGAGAGAGAGACAGATAGACAGAGAGAGACACAGCGAGAGAGACAGATAGACAGAGAGAGACACAGAGAGAAAGACAGATAGACAGAGAGAGACAGAGAGAAAGACAGATAGACAGAGGGAGACACAGAGAGAAAGACAGATAGAGAGAGACACAGAGAGACACAGAGAGAGAGACAGATAGACAGAGGGAGACACAGAGAGAGAGACAGATAGACAGAGAGCAGACACAGAGAGACACAGAGAGAAAGACAGATAGACAGAGAGAGACACAGAGAGACACAGAGAGAAAGACAGATAGACAGAGAGAGACACAGAGAGACACAGAGAGAAAGACAGAGAGAGACACAGAGAGACACAGAGAGAAAGACAGATAGACAGAGAGCAGACACAGAGAGACACAGAGAGAAAAACAGATAGACAGAGAGAGACACAGAGAGAGAGACATATAGACAGAGAGAGACACAGCGAGAGAGACAGATAGACAGAGAGAGACACAGAGAGAAAGACAGATAGACAGAGAGAGACAGAGAGAAAGACAGATAGACAGAGGGAGACACAGAGAGAAAGACAGATAGAGAGAGACACAGAGAGAGAGACAGATAGACAGAGGGAGACACAGAGAGAGAGACAGATAGACAGAGAGAGACACAGAGAGAGACACAGAGAGAGACACAGAGAGACATAGAGAGAAAGACAGATAGACAGACAGATAGACAGAGGGAGACACAGAGAGAGACAGATAGACAGAGAGATACACAGAGAGACACAGAGAGAAAGACAGAGAGAGACACAGAGAGACACAGAGAGACACAGAGAGAAAGACAGAGAGAGACACAGAGAGACACAGAGAGACACAGAGAGAAAGACAGATAGACAGAGAGCAGACACAGAGAGACACAGAGAGAAAGACAGATAGACAGAGAGAGACACAGAGAGAGAGACAGATAGACAGAGAGAGACAGAGAGAGAGACAGATAGACAGAGAGAGACACAGAGAGAAAGACAGATAGACAGAGAGAGACACAGAGAGAAAGACAGAGAGAGACACAGAGAGAAAGACAGATAGACAGAGGGAGACACAGAGAGAAAGACAGATAGACAGAGAGATACACAGAGAGAGAGAGACAGATAGACAGAAAGAGACAGATAGACAGAGAGACACAGAGAGAGAGACAGATAGACAGAGGGAGACACAGAGAGAGAGACAGATAGACAGAGAGAGACACAGAGAGAGACACAGAGAGAGACAGATAGACAGAGAGATACAGAGAGAGAGAGACAGATAGACAGAGAGAGACACAGATAGAGAGAGACAGAGAGAGACACAGAGAGACACAGAGAGACACAGAGAGACACAGAGAGAAAGACAGATAGACAGAGAGCAGACACAGAGAGACACAGAGAGAAAGACAGATAGACAGAGAGAGACACAGAGAGAGAGACAGATAGACAGAGAGAGACAGAGAGAGAGACAGATAGACAGAGAGAGACACAGAGAGAAAGACAGATAGACAGAGAGAGACACAGAGAGAAAGACAGATAGACAGAGGGAGACACAGAGAGAAAGACAGATAGACAGAGAGAGACACAGAGAGAGACAGAGAAAGAGACAGATAGACAGAGGGAGACACAGAGAGAGAGACAGAGAGACACAGAGAGAAAGACAGATAGACAGAGGGAGACACAGAGAGAGAGACAGATAGACAGAGAGAGACACAGAGAGAAAGACAGATAGACAGAGAGAGACACAGAGAGAGAGAGGGATAGACAGAGAACAGACACAGAGAGAGATACAAATAGATAGAGAGCAGAAATAGAGACATAAACCAATAGGAAGAGATACCCTCTCTAAGGTCATCAAAACAATTAGCATGAAGAGAGAATGAGTGTCATACATCCAACTAGTCAGATGGAGATTTATCTAGAAACAATTAAACTGACAGACAGACAAGGGTCACCATCAAACACTATCCGACAGCAGCCTTTGCCCTCTCGCTCCACACACAGCTTGGCTAAAAACTAGGTTCCATTAACACTGAGGAGAAACAGAGGGAGGGAGGGAGGGAGGGAGGGAGGGAGTAAGGGAGGGAGGGAGGGAGCCACAGCTGCTGGCCAGGATGGGCAGGCAGGCAAGCAGCAGCGATTTATGGTATTGCATGGTGGAGAAGATTCTATTTCTGTCTGTCGTTGTCATTCTGGAATCAAAGGAGAGAATCAGTCAGAGGATAGAATCAGGCAGTGGGGGGGGGGGGATATCGTTTTTCATTGGGAGTGCCTGGAAGGGCTGTGCGTTTATTTTGGTAGGCCTATGTTGTTTTAGTACTACTGTAGTCCCGTGTAGCTCAGATGGTAGAGCATGTCACTTGCAATGCCAGGGTTGTGGGTTCGATTCCCACGTGGGACTGGTATGAACACGTATGCACTAACTAACTGTATGTTGCTCTGGATAAGAGTGTCTGCTAAAATATCAAATGTGTCTGGAGAGGGCAGTATGACAACTGTAAAAAATGTTGGTGTTAAAACTTAACATAAGTATTGGTAGATGTAGGGCAAACTGAGGTTTGTTTCCATCTGTTCTTCCTTCTCTTCCTGACATAAAATAAAACAGAATGGGGAGCACTGGTATAAAAGCAAGCAGTCAGCATTTTCTCTCACAATATTCTCCCCCTCAGAGACAAACACACACACTCTTTCTCCTTGCCTCCCTCTCTCCCTCTAGCTCTCTCCCATTCTAATACGCACGCACGCACACACAGCCTGGCTGGTTGGCTGTGTGTGTGCAGAGGTAGCATTACTCATCTCTGCGAAGGTTCCTCATCTATAATTCATTATCCTGGGTCCTGATGATGTGACTGCTGTATGCTCTGCTGAAGTGAGCAAGCTGCACACTCAGCGCCATAAACCAAACTACTCCAGTACTGTGGGTGGACAGAATACAGAACACTAGCACAATGCATTATTATGAATATTTCTCACATGCAGAGCTGCACACACATGCTTCACTTGTTTTAATATGCAACAGAACTATTCTCTATAGGAAATGTGTCTGCTTTTGAATCCCATATATTTCAATATTCAAGGTCATCTTGTTTGGTCCATAATCGTTAGTTGATATAGCCTAATTTTCATGGGTATGAATAGGTCTTACTCTACATAAAATAGCCTAGATCCCTCGTGTATGTATTTGATTTATGTGACCACTGCAGCGGTTAGATTATTTTCTTTCATTCTGGCTCTGTCTGGCCCCGCCCACTGTTCTCAATGTCACTTCCGGAGCTTGAAAATGACACCCAACTAGTGGTGAGGTTTTAATGGGTGCTACTGTAGGGTTAGTTGGTAGGGTCATTTTTCTTCCCTTTTCCAGTCCTTTTCTCTTCCCTTTTGTGTCACAAAGTGTAATGAATTCACTCTCCAGTAGGCGGAAATACAAGGGTTGAATAGGGAGGTCATGACCGGACTCACACTCCAGTACAGGACTCACACTCCAGTACAGTAGGTGGTGGTGTTTGCACCTTTCAGTTGGTTGCGATCCGCCAATACAAATTTAAAGAAGAAGAAGAATGGCACACACACACACACACACACACACACACACACACACATATATATATACTGTATATACACTAAAGTTTGGGGTCACTTAGAAATGTCTTTGTTTTTTTTAAAGTAAAGCTAATTTTATGTTAGCACAGCTGAAAACTGTTGTGCTGATTAAAGAATAAATAAAACTGGCCTTCTTTAGACTAGTTGAGTATCTGGAGCATCAGCATTGTGGGTTCGATTACAGGCTCAAAATGGCCAGAAACAAAGAACTAATTGCAAAAGGGTTTTCTAATGATCAATTAGTCTTTTAAAATGATAAACTTGGATTAGCTAACACAACGTGCCATTGGAACACAAGAGTAATGGTTGCTGAAAATGGGCCTCTGTACGCCGATGTAGATATTCCATTAAAAATCAGCCGTTTCCAGCTACAATAGTAATTTACAACATTAACAATATCTACACTGACTTTTCTTTAAAAAACAAGGACATTTCAAAGTGACCCCAAACTTTTGAACGGTATATATATATATATATATACATATACACATACACATACACACACACACACACACACACACACACAAAACAGAAGTAAACTCAAGAACGTAATGTAGGTAGGACGTGAATGGCCTCACACATCAGGTCAGTAGGTGGCGGTATAAGCGAACTGCCAACCAAATCCTAAAGAGGAAGAAGAAGAAGAAGAAGAAGAAGAGACGTAAACAAAGAGCACGTCGCACAGATTCATTCAAACGAGAGGTATGAAGGATTTTGTAATATTAATTCCAGCTATTAACTTTATAATTACTTGGTTTCGTCTCCTTATCGTGCTACTTTCAAGCGTTTTCCATTGCTAGTCTCTGCTTCCAGCTAAATGCTTAAAAAACAACGATATTGCACTGGAAAGGCTAGCAGTGAGCTAGCCAACAAGCTGGCTTGTTGCGAATGGTCTATACAACGTTGACATAGTTAGCTATAACATAACCACGACACTAACAATTCTCCTACCTGTATAGCAGGTCCACTGACGGTTCAACCCCAGCGTCAGAAATGAACGGTCAAGCCGACATGGAGGTGGACTACAAGCAGAAATACAAAAATCTCAAACGCAAATTGAAATTCTTGGTTTATGTGAGTCTTAATTTTTCATTCCATTGTCAAAGACGTGCTATTATTATTACTATTAGTATTATTATTATTATTAGTATTATTATTATTATTATTATTATAACACCTATTAGCCAGTTAACTGTAATTTACAGAGTTGAACTGTTGTATTTCGCTACTTGTCTCCGTTTAGGAGCAGGAGTGTTTTCAGGAAGAGCTAAGAAGATCCCAGAGGAAGCTGCTCAAAGTGTCCAGAGATAAAAGGTGGGTAGGTGAATCTACAACGTTTCTATAGTTTTGACAGCTGGGGTGGCACACGTAGCAAAACCTTTTACTACGATGTGCTATTAGTAAATAGACCCCTGTTGAATGTGTACACATTATGTACAAGTATCTTCAAAGTTAAAACGGGTCATTCCTAGGCTTCTATTCTCTTCTCTTGCAGTTTTCTTTTGGACCGACTGTTACAATATGAGCGGGTGGACGAGGACTCCTCAGGTAGGTCTTAAGCACAAAGTCTCAATGTTTCATTCTCCACAATATCTGTTCTCTTCTCCATAGCTCACCCAGTAATGATCATGCAGTTACCTGCCTTGCTGTGGAGTATTTTCAGTATGGATCATGTTAGTATGCTGATGTACAGTGTCTTGTTGTTTCAGATTCTGATGCCACAGCCTCTTCTGAGAACAGTGAAGGAGAGGGCCCCAGGGAGAGGGAGAGAGATGGAGGAAAGAAGTGAGTAGGCAGCATGCTCTTTCTATTACTGCACATTCTCTCCATCTTTGCCATTCTCTCTAACTGTGTCACTATGTATTCAACTGTCTCTCTTTTGAACTCTCTCAGGAGAAGGAGTAGCCCTGGTGTCGGCCTTCCTTCGTCCTCATCCTCCCACCTCTCTCTCCTCTCTCGTTCTGGAGTGAACCCTCTCCAGTCGTCTGGCAGTACCCCCTTCCTCAACACAGTGAGTTATGATCACCATCACCTCAATGAATCTATACACTCAGTAACCATAACATCATTGATTGTTGCCGTTATTGTTTTCTCATTTCCGAAGATAATCACTGTTTTGATTTGGGGCATTATTAATATTGATTTATTATACGTTTTCCTTTTTATCTTTTGCTGTCTGTCACGTTTTCATTTTCTCGGCTGTATTTGTACACACTGTGTGTTTTTTGTAAATTGTCGTGGTGTGGTTGTGCACGCTTTTTTTCTGTTTGTTTGTGTGTGTGTTTTTGTTTGTGTTTGTGTGTGTGTGTGTGTGTGTGTGTGTGTTAAATTGACACATGGGGCCTGTGTGTGTGTGTGTGTGTGTGTGTGGCGGGCAGTTGCCCTTCCCACCAGAGTATTTGGCTCCACCAGCTGAGAGAGTGAAGAAAGAGAGAAAGACTAAGGCGCCCAAACACAAGAAAGAGACATCGGGGAAGGTGAGAGGGGAGGAGGAGGAGGAGGAGATGAGGGAACAGACATGTGGCACGTAGGGTATTGAGAGGGTCTAGAAGAGGGTGATTCTACAGTATAACTGCACTATATATGGCAGGTTAGGTGCAGGACTATTGTAGGCTATAGGATTATAGGGTTATTCATCCTCAGTAGACTAACTACATCCCAAATGGAACCCCAGTGGGCTCTGGTCAAAAGTAGTTCACTATAAAGGGAATAGGGTGCCATTTGGGACTCAGTCCAATTCATCTACACCTCTGTTTTTCTCCATTGCATCTCTTTTTCCATCTGCCTCCCCTTAGGTGGTGGCCCCTCTAGCAGCCAACTACCCAGCGGGCCCGGCGGCCCCTCCCACATCCAGCGCCTCGTTCAACTGGGTGCCCAGGCAGATGCTGAGTGGAGACGCTGCGGAGGAGGAGGGAGAGAGCGACGGAGATTCAGATAGAGGAGACGACGACAGGGGGGAGGGAGAAGAGGCTGACCTTGTCATTGATATCCCCAACGAGTGAACTGTTTGTGTGTGTGTCTGTGTGTGTGTGTGTTCATGTGTAAAAGAGTGTGTAAGACCACAACGTAGACCACAACGTGAGTGTGTGTATTCAACCCCTCCCACTGTCAAATGCATAGCCAAGCTCCCCCCAGTGGACCTTCAGGTTACTGCAACAATATCTCTCTCAAAGCAATATGACCTGTCATAACAATGTTGATTACTAATTTACTCCTTTATTGTAATTATACTGCCTTGTACTGTTTATATACAAGTCATGGAAGAAATGTTTTGAAGGTATGGACAGCTACAGGACTGCATACATGTAGCACCTACCTTTTTATACAAAACTATCAAATTAGGAATTATCTGTTGGAGATGTTGTGTTTTTTACCAATTACTTTTCAAAATTAAATCGCATTCAAGTGGTAACATTTCAGATGACTGTGGTAGTTGTTGAAAGCCTAATGGACTGGTAGTATAGTGTAGACTATGTGCTGCACAGACATGCAGTACTGCACCTTTACTCAAAACAACTGTTTCTATTGGCTGTGCCTGGAGACAAAAGCCTTTTATGCTGCGTTCATAACCAAGTGGCAAGGTGCTATTTACCACTTACGACTGGGAAAAATACACTTGATCACCCCTTCAACTCGTAATAACTAGTGGGAAACACTATCATCCCTGAGCTCCGACCTCTCAAACATGCGTAACTCTGATGTCACCTACTAAGGAAATTACCTCGATAACAGCAATTTCAGCAGTTAAATATGACACAAAACATTATTTATAAAAAGCAATCTAATATGTTTTTTGAACCCTATAATTTGTTTACAAGATTTACAGCTGTCATTTTAGTTTCTGGTTGACACAGCTTGTTGGCCATTAGCCAATCAGTGTTTCTCAATGACTTGAGAATGAATCCAACTGGTATTTACGACTTGACAACAGGTAATTACTACCTTCCCACTTGGTTATGAACGCAGCATAAAGCCCAACCCCAAACCATCACACCCAAAAGCTCTCATAACGCAGCAGCCATGCAACTTTAAGTAAGGAATGCATCCAGACTACCTAAAACTACAGACAAAGGATGTAATGAGGGAGTAATGAGTGTCTTTGCTACAGACCAATAACTGTCAGTTAGTGTAATAAGGAACAGTGTGACACTGTCGGAAAACTAATTATGCACTGATAAACATTTTTCCTGGTGAAATTACACATCAAACTATTAGCCTAATCTCCCTCAGATGTGTACCCTATCCCATAAAAGGAATTCTCCTACCAGACAGTTCTGACTGTCAGGCCCAAGGGTCTCCTACCAGACAGTTCTGACTGTCAGGCCCAAGGGTGCACTGATTCCAGTCATAACAAACCTGGATTGTGACAGAGGTCACAGGTGAAAAGCATAATAATTGTGCTCTCATCTTTCCACTCTTGTCATCTCACAGAGGATGCGATGGATCAGATTGGATGACTCCCTCTATGAATTTGAGAGTGGGTACATTTCCCATTTCCCTCAGCTTTACCAAACCAAGTGTCGGCTGAAACACAAAATCAAAAATATTTTTGTCTTTAAAGCAGAGAGAATGTAATTCAGTCAATAAGATCTATTTTGGAACCTTGGTGCTGGATAGATCTACTTCATGATATTCAACACTAGGAAAGTGCGGTTTCACTGTGCACCCTAATAGTGCATATTTAAGCACTCTGCTACATACACAGAGGACTCAGCGAATTCTAAGAGGTGTTTTTTAACAGAGAAAACAAACCATTGAGTCAGACAGCCAAACCTTGTGGAAACATTGTTTGGGAATGCAGACTTATAGGTAATACAGGTAATACTGGGTGTGGGTCTGGTGTCTGTACCTATCAGTAATGAGAAAAAGAGCTGGGAGGGAAGGGAGAGCCAGGTAGAGGTGTAGCTAGAGGGAGAATGTGTGTGGGAGGGAGGGAGGAAGAGTGAGCTTGTCAGCGAGGGAGGGAGAAGCAGAGTGTTAGCAAGACTGTGCCCAGACACAGACAGACAGTACGGCACACACAGTCCAAGAAGAAAGACATGGGTGGAGACCCTGACAGGGTGGAAGAGAAAAAAGAAGGGAGAGATTGAGAAAGAGATAGAACAACGACATACCAGAGATTCCCTGGCTGCCAACCCTAGCTATCGGCCATTATCCTCTCCCATCTGCGTAGATACAGCGGAAACCTCTGGATTATTTACCAGCCTCTCTGTGAGTGTGTGAGTTTGCTGAGCTCAACATGCTGCTGCTGCGGTGGTGTCCTGCTGGTGTCAGTGTCAGTACTGCAGGCTGGATCTTGCTGGGGCTGACTCTGGAGCTGTCTCTACCAGTCACGGCACTATCAGAACCAGACCCAGGCTTCTCCCTCTGCAGACAGAGCTTCTACAGACAGACCCCCCCTCTGGGCCTCTCTGGAGGCAGGGGGGCCCTCCTGACCCCCCTCTGTCACAGGCTGCCAGGGGGACAGTCGTTCGCCACACTCTACCACCCGACCTGTGACGCAGCTGTTTACACTGCCTTCCATCTCAGCCAAGGATGGGGGGAGAGAGGAGGAAAGGAGGAGGAGGTAAGGGAGATTTATTTTATTTCTATTATGTGGAAACAGTGGAATCATTGTCATGCATGGACTGTGTAAGCACTACCTTGTACATTCTCAACACAATCACACAAGTTAAGTAATTTCCCCACGGGGATCAATAAAGTACCTATCTACTGTTGAAGTCGAAAGTTTACAAACACTTAGGTTGAAGTCATTAAAATCATTTTTCAACCACTCCACAGATTTCATGTTAACAAACTACAGTTTTGGCAAGTTGGTTAGGACATCTACTTTGTGCATGACAAGTAATTCTCCCAACAATTGTTTACAGACAGATTATTTCACTTATAATTCACTATATCACAATTCCAGTGGGTCAGAAGTTTACATACACTAAGTTGACTGTGCCTTTAAACAGCTTGGAAAATTCCAGAAAATTATGTCATGCCTTCAGAAGCTTCTGATAATAATGATAATAATAATAATTTGAGTCAATTGGAGGTGTACCTGTGGATGTATTTCAAAGACTACCTTCAAACTCACTGCCTCTTTGCTCGACATCATGGGAAAATCAAAAGAAATCAGCCAAGACCTCAGAAAAGAATTGTAGACCTCCACAAGTCTGGTTCATCCTTGGGAGCAATTTCCAAACACCTGAAGGTACCACGTTCATCTGTTCAAACAAT
The DNA here is from genome assembly GCA_023634145.1 of Thymallus thymallus. Taxonomy (NCBI): domain Eukaryota; kingdom Metazoa; phylum Chordata; class Actinopteri; order Salmoniformes; family Salmonidae; genus Thymallus; species Thymallus thymallus. The sequence continues at coordinate 18,078,595 of CM042415.1, read as the reverse complement.
AGTACGCAAGTATAGACACCATGGGACCATGCAGCCGTCATACTGCTCAGGAAGGAGACGCCTCTGTCTCCTAGAGATGTACGTACTTTGGTGTAAAAAGTGCAAATCAATCCCAGAACAACAGCAAAGGACCTTGTGAAGATTCTGGAGGAAACCGGTACAAAAATATGTATATCCACAGTAAAACGAGTCCTATATCGAAATAGCCTGAAAGGCAGCTCAGCAAGGAAGAAGCCACTGCTCCAAAACCGCCATAAAAAAGCCAGACTACGGTTTGCAACTGCACATGGGGGAAAAGATCTTACTTTTTGGAGAAATGTCCTCTGGTCTGATGAAACAAAAATAGAACTTTGGCCATAATGACCATCGTTATGTTTGAAGGAAAAAGGGGGATGCTTGCAAGCTGAAGAACACCATCCCAACCGTGAAGCACGGGGGTGGCAGCATCATGTTGTGGGGGTGCTTTGCTGCAGGAGGGACTGGTGCACTTCACAAAATAGATGGCATCATGAGGAAGGAAAATTATGTGGATATATTGAAGCAACATCTCAAGACATCATTCAGTAAGCTAAAGCATGGTCGCAAATTGTTCTTCCAAATGGACAATGACCCCAAGCATACTTCCAAAGTTGTGGCAAAATGGCTTAAGGACAACAAAGTCAAGGTATTGGAGTGGCCATCACAAAGCCCTGACCTCAATCCTATAGAAAATTTGTGGGCAGAACTGAAAAATAGTGTGCGAGCAAGGAGTCCTACAAACCTGACTCAGTTACACCAGTTCTGTCAGGTGGAATGGGCCCAAATTCACCCAAATTATTGTGGGAAGCTTGTGGAAGGCTACCTGAAACGTTTGACCCAAGTTAACCAATTTAAAGGCAATGCTACCAAATACTAATTGAGTGTATGTAAACTTCTGACCCACTGGGAATGTGAAGAAAGAAATAAAAGCTGAAATAATCATTCTCTCTACTATTTTTCTGACATTTCACATTCTTAAAATAAAGTAGTGATCCTAACTGACCTAAGACAGGGAATTTTTACTAGGATTAAATGTCAGGAATTGTGAAAAACTGAGTTTAAATGTATTTGGCTAAGGTGTATGTAAACTTCTGACTTCAACTGTATTTATCTATCTTACAGCGGACAAGATCAAACCAACAGCATACCACTCTTTTCCTCCAGCTGTAGTGCAATAATGTTTTTGCTATATGAAACTTGTTCAAGTGAAAGGAAACTCTTGTCCTGTAGAGGCAGTCAGCTTACTGTTCAAATCAATGTTCCATGCAAACCTGGCCTTGTTTAATCAAGTCAGAGTTAACAGAAAGATTGATGTGAACAACATTTTGATATTTGACTCAGATGTCTGTCAGCAGACATGCTCCATAAAACTCTCAACCATATAAAAAAAAAAAAAAATGTTTCATTGCTTTAGTGATTTGTGCACTTTGACTCATGATTCCAAACCTATCTCCTAGACAGAGAAGGAGGAAGAGGATGCCAGAGGGGTGATGACCCCAGCCCTGCTTCGAGGGGATGTGGCGGGGGGTAAACCCCGAGCTCACTCTGACTCTCCTCTCCATCAGTGGGACTCCCTGGTAACAGAGCTGATCCAGAGCAGCGTCATGCTCCAGTGTGGCTCCACAGGGGGCCAGCTCTACATCCTGACAGGGGCCACAGGGCTGAGGCTGGGGCCAGGGGTGGAGGAGGGTGGGGATGAGAGGTGTGAGGCTGGGGTGCAGTGGTCTGCAGTGTGTTGTGCTGGCCCAGAGGGACAGAGTGGGTTCAGTATGGGGGTAGTGAGAGAGACAGGGGGAGGAGGGGAGAGGGTGGTGAGTGTTAAGGAACTGGAACACATGATTGGAGTGACAGATCTATTTTCAGAGGGTTGCGGGGAAGCAGATGGGGTCATGGAGGGAGACATAGTGACACTGCTCAGTGATTCGATGGCTGGAGTCGTAGAAAAGCACAGAGCAGCCGCAAGGCCAGACACCATTGAGGAAACACTAGATGAGACTACTGACCGAAGCATAGAGGCACTACCTGCCGACATAGAACCTCTCATCACTCCCTCAGTGGACAACGAGGCACTGGCCTCCGAGTCGGACACAGAGTCATTCGGCAGCACTCTGGTGTATATCATCACCTCCTCTGTCTCCCTGCTCATCGCCCCGCTACGCCCTTTAGTCTCCACCCTCATTGGGATCCCTGGACAGGTGATTACTGATGGAATACATTACTGTGATGGTTCCATATCCTGTATATATCCTTTTATATTTCTGATCACAAAAATAAGTTTCTGTTATACCAGACAATATCTTGTAACAGAACATATCTCCTCTCCTCGTCTAGGTGGCCTTTGTCTTACAGGAGGACCTGGGGGTCCTGTCTGCCCTGCCAGGCGACACCTTCTCTGTGTTCTACAACATGGCGTCTGACTTGATGTCTGGTGTTGGCTCAGTCACAGGCCTGATACTTGGCGTGGGGGAGATGTGCTTTTCCACCCTGTGCTGTATTACAGCCCCTCTGGTGGGCTCCCTGTTCACCAGCTGCCAGGATGGGGTCACAGGGGTGGGCACCCTGGCCTGGGACGGGGTGGGCATACTCGGGGGGATCGTGGACAACGCCTGGTGGGTGTCCAGGGTGGTTGGGGACCAGGCGTGGGAGCAGGGTGGGGGGTATGTGGGGTCGGTGGTGTCTGAGATGGGAGGGCAGGTGAAGGTGGTGGGTGGGGGAATGGGCAAGCTGGCGTGGAGGTGTGGGAATGGGGTGGGGAACGTGGTGAGGATGGCAGGGGGGCTAGTAGTAGGAAGCGTGGAAACGGTTGTGGAGAATGTGATGGAGGCCTTTGGGCAGGACCAGAACAGTGGGGGGTTTGGGTCTACAGAGAATGTTCATCAATAACATTGCAGATTTTTAGCAAATCTTGCAAATTGTATATCTTGTTCTTATAAATTATGTAAATATGCACAAGATTGCAAGAGAGAATTGGTGTGTATGCCTCTAGCTAAGCTGTCTACCACAAATGCGTAGTTAGGCACACATGACATTTTCATATTTTTTTGCTCCCTAAAATAGATCACTTCTACTTCTTAGTTGTAAAGAAGCAGGATCCCAAAACATTAAAACTGAGATGAATGTTATATGTGTCAGAAAATGAAGTAGGGTAGCACTATGGGTGTGCTGGCCATTTAATCAATTACAATATGGTATAATTTTTGGGAAACATGCTTTTACTGTGTGTTTATATGGTAGAATGTATGTTACTTTATGAACTATATGCTTGCTTGATTAAAAAAGGATCATTGATTGATCACATTCACTCAGATTAGTGCAATTGATTTATTTGTGATTCATTCATTCATTCATTCGTCTATCAATATATTTAGCCTTGAAGCCAATGTCAATTTTGAAAAGGCATTCTTTCAGGCCGCCTTGGTGTGGCGGAAAGGAATCGGACCAAAGGGTCCTTCGAACCAAACATGTGCGCCACATTGCGTCAGACGGCCTACTACTGCTATAGGCTGCTTATCCGGAACTCGTTAGTTGATGTTCCTTTCTTCTTCATTCAAAGGTATGGGCAACTTTTGGAAATGCCATTTAGTTTAAAATTATGTATTATATCAAAAGTTTGCATACGTAATTAATGGTGTAAGGCAGGCGAATAACTGCCACTGTTTCGGTAAAAATCTGAGGGATGGAGCTGGTGAAGTGTCACAACTCTCAAATTCATAGATAGAGCTATGCAAGGACAGACCATTCATGATATCAACATGATAGTTTTAACATATTTTTGAGGCTATACAGTTTTTGTTTACAAACATTGGAGTAAAACAAGCTTATATTTTGGGTTATGATGGTGTACGACCGTTGAACGAAGCTCATGAGGAATTTAACTTAGCTATGTTATATTTTTCAAGAATGAATGGATACATATCATTTATTTAAAATGGATATAGCAACTGCAGATTGTCCCTTTAACGTTACAGCTTGTCAAAGCTGATGCTTAGCTAGTAGACTAAACTCCACTCATAAACTTCCTTCACCATGGAGTGGAGTTTAGTCCGCTAATGGTTAGCTAGCTAGCTGTTTTATTCCCAGATTTGTAGCTAACGTTAGTGTTTGTTACTTGCCAGAGATGTAACGTTAGTATAGCATGACTTAAGTTAGTATAAATAAACATGCCCAAGACAGCAACGGTACTGACTAATGTTATGTAGCTAGCCTGCTAGCAAGCTAGTTTTAGCAGAGATTGGGGAGCTCACAATGATATCATGACATGTGAAATGGTTTGCTTCCAAATACACCTCTGTACTATTTAATGAAGGTATGGAAGGGTTATCTTTTGTCTGCCATTATATTGTCTGGCACCCATCTCCCTCATCATTCTCCCCTCTCTCCTAGGGATGGCTTCGCTCTACGTCTCCCCCCACCCTGACGACTTCAGGAGCCTCATGGCCCTGGTCGCCGCAGAGTTCTGCCCCTTGCGGCCCTGCACACTCATAGAGGACCCTCCTGCCTCCCTGGACCTGCGCTCTCGCCCCAGCCTGGTGCTGGGCTCTGGGGGAGTTGAGGTCCTCTCTGGTGCCAGTGCTATTGGATGGTACCTAGCCTCTCAGGGGAAGAGGACAGGGTTGAATGCTAAGCAGGAGAGCCAGGTGTGGCAGTGGCTCTGTTTTGCAGACAATGAGCTGACTCCTGTGTCCTGTGCTGTGGTGTTCCCACTGCTGGGGGTGATGGGAGTGGATAAGAAGGTGAGGGAGAGGGTCATACCACTGGCAGCAACCCATGCAGTCACAAACACACAAATAGGTGTATAATGGTGAATATTTACTTAATTTCAAGTTGATGGGACTATGGGAGTGATTGAACAATAACAAAGCAAGGGAACACTAATCTGGAATGAAACACAGCCCAAGTCAGATTACTGTGTTAACATTGTTGATTGCCAGTAGTTTTTTCTGATTCTGATGATTCCATGCAGCTCCAGCAAAGTTCTCATGCTGAGATGATGCGCGTGCTAAAGGTTCTAGATAAGAACCTGGAGCCTAGAACATTCCTGGTGGGAGACAGCCTCACTCTGGCCGACATCGCTGTGGCAACCGCAGCACTCCTGCCCTTCAAATATGTGAGCCAAGTCTTTATGTTAACGTTTATATTTTTATCTTATATGTTTATCATCTTCCTCATTCTTTAAAGTTAGGAAGAAGTGAAAGTATTTGTCTTCTGTTAACAGACTGGTGAGTGCTGGGCTGTATTCATTACATTTTGCAACAGAACCTGTTTACTGTTTAAGAACCAAACGGAAGCAAATGGAGCAAGCAGAACGAAACAGGGGGCCTACCTTAATTTGTCCTATAGAAACTCTTGTTTTTGTTGTATAAAATGTTTTCTGTTGGGAGTAAAGGGTTTCTCTTGCAAAACGTTTTGCAACAGGCAAACGTTTGGCAACAGAATCGGTGTAATGAATACACCCCAGTTTTACTCTAAAACTGATGTCACACAAAGCAATCTGTATGCAATTTCTGTTGCAGATCGCAAATGACATCATCAAGCAACTTTGCTTATACACAAAGCAACTCGACTGAAATTGCATGCAACATCCAATGTAGAAATTTCCCCCTCAGGGATCAATATAGTATCTATCTATCTATCTATCTATCTATCTATCTATCTATCTATCTATCTATCTATCTATCTATCTATCTATCTATCTATCTATCTATCTATCTATCTATCTATCTATCTAAGATCTACCTGTTTCACATGGTTTGTTTGAACTCCAATAACATTCCTCTCATTATGTCATTCTAGGCCTTGGACCCGTCCAACAGGAAAGCCCTGACCAACGTGACCAGGTGGTTTCTGACCTGTGTCAACCAGCCTCAGTTTGTCAAGGTCCTGGGACAGATCTCTCTGTGTGAGAAGATGGTACCCGTCACACCCAAACCCAGTGTTGCTCTTGTTCCTGCTGCTAACGCCAATCCAACTGCTGATGCCAACGCTGCCAATGGTAAGGGGCTTAGGCCATGTCTTTGACTGTGAGTAACTCGTCTGGTAGTATATGTAAAAGATGCACTATGCAGAAATTGCTCCCCCATTTCCTGTTTGCTAAAATTCTAATAGTGCGCCTAATTTCAGTTTATACAACATAACAAGCAAGTATAGTGTAGAGAATCATTGCACCTTCTAAACCACTGTGAAATATATATTTTCCATAACCACAAATATTGTATTTTCAGCTGTTTGAAGCTGGTGTACAAAACTGAAAGTGAAAGACACAAAAACTAAACTTGAGAACGGGAAGCATAGAAATAGAGCAAGTAGAACATATCTACCGCTTCTTGGACTTGCTTTCAATGAGAATGACAGATCTATGTGAATTTGCAGCTTTAAAAATGTGCAAACAATATGGAATCAATAATATGACAAAAGCACCTTCAATTAGATTGTATATTGCATGCAATAAAAAAATTATCATAATTGTGAATTGACTCGTATATCTGCAAAGTTGCTTGAGATGATATTTGCAACCTGCAAATGCAACATAAATTATTTTTGTCAGATCATCTTTAGATTGAAGAATAACTCTATTATCCAGAAGACCAATGGTGTCTTCTTGTCAAGCTGTAAATGAATGGCAAATCAGTTTCAGTTTTCACTATATTTGGCATCTTATCAGTTAGTTACATTGGAGGAATATTTTCTGGATCCATAGCAGGATTCCGTGTGTGTGTGTGTCAGCCTGAGTTTTTTTGGGTGTGTGTGTTATTCTCAGAAGTGTGTTCTCTCTCTCTCAGGCAAACCAAAGACCGAAGCTCAGCTGAAGAAGGAGGCTAAAAACAGAGAGAAGCTGGAAAAGTTCCAAAAGAAGAAGGAGATGGAGGAGAAGAAAAAGCAAGAAAAGAAACTGGCACCCCCGACAGAGGTATGAAGGTGGATAGATGGCTGGTTTAATTTGTTTCAAAGACCATTGCTGTCTGGATCAACTGAAAAACACAACTAAAGAGGAACACTTTAGTTGTGTTTTTCAGTCCTTAAAGTATACTCCCTTTACAGTTTTTACAGCCTAGATCATGTAATTCAGTTGGTGTCTGGTCTCTCTCCAGAAAAAGGCCAAACCAGAGAAGAAGGACCTGGGAGTGATCTCATATGATGTCCCCACCCCTCCTGGAGAGAAAAAAGGTGCTTATTAACGATGCATCTCTGTTATTAACCATGTTTAATCCAACACTCTCTCTCTTATTATACTCACATGTGTGTTGTGTGTATTAAACTCCTATCTCTCCCTGTGTCAGACGTCCTGAGCCCCCTGCCAGACTCGTACAGTCCTCAGTACGTGGAGGCAGCCTGGTACTCCTGGTGGGAGAAGCAGGGATACTTCAAGCCTGAATACGGGGTGAGACTGTCACACTCTTTATGTATTTCATAGTTTATACTTGTCAATACCTTATGAAATGTGACATTTAACCAGCCCATGGCTTTGAGGTCATAATCAAGCTATTATGGTGTTCCTATATTCTTCAGCGGAAGAGTATCAGTGAGCCGAACCCCCGTGGAGTCTTCATGATGTGTATCCCTCCGCCTAATGTGACTGGATCTCTTCACTTAGGCCACGCCCTAACCAACGCCATCCAGGACTGTCTGACCAGATGGTAATGGCATTCTCTATCTGATTTCACCAATCTGCTCTCTCCATTTCTGGCAGTTTATTTTCACATCCTTTCCCCAATCTCACACTTTCTCTTTCATTTCATCCGTCTCTCTCTCTCTCTCGCTGTCTTGCTTTCTGTCTCTTGCTGTCATGACTACATGTCCCACCTCTCTCAGCATTCATGTCTTGTCCCATTCCAAACATTCTGTAGTCCTGTAATCTAGTTCTGTCCTTTTCGCAGTATGATGATGCATTTCCTGTTTCCTCCCTCTCCCCAGGCATCGCATGCGCGGTGAGACGACCCTATGGAACCCAGGCTGTGACCACGCGGGTATCGCCACCCAGGTGGTGGTGGAGAAAAAGCTGATGAGGGAGAGGGGCATGAGCCGACACGACCTGGGGAGAGACCAGTTCATCCAGGAGGTCTGGAAGTGGAAGAACGAGTGAGTGGAGGTAGAGGAGAGGGAGGGGGGGAGGAGAAGGAGAGAGGGTTTAAAAAGAAACAACAACAACAATAGTAGAGAAAGAATTTCTCCCTCCTCCTCTCCTTCCTTCCTCCCTCCTCCTCTCCTTCCTTCCTCCCTCCCTCCTCTTTCGTCCTCCCTGTGCTGTGTTATAGGAAGGGAGACCGTATCTACCACCAGCTGAAGAAGCTGGGTTCCTCTCTGGACTGGGACAGAACCTGCTTCACCATGGACCCTGTGAGTTTACTACCATTTACATGACCTATCACCTTTTACTGTGTCACATTTATAAGTCTAATACATGAAGTACTATGTCTAGACTGAGCCTTTACCCCTGCTGTAATGTTCCCAACACTAAACTATTCTAGTTTCTATAGAAACTGTCTTATGCAGTCCAGGAGGCGTTCATTCGTCTGCATGAGGATGGTGTGATCTACAGGAGCAAGAGGCTGGTCAACTGGTCCTGCACCCTCAACTCTGCCATCTCGGATATAGAGGTATGATTCTGTTGCAAAATGTTTTAAACCGTTTTGAAACGTCCATTCTGTTGCATGCCATAATGAACACTCCCATGATGCTGTATTGTTGTCCAGGTGGATAAGAAGGAGCTGACTGGCAGGACTCTGCTGCCCGTGCCTGGCTACAAAGACAAGGTGGAGTTTGGAGTACTGGTCTCCTTCTCTTACAAGATAGAGGGATCAGGTATGAAATTGAGAGAAAAGGGGGAGGAGTCATTTGTACAGGGAGGGGTTTTCTCTTCAGTGTTTGTTAATTCTCTCCTTTCCATTTTTCTGTCTTCTCTTAATAAATGTCTCACTATGACAGATGAGGAGGTGATTGTGGCGACCACGCGTATAGAGACCATGCTGGGAGATTCTGCTGTGGCTGTCCACCCTGCAGACCCCAGATACCAGGTCTCTACAACCTACACACACACCCTGCAGACCCCAGATACCAGGTCTCTACAACCTACACACACACCCTGCAGACCCCAGACACCAGATCTCTACAACCTACACACACACACACCCTGCAGACCTCAGACACCAGGTGTCTACAACCTACAGACCCCAGATATCAGGTGTCTACAACCTACACACACCCTGCAGACCCCAGATATCAGGTGTCTACAACCTACACACACCCTGCAGACCCCAGTTATCAGGTGTCTACAACCTACACACACACACACACACACTGCTGACTCTACAACCTTCCAATACAGGCGCTCTTTGGGGAAAATCCATAAACTATTATGCTTTCTTGACATTTAAATGTTGTTTTGATGAATGTTTTTGACATTCTTATTGAGAACTAACACGTTTTGGTTCATCTGCGTCTCTCAGCATCTTAAAGGGAAGATGGTGCTTCATCCCTTCTGTGACAGGAAGATGCCCATCGTGTTTGATGAGTTTGTGGACGTCAACTTTGGAACAGGTACTAACCATGCGGTGTGGACATGTCGGTTCCCTGGAGTAGTCTGGTGGTCAAATGTATAGTGGGATACTGTTGATTTGTGTGGTTGAGCTGTACTGAAGCGTTTCTCTATCTCTTCCTCTTTCCATTTATCTCTCCCGTCCTCCTCCTCCTCCTCTCTCTCTCTCATCTAGGTGCTGTGAAGATCACCCCGGCCCATGACCATAATGATTATGAGGTTGGAAACAGACACAACCTGGCCTTCATCAACATCCTGGATGAGAACGGCCTGCTCATCAACGTGCCGGCTCCATTCCTGGTAAAGTACACTCCCACTTCTTCTTCACTGGATCTTGTCTTGTCGCTCTTCTTCCTCCTTAGCCTCCTTGTTGTTCTGTGTGTTCTCTGTTTGGTAACATCCTCTGTTTTTCTCTGCCTACCTCTCTCTCGTATCTCTCTCTCTCTCATGTGTATCTCTTTCTTTCTCAGGGTATGAAACGTTTTGAGGCGAGGAAGGCTGTGCTGCAGGCTCTGAAGGACAGAGGCCAGTTCAAGGAGACCAAAGACAACCCCATGGTGGTGCCTGTCTGCAGGTGTGTTACTATCCGTCCACATTACGAGCACATAAGCACAGATATTGCAGTCTAGTCAACGTGCTTCACATGCATCAGCGGGCAAAATGTGGTCACGTGGGAGCGTGTTAGTGAGAAAATAATGGATTTGAATAGTATTGAATGTGAGGGTGTTTCTCCTCTCCCCAGTCGTTCTAAGGACATAGTGGAGCCTCTGCTGAAGCCTCAGTGGTATGTGGACTGTGCTGACATGGCCAAGCAGGCAGCTGACTCAGTCCGGGAGGGAAGACTCAAAATCATCCCAGACCACCACCATAAGACCTGGTTCAACTGGTTGGACAACATCAGGTAGGTTTACTCTACACCCTCCCTCCCATTCCCGTCCTCTCTCTACATCACCTCCATCCTATCCCTCCATCTCCTTTCTGGTTCGGTTTTCCTCTTCCCTCTATACCTCTTTTGTCATCAGTCTTTACTTTCACTTTCCTCGCTCTCCTTCCCGTTCTACGCTTTAATGTGCGTTAGAAGGTGAGGCGCCACACTCTCTCCATTATAGAATAAAGTGTATTCCAGATCCTGGTTAGATGCCTAGTTAACATCAGGTAGCACCTCTACTCCAGCTGTTGGTTTGTGCACCAAACCCCTTCTGTCACCAGCTCAGGTTTCCTCACCCCTCTTCACTCTCTCTTTCTTCACCTTCTTCTTCTTATTATTTTTTTTTCATACTGCCGCTCTATGTATCATGTACCGTGTATCTGTCTTTTGTGTACTTTCGTTGTGGCATTTTGCACCTGCCCTGTGTTTTTGTTGTAGCTGCTTGACAATGACATTTCCCCCCCGGGGGAGCAATAAAGTACCTATCTATCTATCTATCCTATCTATCTATCCTGTCTGTCCGTCTGTCTGTTACATATTCCCTCTCTCTTTCTTCCTCCCTCCCAGGGACTGGTGTATCTCTCGTCAGCTGTGGTGGGGTCACAGGATCCCAGCCTACTTTGTCACTGTGAACGACCCTTCAGTCAAACCAGGAGAGGTAAGATCTGTTTCTCTCGCTCTCATTTTCTGTCATTTAAGTCACACCTGTCCTAACAACCCATGTCCCATCTCTCTGTCTTCCCTCTCTTCCCTCCCTCCTGTCCTCTAGGACATGGATGGTCACTACTGGGTGAGTGGGAGGACAGTGGAGGAGGCCAGAGAGAAAGCTGGCAAGCGCTTCAACGTCTCCACTGACAAGATCACTCTCAGACAGGGTAAGATCTTCTCGCAAATTATGTTAATTTACAGTGGAATGTAGTATTCTGCCCAGTTAAGATTTTTGTTCACTTCCTGTGTTACAGATGAGGATGTCCTCGACACATGGTTCTCCTCTGGTATTTTCCCATTCTCCATCTTTGGCTGGCCCAATGAGGTGTGTGTGTGTTTTAAAGTTGTTAACATATGCTTTCCATACATCCCGTATTGATGATATTGAATGTGTGGGTAAGGTGTGTCTAGAGCTGAGTGTGTAATACCCTCTGTGTGTATTAATGTGTTTTCTCTCTCTGTCCAGACCCAGGACCTGAGTGTGTTCTACCCAGGAACCCTGCTGGAGACGGGTCATGACATCCTGTTCTTCTGGGTGGCCCGCATGGTGATGATGGGCCTCAAACTCACCGGCAAGCTGCCCTTCAAAGAGGTACGGCTCATTTGGAGCTCGTGCTGCCTCTGACCGGTGTAGCATGTGTCATTTACTACAGTGGGGACAGCCTGTATTGTAATGTCTGTGTTTGCAACTAGGTGTACCTCCATGCGGTGGTGAGGGATGCCCACGGGAGGAAGATGAGCAAATCTCTGGGAAACGTCATCGACCCTCTGGACGTCATCACAGGCGTCTCTCTGGAGGTAACATACACACTGTGCTCCCATGGGGGCTGTTGTACTGTATGCTTTATTAAGCAGCTATTCCAGCTCATGACAAGCTCTATTGAGGCCATTTACCTATCTCTCCTAGTGTTGCTCCCTCAAACAGAGCTGAGCAGGGTAAGGTTTGGGGGTTTCCACATTTTCTTACCATGATACAGTTTCTGTACCGTACAGGGGTATTCAGCGTTACCATAAATGCACACAAGGGGCACAAAACAATTTAAGCAACAGGGATCTTGATCCAGGAGGGGATTGAATGTAACCAAGAAGCTTGATCTAGACATCTAGTGTCATCGGAATTTCTATTTCAATGTTCTAAATGGACTCTTACAACCTTCAGGATACAGATAGAGTTATAAATTCTTCAGTTTGTGTAATAATACAGAGAGCTCCAGCTTTGCAAATGGTCAGTCTTTATTCAGAGAACGTTCTGCCCCTCTCATGAGGAGCCCCTTTTTTATATACACACACGTTCATACCTACACAGAAAACAGACATCTCCTAGTCGCTACATTAACTGCAATCTTGTCTAAGTCCCCCCCACCTCTCATGATTCTAATGCATTCACATATTTCACACAGTTTCAGGGTGAAATACTTTAGTCATTACTTTAACATACAAATTCTTCTGTCATCTAACCATTTAGCTAGCAAGTTAGCAAACCCAATGCCTAGCTGGAAGCCTGAGCTGGATATAATTTATTTGACGCATCTTAGATTTCTTATAGTTATACTTAACTTATCGTTATAAGCCGTGGCATAGCACGCAGCCCCCCCAGCTGAAATACCCCAGTATATGGTATAAATAAATATCGCCCAAGCCTAGAGCAGTGGTCACCAACCTTTTCTGAGTCAAGATCACTTTCGTAGTCAAAAAGCAAGCTGAGATCTACCGCTCTGATAAAAATATATTAACATTACTTAAAAAATGTAACATTAACCTAATAAAAAGTGATGTAGGAATGAGGTTTATGCAGTAGGCCTAATACATTATCACAGCATATTGGCTATATGCCTGGCCTGCCAATATTGTTCTTCTCAGACCACATTATATTTAAAAGCTTGAGCTTTGATAACAAAATAGATCAGTTGGTTGACTGATGGTACCTGCATCTGATGGTCACAGTGCTTTCAAGACAACTGAGAAAATAAAAAGCAGAAAAAAAGGTATTGAGCTGACAATATAATAAAAATTATGAAATCCTGTATAGGCTAGGATCAAACTTTGCTGTAGCCGGGTCATGGGAGCTGTAGGCACAGTGATTTGAGCTATCCAAATGACCAGCGCAGTAGGCACACTTGTTTTAGCCACAGATCTTCCGGTCTGCCGAGTAGGCAGTGTTTCTTTTCAGACAAATTAAATGATTTAAAAATGGGAACAGTTTGCCTACCCGGTGCGCAGTGCTTCTGAATCAAGTGCACCTACCGCCAACATCGCAACACACGCATATATGTATATATATTTTTTTTAAAGGAGTGCAAGCCTTTATCGTTGGCTTTTCTACAGAAATGTTTGGTGATCGACTAGGAATGTCTTGAAGATCGACCGGTTGGGCTCTGGGAGCAGGCAATACATACTCTTACTATATCAGGTGGATTGAGGAACCAACAGTATCTTTTGCTATGTTGAGTCAGTGTCACATTTATGTTGTCACAAAGCTGTTGAACTGCTAGTTTGGTTAAGGGCTGACAACAAAGCACCAGGACACAGATGTATCTCTGCTGACCCTTTGTGTGTGTGTGTGTGTGTGTGTGTGTGTGTGCAGGGTCTGTATGCCCAGCTGCAGGACAGTAATCTGGACCCAGTAGAGGTAGAGAAGGCCAAGCAGGGACAGAAGTCTGACTACCCCACTGGTATCCCAGAGTGTGGCACAGATGCCCTCCGCTTCGCCCTGTGTGCCTACACCAGCCAAGGTACACCACTCACTACTGCCACCTGGTGGTGTTGGCAGTGTTATGGTTGGCATGACATGCACACACCAACACTACCGTTTCATTTTCTTCTCTCCCCCTCTGGTCTTGTCCTTGTTCTCATTCTTAACTCTCTCAGGCAGGGACATTAACATGGATGTGAATCGTATCCTTGGTTACCGTCACTTCTGTAACAAGCTGTGGAATGCTGTGAAGTTTGCCATGAGGACGCTGGGAGACAACTTTGTTCCTTCAGAGAAAGCCAGGGTGAGAGGAGACGGGTTACAACTGTTCTACAGTATCTAGTGTGTGCGTACTGCAGTGTCACGCCCATCTAAAAAAACTTGCTTAGAGAGTGAATATGATAAGATGCTACATATGTTTATATCTCTGTACAAAATGTACAATCCTTCTCCTGCCAGCTGTGTGGGGAGGAGAGTGTGTCAGACCGGTGGATTCTGTCCCGTCTGTGTTCTGCTGTGGGACTGTGTAATACAGGGTTCCAAACCTACGACTTCCCAACTATCACCACAGCCATCTACAACTTCTGGCTCTACGAGCTTTGTGACGTCTATCTGGTGAGAGTCTGTGCCTGTATCTGTCTATGAGTGCAAAATGGTTTGAGAACCTGTGAGCGTGGTATGTGTACCTATTTCCTAATACATTGACGCTCCTTAACTTCCCGCTCCTCCCTCCCCACCTTTTCCCTCACCCCTCTAGGAGAGTGTGAAGCCAGTGTTCTCCAGGGCGGAGGAGGACAATGGGTCTCAGAGCCAGGCTGTAGTCTGCAGACAGACCCTGTACACCTGCCTTGAGACCGGCCTGCGCCTCCTAGCCCCCATCATGCCCTTTGTGGGTGAGGAGCTGTACCAGAGGTTGCCACGGCGACGATCCCAGGACAGCCACCCTAGTATCCATGTCACACCCTACCCTGAGACTGAGGAGGTGAGAAGGGAGGGAGAGATTTGAGGGACTGAACTTTATATTGATACACTGAGTTCACTGTATAATAAACCACAGGACATGTGGTGACCGTCGTCTCTGTGTGGTCTCTAGTTCTGCTGGCACAGTGAGGAGGTGGACCGTCAGATGGAGTTTGTGATGACTGTGGTCAGGACCATCCGTTCACTCAGGGCCGACTACAAGCTGACCAAGACACGCGCCGATTGTGAGTTCATACATGACCATAAGCACTGCGCTATATTTAATACTTTGCTATAGCAAGGGTATATGATTTTGTCAAAATTGGCATGATTACCTACTTTGACTATTATAGCACTTCTCCTAGCGTAGTGTTACATATTGACCATATATTATTATAACTCTCCCCAGGCTACCTTCAGTGTATAGACAGTGAGACGGTGTCTCTGGTGGAGCAGTACAGTCTGCAGATCCAGACCCTGTCGCTTTCCCAGACCATCCAGCCCGTCCCAGCCACCAGGGCCGTCCCAGAGGGCTGTGCTGTGGCCATTGCCTCCGACAGGTGCACCGTCCACCTCATGCTCAAGGTAAGAGGTCAATTTTACGGGCTTCAACCGCACATTATTCTGTGTTGTGGTTAAGTGTATACTAGAGTAATCCGATGACTGTGTGCCAAACAGACATCTGTTTATTCCCTAGTTTACTCCCCCCCCCCCTCTTTTTACAACTACGCTTCCTTTTCTTCTTTCCCAGGGTCTGATAGACTTGGAGAAGGAGGTGGCCAAGCTGACTGTGAAGAAGGGAGAGCTGGAGAAACAGATGGATAAACTGAGAGAAAAGATGGATAAGAGTGACTACAAGGAAAAGGTGCCTGTTAAAGTACAGGAGCTGGATGCTGAGAAGGTAAGGAGTGGGGGAAATAATTTGTTATTACTCAAGTTTTAGGGAAGTGGGGCATTCCCACAGTAAATGTTTTGCTTGGCACTGCTTGTAAAATTAGGTGATCCTGCTCTAACACGCCTCTCTCTCTTTCAGCTGCATCAGAGCCAGACAGAGCTAGAGAAAGCAAAGGAAGCTATAGACAACTTCAAGAGAATGATGTAACCTCTCTCCTGTCCCCTTTTTAATATGGTTTGGTAGATTTAAGAGTGCGCTCAAAGTATTGGGACAATGACTCATTTTGTTGTTTTTGGCTCTGCACTCCAGCACTTTGAAATGATACAATGAGGTTAAAGTGCATACTGTTAGTTATAATTTGATGGTATTTTCCATCCATATCAGGTGAACATTTCTACATGAATGGGGATGCAGAGCCAACTTTCACTGTGCCAATACTTTGAGCTCACTGTATTTCACGCTCCTGTTATTGTCTCATGTCAAAGTACTATGGCACTTTTCATAAAGTGAATAAAGACCTTAGACAGGCTGGGATCTGTTCTTTCTCTGACCTTGCTGCCGTTCCTGTACCTTTAGTGAAATTATTAGTTCCAGGAGTTTTTCCCCTGAGGATGTGACCGGACCTGGAAAACATCAGGGTCCTAGTTGTCGTCTATAATCAGGATACATGTAGGATTGCAGTTTCATAAGACATACAACAATTATTTTTCCAACATTTTAATTAGCATACATTAAGAGCATTCAGGATACAGCTTTGTTCATGAGTGTCCACATAAAATGCAGAGCTTTAGAATGTGAGGGAGGCCAGACAGTATTTTTCAAAAGTAGATCTTTGTGTCTAGACTGAATCTGAGGCTATCAAAGCCATGTTTAGAGTAGTTGGAATAACTATTTACATTTTAAAAATGCAGCAGGAGGGAGAAACAAGAGCTTATTCCTTGTAATGTAGTCACAGAAGCAATAGGATCCAATTACATACAGATCAGTGGTTACTTCTTCTTGGGAGGAAGGAAGCAATTTAAATATCTAGTTCTCGCCGTGCCAGATGCTTCTTGAAGACAGTGTATATTTAAGCAATAAAGCACGAGGGGGTGTAGTATCTGGCCACCGCTAAGGCCTGGATACAGCCCTTATGACCAATATCCCATGGCTATCAAACCCCCCCCCAGGTGCCTTATTGATATTATAAAACTGGTGACCAAAGTAATTAGAGCAGTAAAAATAAATGGTGTGGTATACGGTGTGATATACTACGGCTGTCAGCCAAATCAGCATTTAGTTTATAAATGTGAACAAAGCCGTTACCCGTGCCGCAAGTAACAACAAAAACATTCACCTGATAGTCCGAGTCGACATTAATGGACTTCCCCTAGACCATGCCCATAAATTGGGAAAACAACCATTCACCCCATTTGTAAAAGAGAACTTTGTGTTTCTCTTGTTCTACAGAAATAACAAAACATGCCAAAAAGCTGCTGTATTGTTCAATGTACATGTAGCCAGGTAAAATCACGAACTACTGTTCGCAATGATCCCAAGTAGGGAATTAGAGCCCTGTGGTTTCAGGCTCTATTGCATGGGGGACGCCGTCTTAAGTAGGCTACGAGTAGAAAACATCACAGGTAAGACGCAACTTGTTCAGGACAGTTCGTTTAACTCCAATCATTACTTGTAGCTGTATTCCGTTTGTGTTGATGGTCTTGACTAACTTAATGTTCCACTTGAGCGCTAGCTAGCGACCGGCTGCTAGCATAGTCATAAAAGGCGTGAGGCAATATTACGTTTCTCTAAGTAGTGAGAACGCTAGGGAGCAGTAATCTTTAGACATGTACTTTTCTTAAATGTAGTTTAGTAATTGCTATGAGCCAATGGGGTAACCATAGGTTGTTTTCCCCAAAAGTGGACAGGGTCGCAACGTTCTAATACCGACTGAGTCTAGCTGCCTTGAACGCCTCCCATAGATAGATGATATAATCCATGCTCTAAACCTCTTCTGATTGGTCTCTTTGCCTCGTTATCTTCTATCCATCCGTCATCCCCTTTTTACAGTCTCCAAGGGGCAGCGAATTCAGAGTAGGGGAGAGGAGTGCAGTGCGTTGAGTCGAAGTTCCGCATGTACTTCCGTGCCTGAGAAAATGAGGGAGGTAACAAGTTATGGAAACTGATCTTAAAAAATGGGAGTCAAGACAATGAACGAGAGATCATTCCCAATAAATTGAACTCTAGATTAGGATGTACTTGTCTGACTGACTAATGGAAGCCCACCAGTCTCCCTACAATTTAACAGGCATTAGCCAGCCACAGAACAAATGCAGCAGCATTAGCTGTAATTGACACCCATCATACTGTAGTAAATTACTTCAATAACCAGAGCTCAATAGAAATGCATTCCACCAGTCACAAGGAGAGCACAGGTGACCTAGTTACTATGGAAACCTCAAGTGTTCTTCAGCATGGTAATTACCCTTATCAACCACAATTAAGAACACAGAGGGGAGGACAGGTAAGCAATAAAGGATGGGGTTAAGAATAAAAGGTTGGCCATCTAAGGCAGCGAGAAGAAAGGCATTGATGGATAGAGCGAAAGGGGAATAGAATGCAAGTCATAGAGAGGGGAAACGACAGAAGAAAGAAAAGTTCTCACCAGGAAAAGAGCCAGCTGCCGTCTTCCCTCCAGTGTCATGTCCTCACCTGACAATACAGGAAAGGGTTAAAACCGTGTGTGTTTATACATGGACACACAATCTCAGCAGAGAGGAGTGTCTAAGGGGCAGTCTAGTCTAAAGGACAAAGACCAACATCTAGGGAGATTCTAATGCAAGTCAAACAGCTGTAATAGTGTTGTCATTTGAGCGGTCTTACCAACGCTCCAGGGGAAGAGAGCGCCTCTCTCCGTCTTATACGACTGCAGTACAGACTCACACCAGTCATCATCCACCTCATAGCTACTGTACACCGCCGCCTCTTCTGCGTGGTTGGAGGCTGCCAGCCATACTCTGATGGCCCGGACTCCATCGTCTGTCATCACCTTGGGGTACCTGAAGATATGACATCAGAAAGGGTTTAAACAGAAACACAGCGCTCCCTCTCTGTTCCTAGTGAATATACTGTACAATGGTACAAGGCAACACCTTCGATGTCTGTGTGAGGTTGTAGATAATCAGATATGTAGTGTACATAGACATAGGCCTACACTGCCTGTGAGGTCTTTGAGACAGAGAACCGACCTGAACTGCAGAAGTTTGAGCAGGAGGTTGTTTCCTCTGTTGGACATGATGTCTTCTGGACCCCTGAAACACAACCCAGTCAGTTAGTGAAACCAACCACAATAGCTATACGCTGGTAACAAGTCTAGTGAATTTGAACGGGCCCTAAGTCTCTTCTTTATTCATGACTCACGTGGTGGTAATGATCTCGTCTTTGGTTCTTCTGATTAGAAGCACTGGTCCCTGGTACCTAAGGAAGAACTCATGAGTGTTAGGGTCATAATCTCCCATCTTCCCATAGGGTAAACAGCACCCCTTCTGATTTTAACGAAACCTTCCATACACATTTGCCTATTGTAGAAGTGCTCGGAAAGTGTCCTTTTGGACCTGAATGCCAAAACACTCAAGTGATAAAGTTTCTCAAAGTTGACCTATTTTGCATACCCCACCATACTATGAGACATCCATGTCTTCATCACTGGACGAGATAAACGGTTGTAATTGATATTTAAAAGCCTAACATTTTTTTAAAATATAGAATTGTAATTTTAACCTTCATATTTGCATATGTTGTAGCTTAGACCCTACTTTACATCTGTTGTTTTTGTGTTGCGCCTGCCATCGGTTGAGACAGGCTCTTAAATACAGTAGTGGTCATGATATCAGAACTTTGACTTCGATACCAGGATTATTATCACGATACTCAACACCAAAAAAAGAAGGAATATTAGTCACAGAATGGGACTTGTTCCAGATAGAAACTCTGCTATTGACTACACTGTTCAATCGTTGGGCATCTTTTGAGTTCATTATCATTACATTTGAAAGTTTTCACGGTAACACTTTTCAGAGACTGCTATGTATGGATTAATTAATTAAATTGATTTTGTTTTTACCAATCTATTTACATAAATCATTTATTTGAATGGTAAATCTCTATTGATAAACTGGGTGAATCAAGTTGTAGCCTAGGCCTATTCACAGTGTTCAAAACACTAAGAACACCTTCCTAATATTGAGTTACACCAACCCCCCCGTGTATTTAAGCTTTTAATTGATATCAAAGTCAACTGTTTATCTCGTCTGGTGATGAAGACATGGATGTCTCATGGTATGGTGGGGTATTCAAAATAGGTCAACTTTGAACACTCCAGAATATTTTGGCATTCAGGTCCAAAACGTCCCTTTCTGACCACTTCTCCCACGGGTAAACATGTACGTAAAGTTTTCAAATCAAATGGGATGCTGTCTAAAAGGTGATTGAATTCAAAATGGCTTTACCCCATATTTTCCATGGATGATATGTTTGTGTCAGTCACACGTGTAAAGTGTTTGTGTGAGTAAAGAGTGTTGCACTTACTTGCAGAGCTGATCTGCGCTGTTGAGGTTCATGTACTGCCTGACTGTGTGTGTCACCAGCGGCCCTGAAACACACCATTTTTTTTATGTTCGATCCTTAACCATACACATTCTTACATAGACACACACACACACACACACACACCTCAGGCCTTTAGCAGCTGCTCTTATCCAGAGTGACTATATTCACTTCTTAATATATATTCTTATAGGGGAAAAAAAAAAAGTTATCCAAAGACATACATTTCTGTTTATATGAAATCATTGGTATTTTCCACGCCTTGACCCATGACCCCTGTGAGAGACTCACTCCAGCTGTCGGGCATGACCTTGAGGGCCAGAGGCAGCAGGTCATCAAAGGAGGCGTCCAACACCAGTGCTTGGATCTCTGGATAGGACATCACCGCCCAACTGGCTGAGAGACAGAGAAATATATAGACAGAAAAAAGGAAGGGGGAGAGAGAGAGGGGAGGGTGAGAAAGAAGGGAGGAGATTGGGATGGAGAAAAAAAATGGAGAGAGGGGGAGAAATAAAGTGGTGAAATTGGTCAACTCATACCCACAATAGACTAGGGCCAGACACACTGCATATACCAGTATGGTTCCTACCTGTGAATCCCCCTATGGACCAGGCATACACCACTATGTCACTGAGCTGGAAGCCCAGCTTGTGCACGGCAAACTGGATCACTACATCCATGGCATTGGCCTCGTTCTGGGGGAACGGCACACCCTGAGAGAGAAATAAGGGAGTGGAAAGGGGAAGGAAAGAGCTATTGTTTTACATTTACTTTCATGTCGATGCACATTTTGAGACGGAAACAGACATTTACATTTGAGTAATTTAGCGGACGTTCTTATCCAGAGCGAGTAGTGAGTGCATACATTTTCCTACTTTTACTTACTGGTCCCCTGTGGGAATCGAACCCACAAACCTGTTTCTTCCAACCTTCTCTATGAATTACATGTGTAGACAAACCAGACTTTCCACATAAGACAAACGTTCCTAATAATTCAGTTGAAATAATTAAGGTAAATTCACACAAAAGCATGATGGGAAAGAGCGAGGGATACTAAGGCTTACCGTGCTTCCTGCAAAGCCAGGGTGGTTCCAACCAAGCACTGAGTATCCACCTGCAACAGACATAAGTTTTATACTGCTCTAGTTTGAATTTGACAGGTTATGGGAATATGTTAACTATGTATGAACAGTGATCTTTACAATGAAGGAAGGATGGTAAGTAGGATGGAAGGAAGTATTTCTGATGTGTAAAAGTGTCAAAACATAGGTTCCTTACCTTCCAATGGAGTGTTCATACAGCCCACCTCATAAAAGCCTGCGTTCCCCTCACAGCAGATCACCTACACCAGGACATACAGCAAACACTATAGACCTCACAGGGAACCATGGATAATGTAGTTCTGATGGTTCAGAGCCTACTGTAGTACAGTTCCTTACCAGAGGAATCATAGGTAATGTAGTTCTGATGGTTCACAGAGCCTAATCCAGGTCCTTACCAGAGGAATCATAGGTAATGTAGTTCTGATGGTTCACAGAGCCTAATCCAGGTCCTTACCAGAGGAATCATAGGTAATGTAGTTCTGATGGTTCACAGAGCCTAATCCAGTTCCTTACCAGAGGAATCATAGGTAATGTAGTTCTGATGGTTCACAGAGCCTAATCCAGGTCCTTACCAGAGTCTGTCCGTGCTGTCCTTGGTCTCTCCTGCGGTCCACAAACATGGTATCAATCTCATTCCCATCACACGCCACCAGCTTGTTCCTCTGGCCCTCACACTGCACACAGAGAAGAGGGAGGGAATTACAGAACCGGATCAGAAAAGAGAAACTTCAAGTTGAGAAGTTCTATAAGCGAAAGGTTGCATACAGTGCATTCGGAAAGTATTCTGACTTTTTCCACGTTTTGTTACGTTACAGCCTTATTCTAAAATGGATTAAATAGTTTTTTCCCCCCTCAATCTCCACACAATACCCCATAGTGACAAAGTGAAAAAAAGGTTATTAGAAATATTTGCAAATTTATTACAAATAAAAAACAGAAATATCACATTTTACATAAGTATTCGGACTCGTTATTCAGTACTTTGTTGAAGCACCTTCGGCATAGATTACAGACTCGAGTCTTCTTGGGTATGACGCTACAAGCTTGGCACACCTGTATTTGGGGAATTTCTCCCATTCTTCTCTGCAGATCCTCTCAAGCTCTGTCAGATTGGATGGGGTGCGTCGCTGCACAGCTATTTTTAAGTCTCTCCAGAGATGTTTGATCAGGTTCAAGTCCGGCCTCTGGCTGGGCCACTCAAGGACATTCAAAGACTTGTCCCGAAGCCACTCCTGTGTTGTCTTGGCTGTGTGCTTAGGGTCATTGTCCTGTTGGAAGGTGAACTGTCACCCAAGTCTGAGGTCCTGAGCGCTCTGGAGCAGGGTTTCATCAAGGATCTCTCTGTACTTTGCTCCGTTCATCTTTCCCTTGATCCTGACTAGTCTCACAGTCCCTGC
Source organism: Thymallus thymallus (assembly GCA_023634145.1). Classification (NCBI taxonomy): domain Eukaryota; kingdom Metazoa; phylum Chordata; class Actinopteri; order Salmoniformes; family Salmonidae; genus Thymallus; species Thymallus thymallus. The sequence continues at coordinate 18,055,778 of CM042415.1, read as the reverse complement.
TGTTGAAAAGCTTCCCCACAACATGATGCTGCCACCCCCACGCTTCACTGTAGTAGGGATGGTGCTAGGTTTCCTCCAGACGTGACACTTGGCATTCAGGCCAAAGAGTTCAATCTTGTTTCTCATGGTTTGAGTCCTTTAGGTGACTTTTGGCAAACTCCAAGCGGGCTGTCATGTCTTTTTTTTTTTTTACTGGAGTAGTGACTTCCATCCGGCCACTCTACAATAAATGCCTGATTGGTAAAGTGCTGCAGAGATGGTTGTCCTTCTTGAAGTTTATCCCATGTCCACAGAGGAACTCTGGAGCTCTGTCAGAGTGCCCATCGGATTCTTGGTCAACTCCCTGACCAAGGCCCTTCTCCCCCGATTTCTCAGTTTGGCCGGGCGGCCAGCTCTAGGAAGAGTCTTGGTGGTTCCAAACCTCTTCCATTTAAGAATGATTGAGGCCACTGTGTTCTTGGGGACCTTCAATGCTGCAGACATTTTTTGGATACATTTTAGAATAAGGCTGTAACATAACAAAATGTGGAAAAAGTCAAGGGGTTAGTGTAACTTTACCCCACTGTGGTGTGTGTGTGTGTGTGTGTGGTGGCTCACCTCTTCTACAAGTCTAGCCTGGCCCTGTTGTAGCATGGGTCTCATAGCCTTTTGCAGTAGGTATACCGAGCCAGGGTATAGAATCCTCCTCCCAAACGAGTGGGCAATCAGAAAACTAGAGAGGAGGAGAAAAGAGGTAACGTTAGTGGGCTAGCAAATATAACAAGCCTGCCTGCTGTAACAGTGTGAAGCAGAGAGAGACAGTGATATAAACAGTAGTTGTAGTTTGTTACATATTATGGCCTGTGTAATACAATATCTGACTATGTTGCATGGTGGTGTGGTATATTTAAGCATTCAGGGCTCGAACCACCCAGTTTATAATGTAGTCTATTGAGTATACCTGATGATGTGGCATGGTAGAATCCAGTGTATTCGGTTTAGTACCTGATGTGGTATGGTAGAATATAATGCAAATTGTTTGCCCCATGTTTCATGAGCTGAAATAAAAGATTCCAGAAATGTTCCATACTCACAAAAAGCTTATTTCTCTCCAATTTTGTGCAAAAATGTGTTTACATCCCTGTTAGTGCGCAGTTCTCCTTTGCCAAGATAACCCATCCACCTGACAGGTGTGGCATATCAAGAAGCTGACTAAACAGCATGATCATTACACAGGTGCACCTTCTGCTGGGGACAATAAAAGCCACACAACACAATGCCACAGATGTCAAGTTGAGGGAGTGTGCAATTGGCATGCTGACTACAGGAATTTCCACCAGAGTGGTTGCCAGATAATGTTAATTTCTTTACCATAAACCACAGCTTCGAGAATTTGGTACGTCCAACTGGCCTCACAACCACAGACCACGTGTATGGGGTCATGTAGATAAGCGGTTTGCTGACGTCAACAATGTGAACAGAGTGCTCCATGGTGTCGCTGGGGTTATTCTTGTAAATATACAAGAATATAGATTTAAAATAAATCACCCAAAAATCTATACCAATTAGGCTACTCTATTCAGAATTGGATCAGTGTCCTCCAGATGTGTTACACACTGTCCTCCCAATCTATGCAGAGCGCATTAGAGTATAATTATTATAGGCCTGCATTAACAGGCACGAGTGGCTAGTGCCAGTTGGCCATTGCCATAGAGAGGGAGGGAGAGTGAGACATTTGCGCAGCAGGTAAAATAATGATATACAACTAAACTAGATAGCCAATTCAAAATATATTGTGTAGTTTGCCTGGTTATCTTGCTAATTAACTACTTAGCATGTATTAATGTCATTGTCGTGTCCGATGTCCTAAAATAACTTTCCACCGGCACTCAAATAGGGGACACACAGTTGATACGAGCGCCCTCAAAAATGGCTAGGATTCTACTCCATTCAATAGTGGCCATATAATTCTGACAAAGTAAAAAAATAAATATTTGAATAGCCTAATTGACAAGTAACTCCAATGCTGTCAAGATCTTCCCTGAACACGGAATATTTTAACCTTACAAATAGATAAACATCTTAGTTAGCTACCTCGCCAACCCTAGCTATTTGATCCCTAGTTAACTGAACGAGGGAATCACTGTATAAAGACATAAAAAGTATTTGGTTGTAATTGTCATGTTCGTAGGGAGGCCAACCATCCTCCAAGAGAGCTACTAGGCGTGCAGGCTTTTGCTCCTGCCCTGCTCGAACACACCACATTATAACAAAAATCCGCTGCTCAACAGGACCTTGATAAACTGACGAGTGTATTTGAGGCAGGGTTGGATCAAAAGCCTGCACACCCAGTAGCTCTCCGGACAGACCACGTGTTTTATACAGTAGCCTATCAGTGCAGTATTTTACTTTGTGGGGGGTTAAGTGTCTTGCTCAAGGCCACAACGGCAGGAAATAGTGCATAATACATGAGGCATAGACCAGCAGCCTTCCATTGTCAATACCAGTGATAATAATAAAAGGTGAAGTGGTTCCTTGCATTCCACAACACAATTTTCAGTCACCTTTTTGGCCAATGGTGTTACATAACTTGAGCTTGAGGACAAGTAAAAAAAAATATCAGTCCTACTACTGTCCAAAGGACAAGTAGCTAAAAAAACTTAATGTCAAGCCCTGGTAGAGTACAGTGCATTGTGGGTATTGTATTCTGTCTATACCTGACGATGTGGCATGGTAGAGTGCGTAAAGAGTTGAGCACGCTGTCTGCTGCCCCTCTCAGTTTGGGTTCTGGCTTCAGTAGAGACACTCCTGCCTTGGACAGCAGCTTCCTGTCACACAAGATGTTAAATGGGAAATTTAACAAATCAACAAGAGTTATATAGTGAAAACAGAGCCTTACTCAAATCATAACCCAGACACAGTCATCCAGTGTATTTCATACAAAAATAAAAATAATACAATCAGTGTAAAAATTAACAGACATGTAAAAGGTTCACATCAAAACACAAATTACACACACAACTCACGGATTGCTAACTTCTTTCCAGCTGAAGTCTGCCGGCCAGTGAGAGAAGTCAAAATCATAGCAGGCCAGTTTGTTCTGTAGACAGAACATTCAAAATTTGTGATCAGAAAGAATATCTGTGGCTTGTTTCTTGAATTCAAGATTGACAACATCTAGCAAAACAGGCCTGAGAATAACATCAAATTACATATAAGGTACTGGTTAGACATAGCGCACCATATAAGGAATAGGGTGTCATTTGAAATGCAGCCCAGCTGGTGACCAGCTATTGCCATAGCATTGTTACCTTGTTGCTAGGCGTGTGATTCTTCCTGGTTTCCTCCAGAATGTAGATGAACTGTTGATACTCAGAGTTCCTCCACCGTCCCCAACCTGAGAGGTAGGGAGAGGGAAGCAGAGAGTGCCAGGGAGGGGGAGAGAGGGTGTCAGGGGTGTACTTAGTGTACCTGATAGACACACACCTTGTGTGGCAGTCTGTTTGTGAAATCGTAACCCCACAGGAATGCAATCGTAGTTACCGGTAGCCTAGACGCACACAATCCAATGTCTGTGTAGTAGATGAAGAACACCCGACACTACATTCTCTACAATTAGGTTGAGATTTTATTATATTCATATATAATATTTTATGGGGAAAAAAGCATTGAACACAGAGGATTTCTCAAATCAGACAAATCCAGGTAGAGCAATACAAGTTCAGTAAAAATAGTGTTTCTCACCTCTCAGGCAAGCGACTCCCAGAAGACAAATCATTACTGTTCCGACATACTGACCGACTGGGACCAGCTTACTGCTGCAGATGTACCCTGAAACACACAGCAATGGTTAGGGCTACGAACACTACACACCACACACACAAACAATTAGGCTAGTAATACCCATCTGCTCTCTCTTTAATGTCCTATGTCAAACCAAATCACCACTAGCCAGTACCAATACCTACCTACTACAGTCGTGGCCAAAAGTTTGTCTCCACAAAGTTTGCTGCTTCAGTGTTCTTAGATCTTTATGTCAGTAGTTACTATGGTACACTGAAGTATAATTACAAGTATTCCATAAGTGTCAAAGGCTTTCATTGACAATGACATTCAGTTTATGCAAAGAGTCAATATTTGCAGTGTTGACCCTTCTTTTTCAAGACCTCTGCAATCCGCAGATTAACTTCTGGGCCACATCCTGACTGATGGCAGGCCATTCTTGCATAATCAATGCTTGGAGTTTGTCAGAAGTTGTAGGTTTTTGTTTGTCCACCCACCTCTTGAGGATCGACCACAAGTTCTCAATGGGATTAAGGTCTGGGGAGTTTCCTGGCCATGGACCCAAAATGTCAATGTTTTGTTCCCCGAGCCACTTAGTTATCACTTTTGCCTTATGGCAAGGCGCTCCATCATGCTGGAAAAGGCATTGGTCGTCACCAAACTGTTCTTGGATGGTTGGGAGAAGTTGCTCTCGGAGGATGTGTTGGTAGCATTCTTTATTCATGGCTGTGTTCTTAGGCAAAATTGTGAGTGAGCCCACTCCCTTGGCTGAGAAAAGCCCCCACACATGAATGGTCTGAGGATGCTTTACTGTTGGCATGACACAGGACTGATGGTAGCACTCACCTTGTCTTCTCCGGGAAGGTTTTTTCTGGATGGCCTAAACAATCGGAAAGGGGATTCATCAGAGAAGATGACTCTACCCCAGTCCTCAGCAGTCCAATCCCTGTACCTTTTGCAGAATATCAGTCTGTCCCTGATGTTTTTCCTGGAGAGAAGTGGCTACTTTGCTGCCCTTCTTGACACCAGGCCATCCTCCAAAAGTCTTCACCTCACTGTGCGTGCAGATGCACTCACACCTGCCTGCTGCCATTCCTGAGCAAGCTCTGCACTGGTGGTGCCACGATCCCGCAGCTGAATCAACTTTAGGAGACGGTCCTGGCGCTTGCTGGACTTTCTTGGGCGCCCTCTTCACAACAATTGAACCTCTCTCCTTGAAGTTCTTGATGATCAGATAAATGATTGATTTAGGTGCAATCTTACCAGCAGCAATATCCTTGCCTGTGAAGCCCTTTTTGTGCAAAGCAATGATGACGGCACGTGTTTCCTTGCAGGTAACCATGGTTGACAGAGGAAGAACAATGATTTCAAGCACCACCTTCCTTTTAAAGCTTCCAGTCTGTTATTCTGACTCAATCTCCAGCCTTGTCCTCGTCAACACTCTCACCTGTGTTAACGAGACAATCACTGACATGATGGCAGCTGATCCTTTTGTGGCAGGGCTGAAATGCAGTGGAAATGTTTTTGGGGGATTAAGTTCATTTTCATGGCAAAGAGGGACTTTGCAATGAATTGCAATTCATCTGATCACTCTTCATGACATTCTGGAGTATATGCAAATTGCCATCAACACTGAGGCAGCAAACTTTGTGGAGACCAATACTTGTGTCATTCTCAAAACTTTTGGCCACGACTGTACACTACAGTTGGGAGCTATCAATAGTTAAACCCAATAAGAGCATTACTGCATGAGTCATGTTTATTACCTTTCATATCGTGTGAGCGAGCACACACACACACACATTACCTTTTCTGTAAAGGTAGCAGAGGAGGAGAGGGGAGCTGTAGTATGACAGAGACCACAGAGCTGACGCCTGGAGAACACACAAAATAACAGTTAGTGTGAGAATGTATAGACTACCTGTATAGATATGAGTGTGCTACTTGTCTTTACTGGTGGATTCAATTTATGCAAAAACAAATAAAGGTTGTGTATTACAGTGTAGGCCACTACATGGAATAGTAACATAAAGTTTGTTCTGGCTAATCGAAACAGTCATGATCAACAATTAGATACTACAACTTGTGGTAACTTGCTAGTTATATACTGACCCATCCGAGGATGCTGTCAGTGTGTTTCTCCAGGCTCTTGGGTTGATAAGTCCATCCCTGTGGTTGTAAGAGAAGGGGAAATTAGTTAGCTATTAACTAACTGCTAAATGATTGGTGACTAGCCAACCCAGCTAACTGAATAGCTGCAATGCTCTCCTTGCCTAGTTAGTACAGTTAGCTACCTAGCATAGCTAACAACAGTGGCTTAGGTTACGTGTTTCCTAGCATGCTCACCTGCAACGCAAATATAGCCATTACACTTGATTATTCAGGCATCTAGCACAACATTTCCAAATGTGGAATCTATGCAGCATTTTTCACATTGTCACCTGTCATTCAGTGACTGACAGACGCTTCCTGACCAGAGCGCAAGCTAGTGCTAGCGTTGAACAAAGGTACATTTTTATCTCTTCCTGGTCGGTCACAAACACATGCACGGTATCTGCTGTGGGCCTACCCTCCTCCCTGATCTTCCTTCGGGTCGGGACTGCTCCTGTGAACGGTGAACTCTTTGGAGATGAGGCCCAAAAAAGCAGCGAAGCCACATCCAGCCGGCCATCCTTCCTCGGCTAGCTACGGCAGCCAACAAGGACGTAAATTCCAAACATGCGTTTTCTTCTTTGGTATATTGGCGTTCGCAACAATTATATGTGCATTCCGCCACCTACTGTACAGGTGGATAATAAATATCCCAAAAAGGAATAATGCGGGATAAAAAATAAAATACATGTATAAAAAATTTCCATAGAAACTATCAATAACTAATTTTTTTATGTTCTAATCAGGTACCTACACAGGCTCAGAAGTATCCTGTGAGGGTGGCACATTTTCTGGCGACAGTAGTCCTTGCAGTGCTTCTGCCATGAAGTCATGGAGGCCCAAAAAATTCCTTAGCTGTGCAGATATAATGATATCCAGCTTCTTGGACACTTGTGCAGTACAATTAATAAATGTGGCTATAAATGCCATGAAAGCCACCTTCACAATAAGTGTATCCAGATCACTTGATTGATGTTTAACATTTGCAACAGGTTGCGGTGCATCCACTGCCATATCTTCTTCTTAAATGTGGCCTCTTGTCCCTTCAACTATCTTCACCGCCTCCATATAAGATATTTGCTGTACAGCTCTGATCCTTGACAACTCAACCTTTTTCACCCTAACAGGGCACTCTGGGGATTCGGGAATATGATCCCCACCACAGTTGCAACATTTTATATTCACAGACTCTTCAATAACATATTCCTTCCATCTACAAACACTTGACACATGGCCAAACTTTCTACATTTCTTGCATTGCATCGGTTTTTGCACAAACACACTTACAGTGTATCTTCTACCACCCCCTTTACATAGGGTGGTAGAAACTCAAACATCAATAATACAGATAAACTTTGCTCCTTTTTTCCATTCTCCATACGGGTCAAGCAACGTGCATTAACTACTCCTGGAATGTTTGCCTAAAATATTGATTATCAATGTCCAATGGGACGCCAGAGATAACACTTTTTACCAGTGCTCTTTTTCAAAAATAAAAGCTGTCCACTTACATCAATAATTTCGCAAGCCCCAATGCACGGTCCTTTTGCTCTTTAGATACACACAATACCAAATCAAATGTATTTATAAAGCCCTTTTTACATCAGCAGATGTCACAAAGTGCTTAACAACATACCACTCCTGGTTACTTTGACTGCATCCACTTTTCCCAACGCCTTCTTCACCATCCTCGTGACTTCAAAAGGGTTTCCCAAATGAACATATTTATAAATAAATGTACTCCAACAAGCAACGACTCATCAGACTCATTTTCCACATCAATTTTAGCCCTTTTTGTTCCATTCTTGGACTTCACTGTCCACTCGTGGTACGGCTTGTGACAATATTCCATGTAACTCCTTTGTCGAGAAATATTTAAGCCCCAGGAACCGCTCCACCGCATCCACAATGATTTATATCTTCCTGGACCTTCTCTCCACCTTGGCAGTGCCATTAATCACCATAGCTATAAAGGCCACAAAGTCCACCTCCTTAATCTTTAAAATGTCATGATCCTGCTGGTGAAAGGCAACCTCGGCAGCCTGCAGTGAAGGCCTATCCACCACCATGGACTTTAGGTGCACCATTCAAACCATTCAACCTGTTTAACAGTTGCTGCGGTGTGCCAGAGAGCGCTACAGGAGGTCCTTCCTGCCGGCGGGTATTAGACTATATAATGCCTCACCGGGGTGCAGTGCTGTCGGCAACACAGACCTGGAACTGTTGGGGTGTTAGGACCTAGTTTAACAATTATGCATCCATCCGTGAGTAACTCTGGTCCGTAATCACTCATTCACTCAGGACTTATTTATTAATTCAGGTCTGGATATACATACTCATGTACAGTTGTTATATCATATCACATGCAATATTGCAAGTAATTCTTGGACTTAACTTACGTAGTCATTCACTCAGGAATGCATATTAGTATCCTGTCAGTTGTATCTTTTTTCATTGCTTTTAGTATATCGAATGTGCAATACGTGCAGTTATCTGTAATTAAACCCTGCGCACTAAGAACTGTATTTTAAGGGAATTACTATTATTACCCCAAATTATATCATACACACATTTAGCTATTTAAGTATCTCTTCCTGTCATTTACCTGTACAGTTTATGTAACCATGCAAGTATTCACTTACCTGTAAATATAACTGTATATTTACCTGTACAGCTAATTTAACCATGCAAAATATTCACTTACCTGTTCATTTAACTAGTCTGTCTATTAAGTAAACTATTATTACCCTCACTCATATCATATGCATTTTTAGCTATTGAAGTATTTCTCTGCCATCGACCTGTATAGTATAGTTAACAATCCAACATCCACCAATGTATAGTGTACATATTCAGCCAACCACCCATACTATGCAATGTATTTTTATAGCTTTTTTGCACTCCAGACATCTTGTATTTCTATACTTTTTCATACTGCCGCTCTATGTATCATGTATCTGTCTTTTGTGTATTTTCGTTCTGGCATTTTGCACCTGCCATATGTTTTGTTGTAGCTGCTTGACAAAGAAATGTCCCCCTCAGGGATCAATAAAGTATCTATCTATCTATCTACCTACCTACCTACCTACCTACCTACCTACCTACCTACCTATCTATCTATCTATCTATCTATCTATCTATCTATCTATCTATCTATCATATGAAATGCTCTGGACAGCCCTGACTTTGGCCACCTCATTCTCTTCCACCCTTGTGGGGCATTCGAAAGACGTGGCTTCATGATTACCACCACAATTGCAACATGTCACATTTTCTTCACTTCTATAACACATGATATGATCCACAACTTGGACATCTCTGGCTTCTCCCTTTTGTAAACACTTGAAACATGACCAAAAGCTTTACAATGATCACACTGCATTGGTCTTGGGATAAATGCTCTGACTCTGTAGTTTACATACCCCAACTGCACTTGAGTAGGGAGAGACTCCATATCAAAAAACAAAAGAACAGATAGACTCTTCACTTTTTCTTCACCACACGATTCGTCCGACGTGCATCAATCACTCCAGGAATATTTTTCATCTCTTCAACATCTACTTCCCACGAGACGCCAGATATAACCCCCTTGAGGGGAGCCCTGTTCCTAAGAGACACACACACACACAACACTTCAAACTTATAAAATCAGTTGAGACGCAACACACAATTCTTCTGATCCGCAGAAGCACAAAAAATCTAAACAAGCCCGCCTCTCGTGATCCTCACAGCCTTCACTCTACCCAGCACTCTCTTCACCAGTTTGGATATCTCAAATGGATTCCTCAAGATTGGTAAGTCGACCAGCTGCTCCTCATTAATAAAACGTACTCCTTCAAGATACAGAGTTTGCACATTGTTCTTTTAAAAATTCTTCAAGCGCTGTCAAGTTGGTTGTTGATCATTGCTAGACAGCCATTTTCAGGTCTTGCCATAGATTTTCAAGCCGATTTAAGTCAAAACTGTAACTAGGCCACTCAGAAACATTCAATGTCATCTTGATAAGCAACTCCAGTGTATATTTGGGCTTGTGTTTTAGGTTATTGTCCTGCTGAAAGGGGAATTTCTCCCAGTGTCTGTTGGAAAGCAGACTGAACCAGGTTTTCCTATAGGATCTTGCCTGTGCTTAGCCACCACCATGAAGAGTGGTACTCAGTGATGTGTTGTGTTGGATTTGCCCCAAACATACCGCTTTGTATTAAAGTTACGTTTTTTAATTTTTTTTATTATGTTTTATTTTAGTGCCTTATTGCAAACAGGATGCATGTTTTGGAATATTTATTTCTGTACAGGCTTCCTTATTTTCACTCTGTCATTTAGGTTAGTTAGTCACCGTTGGCCTCAGGGTGAAATCTGAGCGGTTTCCTTCCTCTCCGGCAACTGAGTTAGGAAGGACTCATGTATCTTTGTAGTAACTGGGTGTATTGATACACCATCCAAAGTATAATTAATAACTTCACCATCCTCAAAGGGATATTCAATGTCTTTTTACAATTTTTACACATCTACCAATATATGCCCTTCTTTGCAAGGCATAGGAAAACCTCCCTGTTTTTGTGGTTGAATCTGTGTTTGAAATTCACTGCTTGACTGAGGGACCTTACAGATAGTAATTGTATGTGTGGTGTTCAGCGATGAGTTAGTCATTAAAAAATCATGTTAAACACTATTATTGCAGAGTGAGTCCATGCAACTTATTATGTGACTTGTTAACCACATTTTTACTCCTGAACTTATTTAAGGGGTTTAATACTTATTGACACAATACATTTCAGCTTTTCAGTTTTAATTAATTTGCCACTATGACATTATGGGGTATTGTATGTTGGCTAGTGACATAAAATCTCAATGTAATCCATTTTAAATTCAGACTGTAACGAATCAAGGGGTGTAAATTATTTTTGAAGGCACTGTAGATGTCCATATACTGAAAAGAGGTGAGATAATCTTGCTTCAGGCTGTTGCTGATAAATCCTGGGATGTGGAGTTCTCTAGGTGGCTTCATGATTTGTATCTGAAAGAAGAACACACTCTTAAACCACTCAGACACCCATGCATAATGTGCTGCACTTCGCACCCAAAACCAGACACACTTCACTGTCAGTGCATTGTGTGACATTATGTTACTGACGTGCAGTGGCATGTTGACAGTGTCATAGTGATGTTCAGAGCAACATGATTGGTGGGGGTGAGAGGTAAATTATGACAGAACCGTACACACACACATACACACAAACACACCACGCATGACCCAGGGCTCTTTAATTCTTACAGATCCAATTCCTTATAGACATCATCCTCTCCTCTGGGCTTCAGGTCCTGAGAAGAAGAAGAGGAGAGGTGGAGGGAGGGAGGGAGGGAGAAGGGCATAGTACAGTGAGAGAGGGGGGAGGAGAAGGAGAGAAAGACATAGACAGAGGCATTGTAGAATGAGAGAGAAGAGAGAGGGTGATAAGGAGAAGTGGGTGAGAGACAAGAGACAAGAGAAGGGAGAGAGAGACAAGAGGGAGGGAGAGGAGAGCACATTTAAAGGCGTCCTCCTGGGTGTGATGCGATTGATTTGTTAATATCACTAATGTAAGAACTGACAGGTTTTTCTGAACCACAGGACTGATGGGGGGGGGGGGGGGGGGGGGGGGGTGTGGTAAGACATCTGCTGACAGCAGAGGGAGACACACACACACACACTGAGGACAGACTAGCAAGGGAGGCCACTACAACCCCCCCCCCCCCCCCCCCCCCCCCCACACACACACACACACACAAACTCAGGCGAATGCCTCTGTGATGCTGAAAACAGAACACAATAACTCACCATGTACACTGAACCCTGGGGAGAGTTCTATATGGAGAGAGGACAGAAAACAGTGTTTAACTGAGAGAGAGAGAGAGAGAGAGAGAGAGAGAGAGAGAGAGAGAGAGAGAGATGAATAGACAGAGGGGTAGAGAAATATAGAGAAAGGGAGAGGCAGGGAGTTAGATGAGGGGTAAAGAAGAAGCGGGAAAACGAAGAGAGGAAGAAGAGAGACAGAAACAGAGGGCCAGAGACAGGAAATTAAAATGGTGGGGAGACAGAAGGAGGAGAGAGAGAGGGAGAAGAGAACAGAGATCCATCAGAGAGTATTGAGACACAGTGAAGGCATGAATCCATCACCTGTCTGAGATCCTCAGGATTCTCATAGATATTCTCCATTTCCCCAGAGTAGTGGGAGAGAGACTGTTCAATACCTGTGGAGAAACACACACACACAGTGAGAGGCAAACTGCCAGATTCATTGCATCGACCTGATAGTATGTCATGCCCCTGATCACTCACTGGAGTTGACAGGTCCAGAGATGGAGAGAACACGAAGGAGGTAGGGATGTCAAAAATGAAAATGCCTGAAGACTCACCCCGGCGAGAAATGTCTTTCTGTCTCCATAGCAACACACTGGCAACCGCAGCAACCAGGGGCACCAGGAGTAATAAAGCAGAGAGGAGGGAGGGAAGGAGGGAGGTACTGTTGCTCTCTGGGCGAGGAGGAGAGATAGAAGTAGTGCTCTCTGTGTTCTCTGAGAGAAGAGGAGAAAAATAAGTGAGAAAGAGAAAAAGAGAATAAGTTAATGAGTGTTGTATGAATTCAACACTTGTACATCAATGATTAGTGAACAGTGTAGTGGGGCATTATTCCCAGCAGGGGGCACACCTGCTCCCTGGTTTAGTTTCAGAGAGGTCCTATCTAAATAGAGAGAGACAAGATGGGGTGGGGAGTCAGTATGGGTATGTTGAAATTCATCCAAGATATCTGCAGCTAATTGCTGGAGAACTAACTCCTTATCATGGCAAGAGGCTACTGTCACACTCTATACAGTACTCTGGATGAAACAGAACGATAAAAGAGAAGGTTGGGAGGGGAGACACAGAATTATTACATTACATAACCATGTGATTAGCTCATGGTATTCAAATTAGCCATTTGTAGAAAGACAAAGCGCCACACGTGACATGAATACAGTAGACTGGTGTGTTTGCATGGTGAGGTGAGGTGAGGTGACATCATTCATGCAAACACAGCCACAGGGAAACATGGGAGATGTGTGGGAGGTGTCAGTTACTACAGTGACAACTACCTGCTCACAAGCATCCAGAATATAAGAGAGACTTTGATGTCACCAGGGTAAATCTTAATTTATATATCTCTTAATTTCTATATCTCTTAATTTTTATATGTCTCTTAATTTCTATATATATATATATATATATATATCTTAATTTATATATATCTTAATTTATATATATATATCTCTAAATGTATATATACATCTCTTAATTTATATATATATACCCATGTTTTATTTGTCGTCATCAAGTAACAACTTCCAAAAAACTTCCTGAAGTTTATTTCGCAGAAGTTCCCTCTACAGGCCTTCACCTTGCCCTCCTGTCATGACTTATACATGGTGCTTCAAACTAATCAATCATGAAGTGCTATGTGAAGTGTAATTGATTGGTGGGGGTGGTGGTGGTGGTTGTGGTGAGTGTGTGTGTGTGTGTGTGTGTGTGTGTGTGTGTGTGTGTGTGTGTGTGTGTGTTGGGGTCCCTAATGGAATAGTGTGGTGGCAGGGAGTTGACCCCCGGACCAGGTTGACCTGCTCTGTTCTCAATGCCAGCTTCTTTAACACTGCATTAATTATGGTAATTGGATGCAGCGAGGCGAGGTATAAATACCATCACTCCTCAATGGCCTGGGTGCACCTTCCCTCCCTTCCTTCCTCTGTGCTCTCCTCTAATTTCCTTTCCCTACACACTACCCCACATGACAAAATACTACAGTTTACTAGAATTCTGTAGTAAACTGTAGTATACTATACTACACACTGTAGTATCCCACTCAATCGTGTAGTGCTTTCTATAGAATTCTGAAGTAAACTGTAGTATACTGTAAAATAATATAGTACACATTGTAGTATAGTGTTTAGAATACTACAGTTTTACCCGCAAAAACTCTGTAGTAAATACTATAGTAATGTCCACAAATCACTATAGTGTCCACTACAGTATTACATTTGCATATACCCCACCCATTCCCATCTCCCATAACCCAATTTGTGCCACCCATGAGTGAGAAACCTACATGCCAAGTATAGACTATATATTGTGTGTCCCTACAGGTTATAGAAAAGAGCAGAAGCTCTAAACTATCCATTCAGTTTACAGTCCTACAGGTTATGGGACATTTTCTCTTTTAGTATTTGTCCAGTAGGTTTCCTCAAGGAGAAAGCCCCGACTTCTATGTCAAAGATAAAACAAAAACAGTTAGTAAATACTACAGTAATGTCTGCAAAAACACTACAGTAATTACTTTAGTATATACTATAGTTTTTGAACTATAGTAATACTACAGTATTTATACTATAGTAAACTGTAAATACTAGTCATGCCATCAAAAACACTACAGTGAATACTACAATAAAGGCTGCAAAAACACTACAGTGAATACTATAGTATTTTTTCATGTCGGTCTATCATCCATCCATCCATCCCTCCCTCCCTCCTTCCCTCTTTGCTCCCCTCTGTTCCACTATTCTTTCCTCCCATCTCTCTCTCCTTCCCCTTTCACTCTTCTCCTATCTCCCTTCCTCCCTCCCTTCCCTACTCCTCTCTTCTCTCCCACATCCCATTAAGAGAGTAAATGGGACAACAAGACGACATTCAACCAGCCCTCACAAACAAGAGCTCATTATATACGCAACACTTCCATTTGCATTCCATTACTCTTGTTAAAGCATTGCTTTGTTGTGTGTCATCATCATGGCTCTTTGGTATCATTGATGTATGGGGGTATTGGTGGTGAATAACTTCATAAAGGAGATTCATTTAACTGTCAGATCCTTCTGTGGCTGTGTGTGCTTCCTCAGATACAATGATTGTGAATAAATTCCAGAGAGATGTCCTCACCATTTATACTTACCATCTGAAGGAGTGTGGGGGTGTGAAGAGAGGGAGAGAGAGAAAGAGAGAGACACAGACACAGATAGCCACAGAGAGACAGATAGACACAGAGACACAGATAGACAGAGAGACACAGATATACACAGAGAGACACAGACACAGATAGACACAGAGAGACAGAGACAGAGAGACACAGAGAGACACAGATAGACAGAGAGACACAGATAGACACAGAGAGACACAGACACAGAGAGACACAGATAGACACAGAGAGACACAGAGAGACACAGAGAGACAGACACATATAGACAGAGAGACACAGACACAGATAGACACAGAGAGACAGAGACACAGGTGGGTCTGCTGTTGATGACAGTGACAACCCATTACCTCTGTTGGGACAGAAGCCATATTTCACAGATAGACACAGAGAGACAGAGACACAGGTGGATCTGCTGGTGATGACACTGACAACCCATTACCCCTGTGGTGACAAAAGCCATATTTCACAGATAGACACAGAGAGACACAGGTGGGTCTGCTGGTGATGACACTGACAACCCATTACCTCTGATGGGACAGAAGCCATATTTCTTATCCTTGTCAAAGTTGTATGTGGTGGAGCACCAGCGGTTGGGGTCCCATGAGTCATGACATAAAGCAGACTTACATTACAACACTCTTACTATGTAGAGAGAGAGAGAGAGAGAGAGAGAGAGAGAGAGAGAGAGAGAGAGAGAGAGAGAGAGATGGAGAGAGATGGAGAGAGATGGAGAGATAAAGACAGAGGAAGGGTTTGGAAAATACCAATCGGTGTGTTGGGGGGTTGTATTCTCTATTTGACATCTGTTGTAAAAGTCAGACAGAATCCTTCTTCCATATATAGTGCACTAATTTTGACTAGGGCCAGTAGGGTGCCATTTAGGACACAGGCCTATAGTGTAGCAGCCGGAAATACAGGGTTAGTGGCCTTGGTTCTAGTCTATTTCTCCTCTAGCTACCTTCTGCTCATCTTGCCAAGGCAACAGTGTAGCACTGCTGAATGCAGAAAGAGTCTGTGACTCAGGCAGGCAGGCACATGGGCAGGAAGGCAGGCGGTACTACAAAGTCAGTGCTCTGTGAAGCGTTTTATAGTGGTTGTAGTGCAACTTCAGGTCAACCTGTCTGGCTGTGATAAGCAAGAGAACAATGGGTTAAGGATGTAGAATAGGATAGAATGGAATAGAATAGAATATAATAGGTAAGCTCCCATTCAAAGCATGGATCATGGATGGATCATATTGGATGTCATGTGGAAGTTTTCTTCAGTTAATACTTCGCATGCAGAATTCAGTTCCTTTCTCTGTCTTCTATATGTGTACAATTCTTGTTATTCTCACTACCATATTGTGGAACATTTAAAGTTTATGTGGAATTTAGAATTGGAATTTTGATTGCATCCTGCCTATGCCATTTCTGGGCTGATTGCTTAGCTCACAACAGGGCTCTAGAGATAACGAGATGAGGATGAGTGGGCATACATCCAGCACTGCAGGATAGGAGCGTGGGGAGAGGAGAGGTGAGATAGATAAACACAGGCAGGTGTGTTTACATAGCTAATGGATTAGCAGCTGAGCTAGCCTGCTGTTCACTTCTCTATATTGGGAAGGGATGTTTTGTGTGTTTATGATCTAAAGCCGTGGTTCCCGACCAGGGGTACTTGGCCAATCCACAGGGGGTACTTGGCCTATCCACAGGGGGTACTTGGCCTATCCACAGGGGGTACTTGGCCTATCCACAGGGGGTACTTGGTCTATCCACAGGGGGTACTTGAGAAGACTCATGAGACCATGAGGGGGTACTCTGGGAAAAGTAGAATTCAGTTGGTGGTACAGTAACCGAAAAAGGTTGGGAACCACTGATCTGGAGCAGTGGTTCCCAACTCTGGTCCTCCAGTACCACCAACAATACACATTTTTATTGTAGCCCCAGACAAGCACACCCGAGGCAACTAATCATAAGGCCCTCAAAGAGTTGAATCAGGTACAGTGGGGAGAACAAGTATTTGATACACTGCCGATTTTGCAGGTTTTCCCACTTACAAAGCATGTAGAAGTCTGTAAATCACATTGTATGATTTTTAAGTAATTAATTTGCATTTTATTGCATTACATAAGTATTTGATACATCAGAAAAGCAGAACTTAATATTTGGTACAGAAACCTTTGTTTGCAATTACAGAGATCATACGTTTCCTGTAGTTCTTGACCAGGTTTTCACACACTGCAGCAGGGATTTTGGCCCACTCCTCCATACAGATCCTTCAGGTTTCGGGGCTGTCGGTGGGCAATACGGACTTTCAGCTGCCTCCAAAGATTTTCTATTGGGTACAGGTCTGGAAACTGGCTAGGCCACTCCAGGACCTTTAGATGCTTCTTACGGAGCCACTCCTTAGTTGCCCTGGCTGTGTGTTTCGGGTCATTGTCATGCTGGAAGACCCAGCCACGACCCATCTTCAATGCTCTTACTGAGGGAAGGAGGTTGTTGGCCAAAATCTTGCGATACATGGCCCCATCCTTCCTCCCCTCAATACGGTGCAGTCGTCCTGTCCCCTTTGCAGAAAAGCATCCCCAAAGAATGATGTTTCCACCTCCATGCTTCACGGTTGGGATGGTGTTCTTGGGGTTGTACTCATCCTTCTTCTTCCTCCAAACACGGCGAGTGGAGTTTAGACCAAAAAGCTCTATTTCTGTCTCATCAGACCACATGACCTTCTCCCATTCCTCCTCTGGATCATCCAGATGGTCATTGGCAAACTTCAGACCGGCCTGGACATGCACTGGCTTGAGCAGGGGGACCTTGCGTGCGCTGCAGGATTTTAATCCATGACGGCGTAGTGTGTTACTAATGGTTTTCTTTGAGACTGTGGTCCCAGCTCTCTTCAGGTCATTGACCAGGTCCTGCCGTGTAGTTCTGGGCTGATCCCTCACCTTCCTCATGATCATTGATGCCCCACGAGGTGAGATCTTGCATGGTGCCCCAGACCGAGGGAGATTGACCGTCATCTTGAACTTCCATTTTCTAATAATTGCGCCAACAGTTGTTGCCTTCTCACCAAGCTGCTTGCCTATTGTCCTGTAGCCCATCCCAGCCTTGTGCAGGTCTACAATTTTATCCCTGATGTCCTTACACAGCTCTCTGGTCTTGGCCATTGTGGAGAGGTTGGAGTCTGTTTGATTGAGTGTGTGGACAGGTGTCTTTTATACAGGTAACGAGTTCAAACAGGTGCAGTTAATACAGGTAATGAGTGGAGAACAGGAGGGCTTCTTAAAGAAAAACTAACAGGTCTGTGAGAGCCGGAATTCTTACTGGTTGGTAGGTGATCAAATACTTATGTCATGCAATAAAATGCAAATTAATTATTTAAAAATCATACAATGTGATTTTCTGGATTTTTGTTTTAGATTCCGTCTCTCACAGTTGAAGAGTACCTATGATAAAAATTACAGACCTCTACATGCTTTATAAGTAGGAAAACCTGCAAAATCGGCAGTGTATCAAATACTTGTTCTCCCCACTGTATGTTTGTCCAGGGCTACAACAATAAAGTACCTATCTATCTATCTATCTATCTATCTATCTATCTATCTATCTATCTATCTATCTATCTATCTATCTATCTATCTATCTATCTATCTATCTATCTATCTATCTATCTATCTATCTATCTATCTATCTATCTATCTATCTATCTATCTATCTATCTATCTATCTATCTATCTATCTATCTATCTATCTATCTAAAAATGTGTGCTGTTGGGGACCACTGATAGAGGATGTTCATGTAAACATGGACTTGGATGAGTCCCTATTTGCTCATAATGATTATAGTGGTGTTGGCTATAATGGGGTTAAAGAGCAAAGTATATTTAAAGCTCTCAATTGGATCCATACAAACAGAAGAGTTGATTTTACAACTTCTCTGTTTGTATGGCTGAATCTGAGTGGTTTAAATATACTTTCCCCTTCTGTTAATCACTGATGAGAATCACTGATGGGAACTAACCAGGGGCGGAATGGGACCAGAAATCGGCCCTGGCATTTCTAACACACAGGCCCAGTCCGCCCCTGGAACTGACTGGGTAGGTGCGAGGAAGAAAGGATAAGATGGTAGCAAGAAGGAAAGGAAGCATTGTAAAGGAACTTGTAGGCCTGTATATCCACTGTTGGTCCTGCTAGGTACTGGTAGTTGACACTGACCTGAGAACAGTTCAGCATTTTTAGCACTACTGATTATGGTTAGCATTAGGAGAGGGTAAGCTGATCTTAGATCTAAAGCCCCAATCTCTAGTCTACCTCGACTATCCATGTTTGTGTTGGGAGTTGGACCGTTTGGTTCTTTAGGGGGCAGTGTGACGGTGTAAACAGCCTTGACCGCCTGTCCGTTCCTCAGCTGCATGGTGCAGGTGTAGTTCCCAGCCGTGTCCTGGGTGGGGGGCAGGGGGACCTCGGTGCTGAGGCGACCCGGGCCAGAGGAGCTCCACTTCAGTGTGCGACTCTGGTTCTGGTGGCTCCACACCACCCGCATCACCTGGTGGATGGAGGATGATGGATTGGGTTTATACAGCATGTTCTTTATACACCAGGGCAGTGTTCATTAGGGCACTATGCAATTGAACATTTACAACAGAAAACAAAAATGTGTATTTCTAATTGGACAAGTCCAGGTAGTCCGCTGTTTCAGTCAGTTTTCCATTTTGTGCCTAATGAACTCAGCCCAGGTGCTCAAGGAGCCATTATGTGCCTGAAAGCTCACCTCACATCAGCTAACTATCACAGTGAAGAGATGAGGGATGAATGTTGCCAGTCAGGGCATGGTTACCTACCTGGGAGCGCTCTGTATACTGACACGTCAGGACCAGGGCTGATGGAGAATGTCTGGATTTCACTGGGATGGAGGGATGGGGAGAAAGAGGAAAGGAGAGAAAAGACAGTGGAGGGCAAGGGAGTAAGAAAGAGGAAGACAATGTGGGGATAAGGAGAGAGGGAAGGAAGTACCAATAAAAGGGGTAGTCAGGGGACAGAAAGAGAAGGGGGACAAGGAGAGATAGAAGGTGAGTTAAAGGGGATGGGGTGGGGGGGGGGGGTAGAGAGATAAAAAAACAATGAGCGAATCAGAGAGGGGTCCAAATAATATATATTCATTACACAGAATTGCTTCTAATGTGCCGCCTGACGGTGACTGATGCCACATGTCTCATCAAACCCCAATGAGGATCAATCTGGGTGTAATCAAGCCCTACAGACACACACACGCACTTCTCTTCCCGTGATTACAGCGTTTAATGTGTGCCTCCCACAGCCCTGGCGGGAGTGCGGCAGGTATAATCATACATAATTACACCCATAATGAGGCAGGTTAAAAATATATGGGTCCGCGGGGCTGTGTGTGTGTGTGTGTGTGTGTATGACAGACGTGTGGAGCAGAGCGACAGTGACAAATCGCTTGGTCATGTCTGGGCAGCTGTGATGGGTGTGTGTGCATATGTGTGTGTGTTTCTGCGTGTGTGTGTGTGGGTGTTGGACAGTATTTTTAGTCTTTGTTTTTATTCATACCGATATATCTATATCAGACATAAATACATCACTCTTCTCTCTTCACACATCCCTCTCTCCTCCCTCTCTCCTCCCTCTTCCCCTCTGTACCTTGGAGGATGCTAAGCAGGGTCCTCTGGCTGAACATGTTGTCATTGAGGAACACCTTACACGTGTACAAGCCTCCGTCGTTCAGCCCTGGCCTCAGCAGGAAGGAGAAAAAACCCTCTTTTGGGGTAGACAATGGTCCATCCAGGCTCAGCTGGGCATGATTCTAGATCAATCAAATTCATTCCGTCACATTCATTTATAAAGGCTCTTTTTACATCAGCAGTTGTCATAAAGTGCTTTTACAGTAACTCCCGGCCTGGAACAGGGAGAAAAAGAAGCATAGTGGCCAGGAAAACCCCCCCAAAGGAAGAAACCTGTAGAGGAACCCAGTTCACACGCACACCCTCTTCTGGGTGTACCTTGCTTTGCGCTGTGCGGTCCCTCCAGCGGTCGTACCCGTAGACCAGAGTTGCGTCGTTGGGTTTTCTGCTGTCTGGTGGCTGCCAGTAGAGTAGGACATAGTCGCCCCGCATCGGAGGGCATGCGAGGGTGATAGGGGTCTGGGTGAGACTGGCCATAGAGAACTGAGGACCTAGGGAGGGGGAGAGGAGAGGGAGAAAGAGAGAAAGGGGGGAATGGGGGAGAGAAAGAGAATGAGAGAGATAAGGAGAGAGAGAGAGTGGTGGGGGGATGGTGAGAGAAATATGTGGGGAAGATGGTGGGGTTGAGGGATATAGAGAGGATGAGTGACAGAGGTGGCCGTGGGGAGAAGAAACAGAACAGAGAGAGGAAAAGAAAGAGAGAGAGATAGAGTGGTGCACAGTAACAATAGGGATTATGTTGTTATGTTTCTGAAAGAGAGCTGGTCCCTCAGTAAGGTTAGTTTGAATTGTGCTGCTTCATCCAGAGGCTGCTGACTCTGTGTTTTAGCTAGACTAGAGTATACTGTGACGTCACTCACTATGGCTTATATTGGTGAATGAGGCCACATTCATACCTAGAGAGAGAGAGAGAGAGAGAGAGAGAGAGAGAGAGAGAGAGAGAGAGAGAGAGAGAGAGAGAGAGAGAGAGAGAGAGAGAGAGAGAGAGAGAGAGAGAGAGAGAGAGAGAATGATAGAGATGGGAACAAGGGATTGAGAGATAAAGGGAGAGAAATACAGCGTTTGGGTTAGTGTGGGAGTAGTGGTTATAGTGGGAGCACATATAAATTATATAACAATGCCAATACAATGCCAATCTAAATGCAATGCTTTGTTTGGAGTATTGAGATTCAATCCCAGATTCCAATTGTGGCACTACACCCTTTCCTCCCTCTCTCCATCTCTCCCCTTCCTGTCATATCTCACCATCCACGAGGACGTCCACAGTGAAGTGGAACAGAGGGGTGCTGCTGTTACCCCTCGGGTACACCTGGCAGATGTATACCCCCTGGTCAGTGGGGCGTATCTGGGGCAGCTTGGCGACCACCTCCCCTGACCTCCTTGACAATCGTAGGGGCGTCCCGCCGGGGGACAACAAGGTTACCTCGGAAACGGCGGAGGCAGGGGACACTTCTGCCATCAGACGCAGTGTACTGTCCTGAGGGAGAGTGGCTGAAGGAAAGATAGAGACTGGGACCGATGTAGGAGGTAGGAAATAGGAGAAAGGAGGTAGGGTATAGGAGAAAGGATATGAGAGATAGAAAACATGTGGGCTATTGCTACTACTGTCTGACCTGATCGTGCCAAATAAAGTGTGCATCGGAAATTATTTATACAAATATTTTTAACAATACCATCACAACTGTATATTGCATGTATATGGACATACTGTAACGGTAGCCTGTTTTGTGTTTTTGTGTTATATACCTGTGAGGACAGCTAATAGTATGATCTTCTCTCTCAGTTTCTTCTCTTGATGTTTAATCAGACAGGAGTAGCGACCCTTGTCCTCCATTTTGGGGACAAACAGCAGAGAGAAGTCCCCAGTTTCCTGAAAGTGTGAGTCAACCAATCGCATGGAAGCCTTTGAGGCTGCGCTAGAGAAATACTGCCTCTCATTGGCCGAGAGGACCAGTTTCCAGTGGTCCACGCCGGGAGACTTCATCTTCCAATTAATGCTCACAGAACCTGTGAGAGACCAATCAACACAGGGTAAGGTGACAGCCCTTCCAACCATTGTCACGACGACATCACTCCAGTCAGGGTCTGATGACGACAAAAAACAGACACAAAAACAAGTGAGTGAAATAGTGATAGGTCAAACCTTCCATTGGGCTTACAGGGGAACTTCTGGTCACACCTATCCAGCTCTATGTGCTCTGTAAGAACTAAAGGTGCTGGTAGAAGGGGGTGCAGTTGGATCAGGCTTTGGCCTCACCACTGATAGATTAGACCTGAGGAGATAAGAGGCGACTAGTGCTGGAGTCACAATCAACACTCAGACTTAACCCAGAGACGCACAGCTCTGCTTCTAGAGGACTCTCAAATGGCACCCTATTTCTTAGAGCCCAGGTCAAAAGTAGTGCACTATATAGGGAATAGGGTGCCATTTGGGTTTTTATCCTTCCCTTTTAATCAGTAACTGATTTAGATCAGGAAGACCCAGATTGTTGTGGACTCTTCAAGCCCAATCAATGTTATTAATGGACCAATTAAACACTAAGTAGAGTTGAGAGCCAGCCAGACTGGAAGGATTAGAGATGTGTATCCCTAGTTTGACCTCCAAATGACAGGAATATTTCTAAACCTCTACTGAAATACTACCTTATTTATAAAATACTACCTTGATTAGATAGATATCGATAGATAGATAGATAGATAGATAGATAGATAGATAGATAGATAGATAGATAGATAGATAGATAGATAGATAGATAGATAGATAGATAGATAGATAGATAGATAGATAGATAGATAGATAGATAGATAGATAGATAGATAGATAGATAGATAGATAGATAGATAGATAGATAGATAGATAGATAGATAGATAGATAGATAGATAGATAGATAGATAGATAGATAGATAGATAGATAGATAGATAGATAGATACTTTATTGATCCCCGAGGAGGACATTTCTTTGTCAAGCAGCTACAACAACAAAACACAGGGCAGGTGCAAAATGCCAGAACGAAAATACACAAAAGACAGATAAACGATACATGATACATAGAGCGGCAGTATGAAAAAGTATAGAAATACAAGATGTCTGGAGTGCAAAAAAGCTATAAAAAGACATTGCATAGTATGGGTGGTTGGCTGAATATGTACACTATACATTGGTGGATGTTGGATGGTTAACTATACTATACAGGTCGATGGCAGAGAAATACTTCAATAGCTAAAAATGCATATGATATGAGTGAGGGTAATAATAGTTTACTTAATAGACAGACTAGTTAAATTAACAGGTAAGTGAATATTTTGCATGGTTAAATTAGCTGTACATGTAAATATACAGTTATATTTACAGGTAAGTGAATACTTGCATGGTTACATAAACTGTACAGGTAAATGACAGGAAGAGATACTTAAATAGCTAAATGTGTGTATGATATAATTTGGGGTAATAATAGTAATTCCCTTAAAATACAGTCCTTAGCGCAGGGTTTAATTACAGATAACTGCACGTATTGCACATTCGATATACTAAAAGCAATGAAAAAAGATAAAACTGACAGGATACTAATATGCATTCCTGAGTGAATGACTACGTAAATTAAGTCCAAGAATTACTTCCAAGAATAGATAGATAGATAGATAGATAGATAGATAGATAGATAGATAGATAGATAGATAGATAGATAGATAGATAGATAGATAGATAGATAGATAGATAGATAGATAGATAGATAGATAGATAGATAGATAGATAGATAGATAGATAGATAGATAGATAGATAGATAGATAGATAGATAGATAGATAGATAGATACTTTATTGATCCCGAGGGGAAATGTATTTGTCAAGCAGGTACGAAAAAACACAGGGCAGGTGCAAAATGCCAGAATGAAAATATTTTGCTGGAGTGCAAAAAAGCTATAAAAAGACATTGCATAGTATGGGTGGATGGCTGAATATGTACACTATACATTGTTACATTGTTATGTTTTCCCCTGAACACCTACAGAAGAATCTCACATTTGTTTTCAGCTTCAAAACGAGTGAGAAACCCAGTCATAACAGTTGTGCCGGAGAATACTTGCAAGTGAAGGCAATTTGTGTGACGTCATCTATCAATGGTTAAAATTTCACCATACCTTTAGTGGTCGTGTCAGATTGAGTGGTGAGCACCACCGAAGAAGAACAAATGACAAAGAGGAGACTAAACTCCATTGTCCAAGTGGAGGCAGCTTCACACACAGACCCACACACACTCTCCACTAGCACCCACCAGAAACAACAGCACCCTTCTCATCACCAGTTCTCTGAATTCTATAATTGTCATTAACAGGAAATGTGCGTGCATTCCAAATTACATCCTATGCCCTATTTAGTGCACTACTTTTGACCAAGGCCCATGGGACTGGTCAAAAGTATTGCACTATATAGGGCATTTGGTGCAATTTGGGGCCGAACTTGTGCCTTTGCTTTGAACAGGATATGACCCGTCTAAAACCTTGATAGTGTTCAGGAAGAGAGTGTCACTGTGTCCACTGACTGGTAGTGTGTTTGTGACTGATAAACAATTATAGGGACTGGCACAGCAGAAAAAGGCCCGCACAGAAACAGAAACACACATACACACACAGACACGCACGCAACACGCTCGCACATGTGCACACACACACCCACACACAGTATAACACACCGGGCTACACACACCGGGTTACATGCTGATGTAAACTCATGCTGCAGCTCAGTCACTGTACTGTGTATGTTCTTGAACAGAGAGAGAAGAACTTCACTTGGGATAAAATCCATACGTTGACCTCAATATTGGGGTTGGAGAACAACTAAAGGAACAAAGAGTATAAGTGAAAGTGAGAAAGAGAGAGAGAGAGAGAGAGAGAGAGAGGGGAAGAGATGGACAGAATGGAAGAGGTATCAAGGAAGTTAGACTGATAACAAGAAAGAAATAAAGAGTTTGGGTTATAGTGGGAGCAGTGGAACCCCTGGGCTACATGTCTTTACATCCCATAAATGTGTTTAATTAAGCTAACGGTGTTATCAGCTCCTCTGAGCTCCATTACTCCATTACCAGATACACTCTTAATTACCACTGGGCTGATAGGGAGAGAGGGGAGAGAGAGAGAGAGGGGAGAGAGAGAGGGGAGAGAGAGACTGAGAATAAAATAAAATAAAATAAAATCTTGATAAACTCCCATATCTATTAGGTGAAATACCACAGTCTTCCACCACAGCAGCAAGATGTGTGACCTGTTGCCAAGAGAAAAGTTCAACCAGTGGAGCACCAACACCATTGTAAATGCAACCTATATTTATCTGTTTATTTATTTTCCCTTTCATAATTCAACTATTTGCACATTGTTACAACACTGTACATCGCCAATAATATAACATTTGAAATGTCTATATTCTAGAATTTTGAGTAATGTTTACTGTACATTTTTAAAAATGTTTATTTCCGTTTTGTTTCTTGTCTATTTCACTTGCTTTGGCAATGTAAACATATGTTTCCTATGCCAATAAAGCCCTTTGAATTGAATTGAGAGAGAGACTAGAGAGAGCATGGTACTGATCTCCTCCCTCATGGATAAATAATCACTCTATGCTCTGGCTCAGTTTAACGAGTGCTGCCAACGAGCTAATATCAGACAACTATGAACTCCGTTATCCTAGACACAGGACAGGGTAAGAGGAGTGGAGAGGAGAAAAGAGGAGAGGGGAGTGAAGGACAAGGCCAGGACAAAGAAAGTGAGGGACAATACAAGGAGAGGCAAGAGTAACATTGGCCAGAGGAGTGAGGGGGAAAGGAGTTTGGCCCCTACATGGCTAGGTGAAGGGCTCAGCGTATTGAAAGCGAAAAGAGATGACCATTGTGAGGTGACCATTGTGGACTGACTGAGAGAAGGGCAGAGGAGAGGAGAGGAGAGGAGGAGAAGGGAGAGCAGACCAGAGGAGAGAGAATGAGAAATGAGATGTTAGGGGCAATGCGTGAAATATGGGATGAGAAGGAGTTAATTACACTGAATCAATGTTCTCTGCACGCTTATAAAACACATGGGCATACAGATTAGCCTTAAAGCTGGAGGATAATATGGTTTGGCTATGTTGCTTTGGTAGACAATAAGAAAAACGAAATTAAGTTACACCCATTTTTATGCCCTGATTTGAAACCCTTTCCTCTCAGGAAAAAAAAGCTGTCTGAAATATAATGTCCCTCAGCTAAAACGAGGGAAAATGTTGTTTTTTGGTTGATGAGTGCAGGGGTGACCAACCCCGACCAGGAGAGCTTATCTGGATGTGCAATTTAGCTCCAGTCCTGTTTTAACACACCTGTTTGTGCCAATGTTTATTTGATTGTGATCCTCATGATTGTAGGACGTCAGAGCCAAACAGCAGAGGGCGCAATAATCATCAATTTGCCTCATATCCACCACCGCTGGGCTACTGTGCCTAGAATTAGATAATTGAATGGTACATGTATTACAATTTACCTAATCATTGTAAAAAATTGGAGAGGGTGCACTTTCCCATAACTTTGCCTACACATTGTAACATCCTCCATATAAAAATGTAATCTCCAATAAAAACAGTAGAAAACTGAAGAGGGTGCATTGACAAATAGGCCTCGTTTATTTTTGGTAAAATACAGGCAAGACAGCTCGAGTAACGTGCTCGCCTTGAGGCTCAACACAGGTGTGCGCCCTATTAACTGTTTGTTGTCCAGTCAGTGTTGGAAATCAACAAAGTTACCGTTTTGGATAACACAAT
This sequence comes from Thymallus thymallus, assembly GCA_023634145.1. Lineage (NCBI taxonomy): Eukaryota > Metazoa > Chordata > Actinopteri > Salmoniformes > Salmonidae > Thymallus > Thymallus thymallus. The sequence continues at coordinate 18,028,428 of CM042415.1, read as the reverse complement.
CTTTAAAAAAAAATTTAGGAAGTTTCCAAACTTCCAGTCACATATCATTTGATTTCAATGAACTGTGACGTTGACTAGGGATAGTCTATGACATCACAAATCAGTCACCCAGTAGCGATCTCTCGGCAGTGTGGAAGTAGTTGGTAGAGCTTACGCAGTCTAACCAACAAAACACATTTTTAGCTACCGGAGAAATATACATCTGTGTGCTTGTCTTGTCCGCGTCGCTTGGACCAATTGGATAGGATTTGTATTCATTTTAACAGGCTCCGACAGAAGCGCAGTCACTGAAGGACGTTTGAAAACTGACGGTTTGAATGATTCACTTCTGATTAGTTGTCGATTAAGTTCAAACCGGGAAAGGACACGGATATCAGAGAGTTGTATTGTTTTATTAACGACATAAAATTAATTTAAATAAGAATATTGGTGACATTGTTCTGGGTAAAAAAAAAAAAAGGAACACGACAGTATGGCGAGAGAGGACGCTCGGAATTGGCATGACTTCACAACAATTGGACTGTTCAGCGTGGTCACTTTGCTGACTTTTCAAGGTAAGAACATATTTCAAAAACCACCATGTAAATTCACCAGTAACACGCTAATTGTTATAATCTACTCTTACCACGGTTCGTTTGGCTGTGTCACCTGCCGGGGAGGTTTTGGTTTCCATCCAATCAACGTTCAGGTGTACACTAGGTCTTGAAATACTTTTTTTTATGTTCTTACGGCCGTGAAAAAAAGTTATTCATAAACAAAAAGACTAAACTCATTTGACTAGACTGTTTCTGACACTATCTCACTTTACGAGTTTCGGCGTAAAGTAGACTACGCAATGTTTTAGCTACTAAGGTGTGGCTCAGTTGGCAATTACGTATATTTTACGTATATCTGGTGCCAGTAGGTGTATTGCCACTCGTTCTTTTCCAAATACAACCCTAGCGCTGTTACGTGTCCTTTGTCCTATTCCCCCAAGACCACGCTTCTCTTTCAATTCCTTACGACCCCCTGCTCCTTTTCTTTCCTCTATCCAGGACATCATCCTGGATTAGTTCCAGTTCACAACACAGAAATGGGGTTAGAAAAAGATTTTAATATAAACTGTGCAGCAACAGGGTGTTGCCACCAACAACAAAAAGTGATTATGAGGCTACAGCATCGCACTTATAGCGTCCTTATGGCCTATTACGCTTTGAACACACCGATTATATCATTAAGTAAAATAGTATGCAGCATCATCTAGATATGTGTGCAGCAAAAGTTAAACATTCACATTTTCCTACACTTTCTGTGAATCCGTTTACGCATACAGTTTGACGCTTACGTTCGATAAATCCAACGTATGCACCACACAGAACTCACTGCCTCTGCAACGCAATGCTGCAAGGCAAGGTGAAGGTTGAACTTGTGTTGCACACGTATCTAGATGATGCTGCATACTATTTTGCGCAATGACATTGAAGGCAAGGGAAGCCAGTGAACATCGGGCCCCCTTGACAAAAAAAGTACAACAAATTTGGTAGAATTCTCAGTACTGGCCAATGATTATAACGGCGATTCTGATTCAACCATAAATGCATACGTTGTTGTGCCCCTGGCCTGAGGGTGGAAGTTAATATGTAGCTAGATGTAGAAGGCTAATGTTAACTAGCTAAGGTTCCCCATGAATGAATGGAAGGTATGCTAGCGAGCAAGCATTTTAGACGGGTAGTCTAAGATAACAAAAAATAAGTGTGTACTCTGACAGTCATAGACCGTTTAGGCAACATGAAAGAGAGGAGGATAACATTGGCATTTCTCAATCAACATGATGTTTTTGCATCATATGATGTATTTTGCATCTGCATGATGATGATGTGGCCGGTGACACTGTGCTTGAAAGTCCAATATCTTATAAACTTTACTTTTGACATGAGTTTTTGAGCTAACACGGCTGCCATAGAATGTTGTAGTTTCATGTAAATGCATCATAATGCTCATTCTAGGCATTGTTTTATAGTATTATTTTATATTCCCCATGTAACGTCAATGGGGGGCCAACATGGCTAATAAAAAGGAAAACACTGCACACTGCTGTTCATGTTCCCAGGTGATACAAAATACAAATACATCACCTGGAAGCATGAACAGCAATGTGCAGCATTTTATTTTTCATGATTTCACCTTTAACTCCATCCCCTGAATTATAAAAAAATAAATTAATACAAAATATATTTTTGGGGAAAAAAGTAATGCATTGGGCTCAACTCTCTAAATATAATATTTTTGTCACATGCACTGGTTAGTCTGGCTAATGTAGGTAATATGTTCATGTGGGTATAGTTAGTGACTATGCATAGATGATAAACAGAGTAGCAGCAGTGTAAAAGAGGGGGGTTGTGGGACACAATGCAAATAGTCTGGGTAGCCATTTGATTAGCTGTTCAGGAGTCTTATGGCTTGGGGGTAAAAGCTGTTAAGAAGCCTTTTGTACCTAGACTTGGCTCTCCGGTACCACTTGCCATACGGTAGCAGAGAGAACAGTTTATGACTGGGGTGGCTGGAGTCTTTGACAATTTTTAGTGCCTTCCTCTGACACTGCCTGGCATAGAGGTCCTGGATGGCAGGAAGCTTGGCCCCAGTGATGTACTGGGCCGTACGCACTACCCTCTTTTAGTGCGTTGTTGTCGGAGGCCGAGCAGTTGCCGTACCAGGCAGTGATGCAGCCAGTCAGGATGCTCTCAATGTTGCAGCTGTAGAACCTTTTGAGGATCTGAGGACCCATGCCAAATCTTTTCAGTCTCCAGAGGGGGAATAGGCTTTGTCATGCCCTCTTCACGACTGTCTTGGTGTGTTTGGACCGTTGTAGTTTGTTGCTCCACCTCAGCCCTGTCGATGAGAATGGGGGCGTGCTGGGTCCTCCTCCTTTTCCTGTAGTACACAATCATCTCCTTTGTCTTGATTACGTTGAGGGAGAGGTTGTTATGGTGGCACCACACGGCCAGGTCTCTGACCTCCTCCCTATAGGAGTCGTGCCTGGCCATGCAGTCATGGGTCAACAGGGAGTACAGGAGGGGACTGAGCACGCACCCCTGAGGGGCCCCTGTGTTGAGGATCAGCGTGGCAGATGTGTTATGCCTACCCTTACCACCTGGGGGGGCGGCCCGTTAGGAAGTCCAGGATCCAGTTGCAGAGGGAGGTGTTCAGTCCCAGGATCCTTAGCTTATTGATGAGCTTTGAGGGCACTATGGCGTTGAATGCTGAGCTGTAGTCAATGAATAGCATTCTCACGTAGGTGTCCCTTTTGTCCAGGTGGGAAAGGGCAGTGTGATTTGCAATAGAGATGAAACATGTTGGTATTACAGACTCAATCAGGGACATTTTGAAAATGTCAGTGAAGACACTTGCCAGTTGGTCAGCTCATGCTCTGAGTACACGTCCTGGTAATCCGTCTGGCCCAGCAGCCTTGTGAATGTTGACCTGTTTTAAATCTCTTACTCACATCGGCTACGAAGAGCATGATCACACAGTCGTCCGGAACAGCTGATGCTCTCATGCATGCCTCGGTGTTGCTTGCCTCGAAGTGAGCATAGAGTGATTTAGCTCATCTGGTAGGCTCGTGTCACTGGGCAGCTCGTGGCTGTGCTTCCCTTTGTGGTCTGTAATAGTTTGCAGGCCCTGCCACATCCAACGAGCGTCGGAGCCATTGCTTTCTTACAAGCCCTTAACCAACAATGCAGAGTTAAGAAAAGATTTCCTAAGTAAACTAAAGTTTAAAAAAATAAGTTATACAATAACAAGGCTATATACAGGGGGTGCCGAATCACGATTATCAACTAGTTCTACTGCGTTAAAAGGCTGGACAGTAGCCTAAACTATTTGTTTTTATTTTAACAAATTTCCCACTTAGACTAGATTTTTACTTCTCAACTTTGCCCACTTTTGAACACTTGCATATAAAGATCAAAATATGTTGTTAATGTATTGGCTGTATTCAGAAGGTTAATTTATTCAGGTGTGCAGATTCCCTCCCTACACTTGCAGAGTGATCAGGCAAGGTAGCCCAAACAAATGTCAATCTCTATATTAATTTATTTGTGGTGGAAATTGAACCCAGACCTCTTATTTTTTCCATTCCCATTGATAAACAAGTCAGCACTGTCTATGCAAACTTTAGTGCCACAGGAAGAGAGGATAGGAGCCTAGCCGAGGCCTACTGTGCTGCTTGCTGTATTGGGTGAACAACAATAATAATAAACTGGCTCAGAAATGCATTTGTTTTTTCTGATTTATTTATGGTGTGGACCTTTTCAGTCCAAATCCATTTTACAGAACATCTAGTGCACTTAGGGTGACAAACAAAATAAAAGGTTTGTGCATATTGATCAGGGAAAACGCTGGTTTAACCAGTTCAAGTGTAAACCTCTCCCGCTTCACTTTACTGATTTTACCAAAAGAGCCTCATACACGACAATGTTCTAGCCTTGTTTGTTTGTGTTTCTGTGGGAGAACGGTTGATTCAAAATTATTTTCTGTTCTCTGCTAAGCCAAGAAAATCTTGTTTATAAGGATATGACTATACAGAGTTTCAATAGCTTAGTAGAGGAAGGTAGGCTTAGTTCAGTTCTCATCAATTTCCCTTTAATATGGTCTCATAACCCAGCTTACAGTGTAATAACAGTGAGATTAATTTGTTTTTAAGGTATGAAAACAATCAATAAAAGACGTGTAGTAGAAAATGAACTTAACTTGAGAGAATGGATGGGATTCTACTTTGAGCCCTAAAACGACACTGTAATACCCACTAATAGGTGAAGGCCCTATGTGGGTCAGGAGGGCTTGAACCCAGTTGCCATGGTGATGTTTTATATTGAAACAGGGCTATGGGGTCAGCTGTGATTGGTTACGTCGTCTTTTACGACTGAGTAAACCACGTTGGTGTGCGTGTGAGAGCGACTGGTGGGATGGCAGGGTCAGGGGAAAGAGCAGGCTACAGTCACACGCTGTTGGAAGTAGAGAGAAATGGAGGCATATGACGTTAGGCCAACTTGACTTTGTGTATTGACCAGCAGTGTAGACACTTGAGATCCTCTCTACGGGTCTCTTCAGCCGTTTGGGAACAGGTGGCTTCTTTAGAATGACGCAGAGACAGCGCAGGCTGAGGATTGTGTTGGAGTCAGTCCATGGATGGGTGGTAGGTCAGTTGGTTTATAGGACTGAATGAACAACAGATTCAGACTCCCCTCACCCCCCCTCCTCTCCCCCGTCCTCCCCACCACCACCAATTGAGTTCCCTCCCTCCCCCTCCTGCCAGCCCCAGTCCATACAGGGGGCCTTGTTCTCCCTCCCTCCCCCTCCTGCCAGCCCCAGTCAATACAGGGGGCCTTGTTCTCCCTCCCTCCCCCTCCTGCCAGCCCCAGTCCATACAGGGGGCCTTGTTCTCTTGTCTTTTGTTTTTCTACCATCTTTCATGTTCCTGTCCAGCGCTTTTGTTTGAGCGATGTTAGTTATTGGTTTATTCAAATGCACCCCCCCTTCCCCGTCCTCAAGGCCACGGTATTTATGGGTGTCTGAGAGGGTGAGAGAAAGATAGAAAAAATACATGTTTTTTTAGGGTATGAAACAGTGACATTCCACGGATAGAAGAATGTGTAATGTGTTGTTTTGAGAGATGGGAGAATAGAATTGAAACATTCTTATCTGAATCAATGTTTCTTCCCAGACAAACACAGCAAAACAAAAAATCCAAATTGGAAAAAAACAACCTTTTTTTGAATGTGTGAACTTTTCAATGAATGTCTGTAGGCTGTAGGTCTTATTATTATGTTAATGAGGTGTCCTTGCCCCTCTGCTCTAGAACTGCAGATGCCATGGGGATTGGGAAAAGGTCAGGTTTGTGTGTGTGTTCGTTAGCCTTGCTTTGGCTGCTTTTAGTATGCATTCATCACTGGCCCTGTCACACATACACACACACACACACACCGCAGGGCTTGTTTAGAGCGTAGATCAATAGTTGCCCTCATCACCAGTAAAACCTCAGTTGATTCAGACATTAAATGTGTGTTTTTTAAAATGTATTTATTTATTTACAGCCTCATGGAGATGTGAAAGTAATACTAAGTGTGTGTGTGTGTGTGTGTGTGTGGATGGTGCCCAACACCTGTGGCTCTGACTCTGCTGCCTCCATGGAATTATAATTAAATCCTAATTTTATGTCTGTTTATAAGTCTCTTTACTGAACTACGTTCCACATAGAATGAAAACACCTACTACAGGAAGTCAAGCCATATAGCTTATTGATGTGTATGTAATCAGTGTTCTGTGGGGAGGCAATGTTATTTTTCTCTTTGTAGACATATTTCCTTTAAATCAAAGGCCAGACTAGGTTATTGTTGATTTAACAAAACATCATTAGACAAGATGGATAGTTCTAGAAGGAGAGGGTGAGTGAAGGACAGAGAGAGATGGATGTGTAGAGAGCGTGGGAGAGGATGGTCGATCAGCAGAAGGTCTTGTGTGTCTATTGCAAGTGTTGCTATTGGACTGAATTAGACAGGTGTCTCGTGTGCCATAAAAACGTTATATAACATCTTGGTCGACCAACAGCCTATTTAGCAAACAATGGACCAGACTACTAAACCGGGTCAGCACTACACAGCATAGCCTCATTTATCGCTAGCTAGTGGTGTCGACTTTCTTTACATTTATAATAAATTAAGTCATAACTGGCACGCAGATCAGTAGAAATGGTACGATAACTTGGCACTCCAAATGGAAAAGGTTGCTGGTGTAGCCTGTTAAAGGCAACTTTAGGAGCGTACAGGCAGAATCCGCGAAGACCGGCAGCAGGAGGATGGTCGGGAACAGGTTTTTTTCTTCTGGTTAGGCTATATTGATCTCTGGCTCAATCTTTAGTCTTTTGTCTGTCTTCATTTTTAATCGCAGTGCATCAGTCAAGCTCAGTAGCCTACATATAGTTGATTTTATTCAAACATAGGGTGTGTCTTTATATGGAAAAATACACGTTTTTAAAATGTAGACCAATCGATTGGTCGAAAGAACAGACTACTCTCGATTTTTATTTTTTTGTTGGGGACAGCCCTAATGCTGTGAGTCAGATGGCATCCCAATAACCAGTTGTCAGACTACTGTGTGTGTGTGACAGGCAGTTTGCCTGGTGGTATCTTCAGGTTGTGTCCTCTTGTCTAGCAGTCATCTGAGAAAATCCTAATTTATCTCTACATATTAATTAAACTGACACGTCCTTTCAAAGGATCATCTTTCAGAGGTTGTTAAATAACTGACGATAGATGTATCATGGGCGGCTTTCCCGGAATGAGGAGACTCTCTTTGGCACAGTCCCAGATGATTCTGGGATTAGATTTCACAGTGCCAGTTACCAAGACTCCTGCTTTGCCCAATGAAACTGTGACCCAAACCACCAACCAAGGCGCTAGGGCTAGGCTGCTGGGCTAAGGGGGCTGGGGGGGGGGGGGGGGGTAGTAGGGCCGAGAGGGTTGGGCAAGGGGAGAAGGGATGGGTACAGTTGGAATGAAGGGGGCAGCGTTAGAGCAGAGCAGAGGGGAGATGGGATGACATCATACTTAAATTCCTCACCGTGGCAACTTGGCAAGGGGATTCGGAGGGAGGGAGGGAGGATCTGCTTGTTTGTAATTTAGCATCCCTCTCTCTCTGACACTTTAACAGTGACAGATCCTGCTATCACTGATGGAGTTGGGCCAATTATCTCTAACCTTGCTCTCTTTTTAACATCTCTCTCTCTCGTCTCTCTCCCCCTCCATCTGTAAATTCCTCTGTGGTGCACTCAGCAGATCTGTATGGCACTAAGCACGGAGGCCCTTGACATTGTCCTAGCCACACACACACACGTCTCCGTTCTCATTAGCAGTCACCTTAATGTTGTCCAGATGGAGAGTGTGAGGTGGAAGGGCAGTGGTTTGTGTTATTGATCCTGTATCGAACAGGGAATGATGCAGTGTCCTTATGTGTTATTGAAAACATTTAGGTCTCACACTGACGGCTCCGTTAAATCTCTCTCTCTTTCTCTAGTCAGTTTGACAGTTACCACCTCTTTTTCTGTCCTATTCTCTCGCTCTTTTTTTCACACCTTTCAGTTTTCTTACATTTTATTTTTTTAGCAGACGCTCTTATCCAGAGCGACTTAGTTAGTGCATACATGTTCCTACTGGTCCGCCGTGGGAATCGAACCCACAACCCTGGCGTTGCAAGTGCCATGCTCTACCATCTGAGCTACACGGGTTGTAGCTCAGAAGTCTCTTCCACTTCTACACCCCCTGTTGCCTTTTCACTGCATCTCAGCACAGCTCACTTTGAAAAGGCCATGTCAAATACTGACTGACTGACTGACTGACTGACTGACTGACTGACTGACTGACTGACTGACTGACTGACTGACTGACTGACTGACTGACTGACTGACTGACTGACTGACTGACTGACTGACTGACTGACTGACTGACTGACTGACTGACTGACTGACTGACTGACTGACTGACTGACTGACTGACTGACTGAGAGGAAGGAAGGTAGGTCGGAAATGTAATTAGTTGTGACAGGACCTTGTTGCCTCTGTTGAACTTGCTTAGGGTGACACTCCAAAGACCCAACCACATCATCACATGCTACTATGGGCTGAAGATCGTGAAGAATTTTAATGTCCCAGTTATATCTCCTTCTTCCCGAAGTGTGAAACTGTTCATTTCCCTTCACTGATTCGAAATGGAAATGACTGGTATAAGAAATATGGTGGAAACTTCCACTAGCCCATGCCTCCACCAATCCCAACGCTTTTAGGTTTGTGGAAAGTAGTTATTTAGAGCAGAAGAGATGACATAGCGTATTATTGGGAAACAGCCAGGGAAGACTTTTCGGCAGTAAAATGGGAGTTTATTTAGTGTGGGCCATTTTATCAGAGATAAGAGGGGAGCTGGAACAGAACATTCAGTTCTTGTTTAAATTGTTCAAGATAACTGAGATATTACAGTGTGTTCAGTCTTCTATATCCCCATGTTCTTTTAAATCTCAGAAACATAAAGTGAAGATGGCCGTCGGCAGACTGCATTCCTGATTAGTCACAGCACACTCATGCCCACAGCTATCAAGCTTACCAGCTCTGTTTGGCTTGTTCTGGGTGCATCCCAAATGGCTCCTTATATAGGGCACTAATTTGAACCAGAGCTTTATGGGTCCTAGTCAAAAGTGCAGTATATAAGGGTATAAGGTGCCATTTTGAGATGTAACTGCTGTAAAAGCCTGGTGTAGCTAAGCGCCTGCCACCCAAAGCAAACCTCATGATGACCTTTTGCAGCTTGAATTTATACAATAGACTAGCTTATCTGAATGATCACCATTTGATATTCATTGCAGCCACGAGGACTGGTTTAAGTGACAGGATGGCCTTTTCCTCTCACTGGTTTTTGTCAACAGGGCGTGCCAAAGTGTTTGTTTACTATGGCTAGTCTTGGCACTTCATCTAAATTGAATTTTGTGTTGAATGAGCAAATCTCCAACCCCCCCCCACACACACACACACACACACACACACACACACACACTCTCTATAGCCGATCCCATCCTCCTTCCACAGCCACAGTGGGGTTTCATACACAGTCCTATCCCTCTGTCCTCCTGCTCTCTGCCAGCCCACTAACTAATGAATCCAATATACCTCCTGTAGCTCCAACCCTCTCTCTCTTTACCCCCCCCCCACGCTCTCTTTCTCTCCGCTTTTCTTTCTCCATGTCTCACGCTCTCCCTCCATCCATCCTTCCTGTCTTCCTTCCACCTTCTCCATGTCTCGCTCCTCATCTCTCTCCCTCCCTCCATCTCTCTTGTTGATTTCCTCTGAGTAGCTTCTTAACTTCCTCCTCTCTGTAATTTGGTCCTCATAATTGATCCGTCTGTTCGCTAAGCTCCTGTCTTAGTCTGTGTCCCCCTCTCCTTCCCCCTCTCCTTCCCTTCGTCCCTTCTTCATTTGTTCTCTCTTTCCTGAGTCATCACTGCCTCGTTTCTCCTGCTGTAATTTGAATGTCTTTGGTTCCCTTCTTTCTCTCCTTCATGTCCCTCTCTCTCTCTCCTTCATGTCCCTCTCTCTCTCTCCTTCATGTCCCTCTCTCTCTCTCCTTCATCTCCCTCTCTCTCTCCTTCATCTCCCTCTCTCTGCCCTTCATCTCCCTCTGCCCTTCATCTCTCCCTCCCTCTGCCCTTCATCTCTCCCTCTCTCTGCCCTTCATCTCTCCCTCTCTCTGCCCTTCATCTCTCCCTCTCTCTGCCCTTCATCTCTCCCTCTCTCTGCCCTTCATCTCTCCCTCTCCTACATCTCCCTCTCCTTCATCTCTCCCTCTCTCCGCCCTTCATCTCTCTCTCTCCTACATCTCCCTCTCCTTCATCTCTTTCATCTCCCTCTCCTTCTCCTTCACATCTCTCTCCTTCATCTACCTCTCTCTGCCCAATTCCCGCTCTCTCTTCCACCTACATCAACCTTTAAGTTTCTCTTTAAGCCTGCCAATACAAGCTACTACTGCTTCTATACTGCAGTGTCTCCCTGTCTCTTAACAATGTTCCTTTTTCTCCTCCCCCTCCCCCACCCCTGTCCCAGAAGGCATTTTTTGAAGGTTAAGTTGCGGCGACAGTGCAACAACGTTTCCCAACAATCATCTCAACCCCCCTCCCTCCTCCTCCCTGCCTCCCTCCCTCCCTCACCCTGGCTGCAGAATGGCACTCGTCTCTCCCTCCAACACACACACACAGAACCTCCGGCTCAATGGTGGGCTGAATCACAGATTGCCTAGGGATGGAGAGAGAGAGCGAGTGAAAGAGGAAGGGAGGTGGTGTGAGGGGAAAGGGAAACAGATGCATGGTCTTATCAGGGCTAACCTGTCCCACAGAGATGCTGTGGCCACACTTGACCCTCTGACAACTCCTCTCACACTCATTCACTCTCTCAGGACACAGCTGTTACAAGGGCCATAGAGCTCAATACACAGATGTGAAGTCTAGCCAGGTCACCTCCCCTAAATTTGTCATGCTTGGGTTCTACAGCAGGTTTGAGGAAGAACAGTGACTTGCCTTGACTTGATGCGAGTTCCTTCCATTCGAACCTAGTTACTGTTGTTCTGTGTGCCAGCCAGGCATTGGTAGGTAAATGATACACTGTTAGTGAAACAGGCCTGCCATTGTGTTCCTAGTGAAGTCCCCAGTTCCTCCCTCCCCTAACTTTTCCAGTTTCGCCTTCCTTCTCCCTCCCCCAGGGCCACTAGAGCGTCACAGAGCAGCCTGTACCTGGGAGCCTCCTCCTACCCCCCCTCCTCTTCCTGGCCAGCTCACCTCCCCTTCCCCTCCTCTACCAGGCCAGCTCCCCCTCTTTCCCCCCTCCTCCCTGTCCAGCTCACCTGTCTGTGTGAATGGACAGAGCTGCCTTTGACTATCCAGCTCCCCTGAGGAAAGGTGGAGCTCCAAACGATAGTCGGCCTCTCTCTGAAAATGGAAGTTGGGGGAACAGGTGTAGATGGTGGTAGCACTACTTGGTTTTAGTGTGTGGTTTTAGTTCCTGTGTGTGTGTGTGGTTTTAGTTCCTGTGTGTGTGTGTGTGTGGTTTTAGTTCCTGTGTGTGTGTGTGTGTGTGTGGTTTTAGTTCCTGTGTGTGTGTGTGTGGTGTTTTAGTTCCTGTGTGTGTGTGTGTGTGTGTGTGTGTGGTGTTTTAGTTCCTGTGTGTGTGTGTGTGTGTGTGTGTGTGGTGTTTTAGTTCCTGTGTGTGTGTGTGTGGTGTTTTAGTTCCTGTGTGTGTGTGTGTGGTGTTTTAGTTCCTGTGTGTGTGTGTGTGTGGTGTTTTAGTTCCTGTGTGTGTGTGTGTGTGTGTGTGTGTGTGTGTGTGGTGTTTTAGTTCCTGTGTGTGTGTGTGTGTGTGTGTGTGTGTGGTGTTTTAGTTCCTGTGTGTGTGTGTGTGTGTGTGTGTGTGTGTGGTGTTTTAGTTCCTGTGTGTGTGTGTGTGGTGTTTTAGTTCCTGTGTGTGTCTCCTTCATGCTAGTCGACTGTCTTTCTTAGCTACTTACGGATTGTTGTTCAGTACACACGGCTGTTTGTGTGTGTGTGTGTGATGGCAGAGCCAGGCATGTCACTGGTAACCCTCCTGGGTGTTCTGGCTTTGTAGGCAGCTAGGGGAAATTTCCTGCTTTCTGATAAACTTTTAAAGTCTTTAAACGAAACAGTCCTCCCTCTCCTTTCTCACTCCTCCTCCTCTCCTCCCCGCGTTCACTCGCTCGCAGCTGATTCGTCCATCAGTGATTCATCAATTCAGCTCTGTCGTGGAACAGCCCCTCCAGGGGGGCTTGGTGTGTTTAGTTTGGGAGTGTGTTCGTTCTGAGCGACAGGGGGAGGGCTTTGGGCGTGGAAGAAAGGTAGGGTTGGAGAGAGAGAGAGTGAATGTGCTATGACTCCAGCCTGCCGTGATTAGAGTTGTAACACTCACCCATTTTTAAACCCACATTTAAATAGACATTGCCTAAGGGGGGTGGAGGGGCCCGCCCCCGCTCTCTAAACGAACACAAGCGTCTTTTAATTCCTTGTTTTAAATAGATGTCCCCAAGGCCCCACCTACCAACTTTTGTGTCTCTCGTTCTTTTCTCATTCTCTCCCTCTCCTCCCTTCGACAAGGAATAGCTTTATCCGCCATAGATTATTGATGTCCTGCCTGGCTATAGCCCTTCTCTCTGCCTTCCTCTCTTTTCCTCAATCCTTTGGCTTTCTTCCCTGCACCAATCAGTTCCCTTCCGCTCTCCCTCCCTCCCTCTCTCGCTCCCTATCTCTCCCCCCTCATTCCTTCCAGCTGACTGCATCAATCCCCCCAAAACCACTGTCATCTTCCTTCCTGTTCCCTGCTCAACTCTTCTTTCCTCTCTCTCTCTCTGTCTTCCCCTGTCTCTTGTTCTCTTATTTCTCTCCATCTCTCTCTCTCCATTCTGGCCTACTTTCTCTCTGTCTGTTCCCCACTCTGCCTATAGTTATTTACATGCGCAGGGAGTGATGGATGAGTGTAGGTATGGATGGAGGGGTTTCGGTGGCTGCATGGATGTGAACAGACTCTGAACAGTTCTGTCAATCTAAATATGGCTAATGACTTGGCTAATGGCTTCCTGTGTTTGAGTCGTTTTAGCGTTCTGTCAATGCCTTCAATTAGTTAGTTCCGTTCCATTTCAGTATTCTAAGATTTATATGTACTATTCCTCAAGTCCTCTCCTCTTAGGACTAAAGCTGATTTCATACTACTGCCAAAGTGCCATATGTAAATAAAGTATGAACTGGCCTTTACAAGGCAGAGATCTTGAAGCATAATAATGAGATTTAGATTCACACTTCTATTGTAGAAAGTGTATTCCCATCCACAGCTCCTCTCCTCTCCCCTTCTGTACATGGCTCGTCCCTTGGTTGATGACATAATTATGCAGTGTCCAATGTGACAACCGCAGCCTAGCGACATAATGAGAACAAATTAATATTCACAGCGTGGGAAGGTGAACTATCACTACTCAGCTTGTTTGTATGTCCCAGTGATTTAATACTCAGTTGTTCATAAGGACTATCTTTGGTGATAATCAGATTTAGTGTTGTTAGTGAATGTGAGATGACCGCCTTCTGTGCTAAACGGCTGTACACAGATTGTACAAAACATTAGGAACACCTTCCTAATAATGAGTTGCACCCCCTTTTGCCCTCAGAACAGCCTCAATTTGTCGGTGCATGGACTCTGCAAGGTGCCAAGCGTTCCACAGGGATGCTGGCCCATGTCGACTCCAATGCTTCCCACAGTTGTGCCAAGTTGGTTGGATGTCATTTGGGTGGTGGACCATTCTTGATACACACTGTTGAAAGTGGAAAAACCCAATGGCGTTGCAGTTCTTGACACTCAAACAGGTGCGCCTGGCACCTACTGCCATACCCCGTTCAAAGGCACTTCAATCTTTTGTCATCAAATCTCTCCCTCTGAATGGCGCACAGACACAATCTTGTCTCAATTGTCTCAATGCTTAAAAATCCTTCTTTAACCTGCCTCTTCATCTACACAGGTTTTAAGTGGATTCAACAAGTGACATCAATAGCTTTCACCTGGTCAGTCCATGTCACGGATGTCATGTTCCTAATGTTTTGTATAGTCGTGGATTAGAGGAAGAGGATGGCGTTGTCCTACCATGCAGATGTAGCTGGAGTTAACCAAAACCCCCATACAATGATACATCTTCTACCATTCTTTATATTTCAGTATGCGCTGTAAATTCTCTGTTGTCCGTACCACCCCATCTGAATCAGTCTCAGTGGGAGAGGAGCGGAGCAACCAGGCCTATAATTGAATATTGTAGATTGACACTGAATGCACCACCAGACCAGGACCAGGAGATGTGTTGAAAGATTGAGAGGCTTGAGCTCCATCCTCCTCCATGCACCCAACCATCAGACCAGACCACCTAGCTAACCCAACCATCAGACCAGACCACCTAGCTAACCCAACCATCAGACCAGACCAGCTAGCTAACCCAACCATCAGACCAGACCACCTAGCTAACCCAACCATCAGACCAGACCACCTAGCTAACCCAACCATCAGACCAGACCACCTAGCTAACCCAACCATCAGACCAGACCAGCTAGCTAACCCAACCATCAGACCAGACCACCTAGCTAACCCAACCATCAGACCAGACCACCTAGCTAACCCAACCATCAGACCAGACCACCTAGCTAACCCAACCATCAGACCAGACCACCTAGCTAACCCAACCATCAGACCAGACCACCTAGCTAACCCAACCATCAGACCAGACCACCTAGCTAACCCAACCATCAGACCAGACCACCTAGCTAACCCAACCATCAGACCAGACCACCTAGCTAACCCAACCATCAGACCAGACCACCTAGCTAACCCAACCATCAGACCAGACCACCTAGCTAACCCAACCATCAGACCAGACCACCTAGCTAACCCAACCATCAGACCAGACCACCTAGCTAACCCAACCATCAGACCAGACCACCTAGCTAACCCAACCATCAGACCAGACCACCTAGCTAACCCAACCATCAGACCAGACCACCTAGCTAACCCAACCATCAGACCAGACCACCTAGCTAACCCAACCATCAGACCAGACCACCTAGCTAACCCAACCATCAGACCAGACCACCTAGCTAACCCAACCATCAGACCAGACCACCTAGGAAACCATCTGTACTCAGTCTACCATGGCTGAACGGACAGGAGAGGAAGAGCGAGAAAGAAAGTGAGAGATGGAGAAAGTGAGAAGTAGGTAATTGTTCAGCACACAGAGAAATGTGCCTTGGAAGTAGCTAAAGGAGAGAGGAGAGGAGAGGAGAGGAGAGGAGAGGAGAGGAGGGGCGAGAGGAGAGGAGGGGGCGAGAGGAGAGGAGGGGCGAGAGGCGAGGCGAGGGAAGAGGAGAAAGGGAAGCTCGTTTCAACACCATCAGTGTCGTTAATGAGACACAGGTGCAGCCTGTGGAACCAGAGAGAGAGAGAGAGAGAGAGAGAGAGAGAGAGAGAGAGAGAGAGAGAGAGAGAGAGAGAGAGAGAGAGAGAGAGAGAGAGAGAGAGAGAGAGAGAGAGAGAGAGAGAGAGAGAGAGAGAGAGAGAGAGAGAGAGAGAGAGAGAGAGAGAGAGAGAGAGAGAGAGAGAGAGAGAGAGAGAGAGAGAGAGAGAGAGAGAGAGAGAGAGAGAGAGAGAGAGAGAGAGAGAGAGAGAGAGAGAGAGAGAGAGAGAGAGAGAGAGAGAGAGAGAGAGAGAGAGAGAGAGAGAGAGAGAGAGAGAGAGGAGAGAGAGAGAGAGAGAGAGAGAGAGAGGAGAGAGAGAGAGAGAGAGAGAGAGAGAGAGAGAGAGAGAGAGAGAGAGGTGAACCTGGATGATGAGAGACAAAGGGAGGGTACAAGCTGCACAGGAAGAGATGGAGGACAAAGGAGGTGTGAACACTGACAAATTAGAAGTGTCTGTGTGGGAGAGAGAGAGTGTGAGCAACACAAATGACAAGCCAAGGGGGCCTACATTACTGTACCTGCAGTCCTCCTCGTTAGAGAGCGGTAGAACAGTCGGTGGTGATCAGCAGGAGGGCGCCTAGAGACACAAGAACTCTTAACGCGTGTTTGTGTAGGGCTGGGAATTGCCAGGGACCTCACGATCCGATATTATCACGATACTGCGATTCGATGTTCCCAACATATTGCTCACCATATGTCTTCTGCAGAGAGACAAGAGAAAATTAGTTTTGATCAGTCATCAAAATAAAAGGGCTGAAAACAAACTTGATCCCTGTTTTAAAAAGTTGGAGAACTATAACTAAGCTATGAAGGAAAAATACTGGAGTTGGTGAAGCTACAGCCAACTAGCACAAATTATATTGTTTATACGATATATTGTCAAAATTAATATCCTGATAGCTAACCGCATCAATTATTGATTTATTTTCTCACTAGTGGAGATTAGTTACAAGAGTGTGTGTCTCCCAGTGTGGATATTAGTACAAGTGTGTGTGTGTGTGTCTCCCCAAAAAAGTGTGTGTGGTGTGTTTGAGGGACATCCGAGGCAGTGGGAGAATGGCCTTTGTATTCAGAACAGAACTGAGTAAATATTTTGAAAGGGCCTGCTGTGTGGGATAGATTATTTGTGGCGGCGGATGAGAAAAGAGGAGAAGACGGAGAGATAAGAGGGGAGGAGGAGAGCTGTAGAGCTCAAAGGAGTGCTGTTGTTTACCCCACTATAGAGACTAGAGAGATATGAGCATAGTCTGCTCTGCTCCACACTGTGCTCAGGGACCATGGGGAGAGATCAACATAAAAACTTTTCTGTAATCTCCCCCTTCATTTGCTGCCCGATGACGTTTTGTAAAGAACTCTCACTGCTACAGGGGCTGCCCTCTGTCAGTCTCTGGCCGTAGACATGGGGTGCCCTGGTCAAAAGGAGTGCACTATAAAGGGAAATAGGGTGCCATTTGGCACGTAGCCATGACTGGACAGGGAGTTACTCTCCTAGTACTGTGTTCTGTTGTTCCTCTGGGTGGAATGTGTTTTACCTGCACTATGTTGAGATTAAACAAGTTTGTTAGGGGTGTAGTGGGGTTCACTTGCTACTACCACGCATGAGAACATGAGATGGGACACACACACACACACGCACACACAGTAGGGCTGGGAATTGGCAGGGACCTCAAAATAAGATATTATCATGAAACTTAGGTGCCGATACGATATGTATTACGTTTCTCACAATTCTATGTGCATTGTGATTGGATCCTGCGATTCGATGTTCCAAACATATTGCTCACCGTCTGCTGCAGAGGGACAAGGGACAGCCATGAGAAAACGACTTTTGATCATGGAAATAAAAGTGCTGAAAACTTGGAACAACCAACTGCTGCAAAAATATTATATGCGGTATTGTCAATAAACTATGTAGTCAAAAATAATATCCTGATATGTAACTGTATAGATTTCTCCCCCATCACTAACACAGTGTGACCACTTGCCCTGTGGTGTATATGATTTTAGCCATTGTGTCAAGGACAGGGAAGTTGGTGAGAGGGAACGACAAGAGGGGTCATTCATTCACGAGAACACACACACACACCCCTCTGCCCCACCCCCAGCCTTTCATCTCCACACTCACAGGCCTCTCTTGTTCTGTCAGTCTCACATGAGAAAGCGAGGGATGGAGGAAGGAAGGGAGAGGGGGATGTGAAGGCAGAGGCAGGAAGAGAAGGTGCTTTTAGATTCCTGTACCATTCCACAGAGTTGCCGGTTGTTGCCATGGCTTTATCTCCATCCATGCTATTTCCCTCCTCTCTCCTTCTCTGTCATCATCCCTCTCCCTCTCTCCCTATGGCAGTGCTCCGTGGGGTCTGTTCCAGTCGGTCTGTTTGCTGATGACTCTGCTCTGAACAGATGTGATGCTCAGCAGCTGTTGCTCAACTCTGGAGCATCTCTCTCTGTCTCCATCAAATGTTTTTTTTTATTCTCTCGCCGTCTCTCATTCCCCTAGAATTCGGTTGGCTAGGTTGAAAGCACAACTGGGCTGTGATCTGAACAAAGGGCCAGTCTTATGTCCAGTCTGACTGAATGGAGCTGGGTGTTGGACGATTGACTGCCTGTCACATTATAGCTAGTCACATAAATCCAATGACTGCTGTTGACTACTGTACTGTAGTATTGAGGGGCTTGTATTGGCCTGAATTAGACATTGATAGGATCACGTCAAGTGTAGTCAGCTGTATATGTGAAGAGTTTGTGTGTGGGTTCTTTACAGTACTTAAGAAACTAATTTAAGGTTATTTTTATTGCTCTCTCGCTCTATGAAAAGAAGGAGGCGGGGTCGCATGATTCTAATGTCTGGAGCCCTGGGGGCATTACCCGGGCTTAGGTGTGTGTGTTTGATAATAGCTGCCAAGTGTGTAATTAGTTCCTCTGACCGCCTCCCTCTGTGCTGATGGAAGGGGGGCTCTGATCTGATCTGATCTGGGGTGGAAATCTGGGATCAGCGTGGCAGATCCGCTCCTAATCAACGCTGCTCCATGGAACGGCAGGCGGGAACGACGGCTCCCGAATATCACAGGAGCTGGGATTTAACCGTCGCTCAAATCCCTTCATGGGAAACGCAACAAGCAGTCTAATTTAAAGGATGCAGAGATATAAAGCTTCTGCCCTTCGTGTGTGTGATCAGATTTCACAAGACAAGCTGGTTCCAGGTTTCATTTGACCTTCAACCTCTCCTCTCTGTAAAGCTGCTGTTGATCTGAATATTGCTGCCTGGGCTGATGGGGAGATTCAAATGAAGGATCAGTCATTCCCTGGCTCTCCTTTGAGGATCTGACTCATTAACTAGTGCGTGTGATTATCCAGCTAGCGTTTGATGTGGCACTTGGTGTGTGGGTTACCTCACAGCAATACTGTCCTCAGGTTAGGTAGCACCCCAGGTGTCCTTTTGATTTCCAACATCACACACCTGGAGCGGGAAGGGAGGCTCTCTATTAACCTGTCAATCATAATGGAAATGTGTGTGTGATAAAAAAAAAAAAATCCTCATCTCTTTTTATAAAGATGTCCTCTGGTCCGAATTAGAACTGTGAACTTTATACTAATGGCAGAATTAAAAACAGTTACCGTCTTTTAGTGAACTAAATAAGAACACTGTGTGATATGAATAGTTTTAGGTCTTGGTTTGGGGGAAACGGTGAACAACTTTGCCTCTTGAACAGAAATGGCAAACAGCGAAAGGTGGAGAATACAGTCAAATTAGGCTACAATACAATTGTCTGTCCCTCTGTCTGTGTGTTATTGATGACAGTCTAATGACTATGGGCCCTTGTTGTAGGGAATCAGAGCATGACTGGGACTGGGAGGGCCAGTCTATTTAGGGAAAATGTCCTCTTTCCCCTCCATCCTATCTATCCATCTCTCTATCGATCACTCTATCTTAACAGAATAGACAGTCAACAAAGGCAGCTGCTCCCAACTGTAATGACTGGTAGATGGGTGACTGATGGTGTGTGTGTGTGACTGTGTGTAATAGTGTGCACTATTGTTCCTGTGTGATCTTAGGCAAGAGGTCTCCTTGTGATCTTCAGAGAGCTACCATTGCCTTAGATCAGTGTGCTTGCCAGACAGCCAACCCTGGATGGACCTGGACTGTGTTGAGCTGTGTCTGCTCCATAGACATTGGATCTTTTATTGAGCTAATCCATTTGCCACAGTGAAGCAATTCTACCCTGTGTTTCAAAAGCTTGGATTCGGAGGGATCAGATGTTGTGGGCTAAATGACTTGCCTCTTCCTCCTGCCTCTTCCTCCTGCCTCTTCCCCCCCCCCCTGCCTCCTGCCTCCTGCCTCTTTCCCCCTGCCACCTCTTCCCCCTGCCACCTCTTCCCCCTGCCACCTCTTCCCCCTGCCACCTCTTCCCCCTGCCTCCTCTTCCCCCTACCTCCTCCTGTCCTGTGTCATTATGGAGACGGAACACAGGAGCTGGATGAGAAACACAAAGCCAAAAGAGAAGCAAGTAAATGTCCACTCAGTGATTGTTGCTTTAAGAAACCCTCAGTGATAGAATGTTTGGACCACTTTACTAATAACACTGAAACCCGCTAGCTCACAATGGGCACAGTGTTCACAAAGCCAGTCACCATGGTGATGGAGGTAATATACCAACTCCCTATAGACCTGTGCTTTAGAGGTGTTAGATCGGAAGAGCTACAGGACAGTGATGTTGGTTGGTTCACACCATTCTCTCTTACAATGTAAACTAAAGCTCCTTAAAGCTCCTTAAATCCAGTTCATGCTCATATAGGAAGGAAGGCTGTGTGGTCTCTCTTTTACCCCATCCCTGTCTTCTTATATCACTTTACCTCCAGTGAGGTGAGAGCCTATGGGAGGTGTGTGTTAGAGCCCTGGGTTTCATATAGCCTGCCACCTATTCAGAATGGGAACAATGGCAGGAGGGAACCCATCCCTCTTCTGGTCTTAACAGACCTGAGAGAAACAGCAGCACAATGGAACTGTTCTGTTACTGCCTTCACAAAGACCTCTCTCTTTCTACCGCTTTTTGTCGCTCATTTTCGGCCTCTTTCTTTGTGTGTCTCACTGTCTCTCCCTTTCTGTGTTTCACCTACCTACCTACCTACCTACCTACCTACCTACCTACCTACCTACCTACCTACCTACCTACCTACCTACCTACCTACCTACCTACCTACCTACCTACCTACCTACCTACCTACCTACCTACCTACCTACCTACCTACCTACCTACCTACCTACCTACCTACCTACCTACCTACCTACCTACCTACCTACCTTCACCTGACCTTACCTGCTTGTCAGCAGTGATTCATTCCAACAGGCTAGCGTTCTAATTTAGGCCAGAGTCTTCCTCAGCTGTTCTGATGTAGACAATCATTAGTTCATGATATCTGACCAACCGTTCACTAAACCGTCCCTCAGTCAGCTTTCTGTTAGCCAGCCATATGGCCAGGCATTTATCTGATCCAGTCTGACATTGTGGTTTAATGGCCTCTTCGTATGACGTAAACAAGGGGAAGGCAACCTTGTTCCTTGAGTGCCGCAGGTACTGCAGGATTTTGTTCCAACTAGGCACCACACCAGGGGTGCGATTTAGTTAGTTTGAATATTTGCTACGTTGTGGAACGGTTTCCACAACAGACTTTAAGATACATTTGCGTCGTTCGATAGGTGTGCCGGGTCGTGGCTTGAAGCTATGAGTGACTTATTTAAAGGGCTGCAGTGTATTTTCAACTCACAACCCAACTCATCTCAATTTTTTTTACATGGTCGTTCAGTACAGCACCGTTTCAGTTCAATTGAACGCTCTTATTATGTTTTTATGTACTGAACGCAGCCTCGACCTACTGAGCTAATTGATCAGTTTAGTGATTGCCTAGATTCAAGACACCTGGTCTTCCAGGTCGGTTAAATAAAAAATATGAAGTGCCTGTGGCTGTCAAGGTCTCCCGCATTTTTTATTGGGGGACGGGCCCTTACAAGGCATGACGGCAACCGATGGGCTTTTGAGATGGCGCCGACAGATGGCCACCTTGCGTCTCTAGCTCTTATGAAACTTTGCGGTATTTTTTTTTTTTTTTAATGTATTATTTCTTACGTTATTAGCCCAGAACTATTAGATATCAGAGCGCCGGTAACTCACCAGCACTACCAGCATTACAACCAGGAATACGACTTTCCCGAAGAGGATCTTTTGTTTGCTACGCCCAGGGCAATTGAACTGATTCCAGAGGCCGACCCAAAACAACGCCGGTGGAGGAGAGGCACTCGGAGCAGTCTTCTGGTCCGAATTAAGAGGCGTGCACACCACCCACCACTTCTGAGTCTCTGGATAATAAAGTTGATGCTCATGGCGAGATTTGCTTTCCAAAGAGACTTTGTAAGGATTGTAACATACTCTGTTTTATGTAAACATGGCTCTCTTGGGATATACTGTCTGAGTCCGTGCAGCCAGTTGGCTTCACAGTTCATCGCGCTGACAGGAATAAACATCTCTCCGGGAAGCAGAAGGGCGGAGGTGTGTGTTTTATGAGTAACGACTCATGGTGTAGTTGTGATAACATACAGGAACTCAAGTCCTTTTTTTCACCCGACCTAGAATACCTCACAATCAAATGCAGACCGTATTCTCTCCCAAGAGAATTCTCCTCAGTCATTGCCACGGCGGTTTATATCCCCCCCCTCAAACCGATACCACGGTGGCCCTCAAAGACCTTCACTGGACAATGCAAACTGAAAACCACATATCCTGAGGCTGCATTTTTTTGTAGCTGTGGATTTTAACAAAGCAAATTTGAGGACTAGGCTGCCGAAGTTCTATCAACATATCGACTGTAGTACTCGCGCTGCTATAACTCTCAACCATTGCTATTCAAACTTCCGGAATGCTTAAGGCCCTTCCCCGTCCTCCTTTCGGCAAATCTGACCACGACTCCATCTTGCTCTTCCATTCCTATAGGAAGAAACTCAAACAGGAAGTACCTGTGCTAAGGACTATTCATCGCAGGTCTGACCAATTGGAATCCACGCTTCAGGATTGTTTTGATCACGCAGACTTTGATATGTTCTTGGTAGCTTGCGAAACTATTCTACTGTATAGGATACAGTATATATTATCTTAGTCCATGTCGTTCTGACATCTCTCGTCCATATACAGCGGGTGAAATAAGTATTGAACACGTCACCATTTTTCTCAGTAAATATATTTCCAAAGGTGCTATTGACATGAAATCTTCACCAGATGTTGGTAACAACCCAAGTAATCCATACAAACCAAAACAAATAAGCTCAGAAATTAAGTTATGTGAAATGACAGGGAAAAAGTATTGAACACACTTACTGATATTTATTTAATACTTTGTACAAAAGCCTTTGTTGGTAATGACAGCTTCAAGACACCTCCTGTATGGAGAAACTAGTCGCATGCATTGCTCTGGTGTGATTTTGGCCCATTCTTCCACACAAACGGTCTTCAAATCTTGAAGGTTCCGTGGGCCTCTTCTATGAATCTTGATCTTCAGTTCTTTCCATAGATTTTCAATGGGATTTAAGTCAGGTGAAACCAATTGAGAGTTTCCTTGGCTTTGTGTTTGGGATCATTGTCTTGCTGAAATGTCCACCCTCGTTTCATCTTCATCAACCTGGTAGATGGCAGCAGATTTTTGTCAAGAATGTCTCTGTAAATTTGCCCATTCATCCTTCCTTCAATTACGTGAAGTCTGCCAGTACCATTTGCTGAAAAGCAGCCCCACACTATGATGTTCCCACCTCCAAACTTCACTGTTGGTATGGTGTTTTTAGGGTGATGTGCAGTGCCATTTCTCCTCCAAACATGGTGTGTATTATGACATCCAAACAGTTAAATTTTGCTCTCATCTGACCACACTATATTCTCCAATTTTCCAAATGTTGTGCAGCAAACTTTAAACAAGCTTCAACATGCTTTTTTTTCAGCAATGGAGTCTTGCGTGGTGAGCGTGCATACAGGCCATGGCGGTGGAGTGCATTACTTACTGTTTTCTTTGAGACAACAGTACCTGCTAATTGCAGGTCTTTTTGAAGCTCTCCACAAGTGGTCCTTGGCTCTTGGACAACTCTTCTGATTATTCTTTTCACTCCTCTGTCAGAAATCTTGCGAGGAGCACCTGGTCGAGGCAAATTTATGGTGAAATGATTGTCTTTCCACTTCTGTATTATGGCCCCAACAGTGCTCACTGTAACATTCAGAAGCTTAGAAATGCGCCTATAACCAATGCCATCATTGTTTTGCAACAATTAGGTTGCGAAGGTCTTGAGACAGCTCTTTGCTTTTACCCATCATGAGATGTGTCTTGTGTGACACCTTGGCAATGAGACCTTTTTGTAGGCCATCAGTTGGGACTGAACCAGCTGATATTAATTTGCACTGACAGGGGGCTGAATTGCTTTTTAATTACTGATAGTTTTCAGCTGTTGTCTTGGCTTTCCATGCCTTTTTGCACCTCCCTTTCTTCATGTGTTCAATACTTTTTCCCTGTGTCATTTCACATTATTACACAACTTAATTTCTGAACTTATTTGTTTTGGTTTCTTTGTATGTATGGATTACTTGGGTGGTTACCAACATCTGGTGAAAATGTCATGTCAATAGCACCTTTGGAAATATATTTACTGAGAAATATGGTGACCTGTTCAATACTTATTTCACCCGCTGTATGTATATTGTCTTAATTAATTCCTTACTTAGATTTGTGTGTATTGGGTATATTTTGTGTAATTGTTAGATATTACTTGTTAGATATATAACTGCACTGTCGGAGCTAGAAGCACAAGCATTTCGCTAAACACGTGTATGTGACCGTTTTTTAAAATTGTATTTAATTTTTTATTTAATTAGGTTTGAGTAACAGCTCTGACAAAGCAGGAAGAGCAGCTGGGAAACGGCCCAAGGTGAATTTAAGTTGAACGTAACCGATGGCAACGAGGGAGCGCGGCAACACAGCTGTGTTTGTGTTGTCGACGAGGTGTAAACTGAGGTGTTGTCATGGAGTCTCTCGCACTAAACCCCAGGAGGGTTTTTATACAGCAGATGAATCAGAAGCTAACACCTACTGTAACCCAAAATATCCCCTTTATTATGGGCACATTGTTACACAGCACAGGAGTGATGCGCACACACACACATAGACAAACAGTTCAGACACATACCCACAAAATGCAAACAGTTTTGAATAGTACACAAGGCCAGCACTCGATAAAGTTGCAATTGTGTTGATTCATTTGTCTTTAAGGCAACATGTCCATAACTTTAAAAGCTTTTGGAGAAGTACAAGTCTGGTGCAGCATGTTTACCTGAACACCTGCCACTCCCTGTGATCCTCGACCTGTATAAATGACGGTAACTCTATTCTGGGGCTGAGGAGGTGAGATCGTGGCAGACGACAGACAGACCGGGTGAGAGAGATGTCGGGGAACCTGTGTTTTTCTGCCGAAGCTGGCAGCCTGCTAGACTCGCTGAAGAGGTGCAGGACAAGGCTAGAATTAAAAAGAGATCGGGGAAGTTTTTGAGAAACTGATCCTGAATCTGTGTTTTAAGGGTTACTACTTGATGAAGTTTCCCCTGACACTGATCTGAGGTCTGTCTTGTCTTCGCTAGGATCTGCCCCGGGAGGTATTGGTTGGAATGAGGTGTAGAGAGAAGACTAGATTAAAAAGGACCAACGCTAGAATGATGAAGAGCGTGAGAGAGGGAGGACTGAAATACAGTGGGCATAGGACAAGGCTGTCATGACCACAGACCGTCCCAGAGGAGAGGTGGACTGTACTGTAGCAGTAGGCTGTGTCCCAAATGCCACCCTATTCCCTTTTATAGTGCACTACGTTTGACCCTGGCCCACGCATCCGTAGAGACTGTAGCAGTACAACAGAAGGGAGACTGAGTCATGAAGCAGTATATTTGGCTGAGGAGAGCAGTGTCCTCTCTGTCCTCTGTAAACAACCATGTTTTGTCTTTATGGGGCCTGAACAGGCCTTCAACCTGACAAAAGCCCACAACACAACCACATTTACATCCTCCTCTGAAGTCTCTCTCTGGAGTCACACACCCTTCCTTGCTTTGTTTATATTGCGCTCTCTCCCCTCTCTCTCTCTTTCGCTCTCCTGCACTTTTTCTCTCCTTTATCTTGCTCTCCTTTCTCTCTCTCTCTCTCTCTCTCTCTCTCTCTCTCTCTCTCTCTTGCTTGCTCTTCCAGCCCCCCTTCACCAGTGTAGATGTTTCTCTTTATCAATAATGGAGGTATGAGAAGAGGAGAACTCTGTGCTCTCTTTTTCACCAGGAAATGAATAATTCAGCCTGTAGAGACGAGTGCCTGCCTGGGCCCCGTGTGTGGCCACTTGGGTGTGCGTTCACCCGCTTGTGTGTCTGATCATACATTTGAGTGTGCACACCCGCTTTGAGTTCAATGGTATGCATGTATTAATGTGCATGTTTTTTGTTTAGTTGATTACTGTGCTTACTTTGCCTGTACCTCTTAAATTATGTAGTATGTACTGTACAGAATGGTACAAAATCATGTCAATGTTCAGTACTGTATGTTAGTAGGTACAGTTGAAGTCGGAAGTTTACATACACTTAGGTTGAAGTCATTAAAACTCATTTTTCAACCACTCTACAGATTTCATGTTAACAAATAGTTTTGGAAAGTCGGTTAAAGGCACAGTCAACACTAAGTTGACTGTGCCTTTAAACGGCTTGGAAAATTCCAGAAAATGATGTCATGGCTTTAGAAGCTTCTAATTGGAGGTGTACCTGTAGATGTATTTCAAGGCCTACCTTCAAACTCAGTGCCTCTTTGCTCGACATCATGGGAAAATCAAAAGAAATCCATTCATCCTTGGGAGCAATTTCCAAACGCCTGAAGGTACCACATTCATCTGTACAAACAATAGTACGCAAGTATAAACACCATGGGATCACGCAGCCGTCATACCGCTCAGGATGGAGACGCGTTTTGTCTCCTAGAGATTCACGTACTTTGGTGCGAAAAGTGCAAATCAATCCCAGAACAACAGCAAAGGACCTTGTGAAGATACTGGAGGAAACGGGTCCAAAAGTATCTATATCCACAGTAAAACGAGTCCTGTATCGATTTAACCTGAAAGGCCGCTCAGCAAGGAAGAATCCACTGCTCCAAAACCGCCATAAAAAAAGCCAGACTTCTGTTTGCAACTGCACATGGGGACAAAGATTGTACTCTGGTCTGATGAAACTAAAATATAACTTTTTGGCCATAATGACCATCGTTATGTTTGGAGGAAAAAGGGGGAGTCTTGCAAGCCAAAGAACACCATCCCAACTGTGAAGCGTGGGGGTGCTTTGCTGCAGGAAGGACTGGTGCACTTCACAAAATAGATGGCATCATGAGGAAGGACAATTATGTGGATATATTGAAGCAACATCTCAAGACATCAGTCAGGAAGTTAAATCTTGGTCGCAAATGGGTCTTCCAAATGGACAATGACCCCAAGCATACTTTCAAAGTTGTGGCAAAATGGCTTAAAGACAACAAAGTCAAGGTATTGGAGTGGCCATCACAAAGCCCTGACATTTGGGCAGAACTGAAAAAGCATGTGTGCGCAAGGAGGCCTACAAACCTGACTCAGTTACACCAGTTCTGTCAGGAGGAATGGGCCAAAATTCACCCAACTTATTGTGGGAAGCTTGTGGAAGGATACCCGAAACGTTTGACCCAAGTTAAACAATTTAAAGGCAATGCTACCAAAGACTAATTGAGTGTGTACATTTCTGACCCACTGGGAATGTGATGAAAGAAATAAAAGCTTAAATCATAAGCTTAAATAAATCATTCTCTCTACTATTATTCTGACATGTCACATTCTTAAAATAAAGTGGTGATCCTAACTGACCTAAGACAGGGAATTTTTACTAGGATTAAATGTCAGGAATTGTGAAAAACTGAGTTGAAATGTATTTGGTTAAGGTGTATGTAAACTTCCGACTTCAACTGTATACTTCTTGTTAGGAGACTACACTACTGTTGAAAATAAATTCAGCTACTGTAAGTTGTATATCCTATGACTGAGTGGAGCCTTATTCAAAGTCTACTCCTATAATGATCACTCTATCCAAACAAACTCACTCCACCGGAATTTACCTTCTGCTCTTTGGTATGTGCTTACCTGGTGAGGGGGAGGGAGGGGGTAGAGCGGGAGAGCGATGGGGAGAAGGGGAGAGCGATGGATGGATGGAGGGAGAGAGGGAAGGGTGGAAATCCACCGAGATGCAGCATGTAATACATTTAGTCTGTAATTTCCTGCTGGGGTCCCTGTAGTAAAGAGACTGGAGGCCTCTGTCAGGTCCTGCTGGGGTCCCTGTAGTAAAGAGACTGGAGGCCTCTGTCAGGTCCTGCTGGGGTCCCTGTAGTAAAGAGACTGGAGGCCTCTGTCAGATCCTGCTGGGGTCCCTGTAGTAAAGGGACTGGAGGCCTCTGTCAGGTCCTGCTGGGGTCCCTGTAGTAAAGAGACTGGAGGCCTCTGTCAGGTCCTGCTGGGGTCCCTGTAGTAAAGAGACTGGAGGCCTCTGTCAGATCCTGCTGGGGTCCCTGTAGTAAAGGGACTGGAGGCCTCTGTCAGGTCCTGCTGGGGTCCCTGTAGTAAAGGGACTGGAGGCCTCTGTCAGATCCTGCTGGGGTCCCTGTAGTAAAGGGACTGGAGGCCTCTGTCAGATCCTGCTGGGGTCCCTGTAGTAAAGAGACTGGAGGCCTCTGTCAGGTCCTGCTGGGGTCCCTGTAGTAAAGAGACTGGAGGCCTCTGTCAGGTCCTGCTGGGGTCCCTGTAGTAAAGAGACTGGAGGCCTCTGTCAGATCCTGCTGGGGTCCCTGTAGTAAAGAGACTGGAGGCCTCTGTCAGGTCCTGCTGGGGTCCCTGTAGTAAAGAGACTGGAGGCCTCTGTCAGGTCCTGCTGGGGTCCCTGTAGTAAAGAGACTGGAGGCCTCTGTCAGGTCCTGCTGGGGTCCCTGTAGTAAAGGGACTGGAGGCCTCTGTCAGGTCCTGCTGGGGTCCCTGTAGTAAAGAGACTGGAGGCCTCTGTCAGGTCCTGCTGGGGTCCCTGTAGTAAAGAGACTGGAGGCCTCTGTCAGGTCCTGCTGGGGTCCCTGTAGTAAAGAGACTGGAGGCCTCTGTCAGGTCCTGCTGGGGTCCCTGTAGTCAAGGGACTGGAGGCCTCTGTCAGGTCCTGCTGTAGGAGTTCTCACTCAGTCATATACAGTACGCTTCAGTGACCTGAGTACAGGTAGGGTCACTGTCTAGTTTAACTTTCAGTTGGAGGCGTACTAACTATTTAAATGAACTAGTTTTGATTGAATTTTTTTTGTTTTTGTGTAGTAAAGGAACAAACTTGACTTGTGCGCAAATATTTACATACTCCCTACAGAACAAACTCCAATACAAAGCATGTAAGCCAACAAGCTTTGGTATGCAAACAGACAGGGGGAATGCGCGCACACACACACTTACATCCCATCCCAACACACACACACTTACACCCCAACACACACAAATACAGTGCATTCGGAAAGTATTCAGATGCCTTGACTTTTTCTACATTTTCTTATGTTACTGCCTCAATCTAAATTTGATTACATTCATTTTCCCCCCAATCAATCTACACACAATACCCCATAATGACAAAGCAAAAAACAGGTTTTTAGAACATTTCATTTATTACAAATAAACTTTTTTACATTTATATAAATATTCACACCCTTTACTCAGTACTTTGTTGAAGCACCTTCGGCATCGATTACAGCCTCAAGTCTTCTTGGGTATGACGCTACCAGCTTGGCACACCTGTATTTGGGGAGTTTCTCCCATTCTTATCGGCAGATCCTCTAAAGTTCTGTCAGGTTGGAAGGGGAGCGTCTGCATTTTTTTTAAATTATAATTTTACTGTTAGTCTTCATCTGTTGTTTTATGAAGCATGTGACAAATATAATTTTATTCCACACACATCTCCCTACAGATTTCTCCCAGCTGTTAATTTCTCTGTCACTTTGAAGCTCATTCCTGCTTGATGCCACCCCACTTTCATTACACAATCTCTTCTCTCGATTCCGCTTTCTGCCCTCCATCCTTCTCTCTTCTTCTTCCTTCCCTCCACCCTTCTCTCTTCTTCTTTCTGCCCTCCATCCTTCTCTCTTCTTCTTTCTGCCCTCCACCCTTCTCTCTTCTTCTTTCTGCCCTCCACCCTTCTCTCTTCTTCTTTCTGCCCTCCATTCTTCTCTCTTCTTCTTTCTGCCCTCCATCCTTCTCTCTTCTTCTTTCTGCCCTCCATCCTTTTCTCTTCTTCTTTCTGCCCTCCACCCTTCTCTCTTCTTCTTTCTGCCCTCCATCCTTCTCTCTTCTTCTTTCTGCCCTCCATCCTTCTCTCTTCTTCTTTCCGCCCTCCACCCTTCTTCTTTCTGCCCTCCACCCTTCTTCTTTCTGCCCTCCACCCTTCTCTCTTCTTCTTTCTGCCCTCCATCCTTCTCTCTTCTTCTTTCTGCCCTCCATCCTTTTCTCTTCTTCTTTCTGCCCTCCACCCTTCTCTCCTTCTTTCCGCCCTCCACCCTTCTCTCTTCTTCTTTCTGCCCTCCATCCTTCTCTCTTCTTCTTTCTGCCCTCCATCCTTCTCTCTTCTTCTTTCTGCCCTCCACCCTTCTCTCTTCATCTTTCTGCCCTCCACCCTTCTCTCTTCATCTTTCTGCCCTCCACCCTTCTCTCTTCTTCTTTCTGCCCTCCATCCTTCTCTCTTCTTCTT